>BSBK01005351.1:1292500-1770000 GCA_027943335.1 Chamaecyparis obtusa
GGTTGGCATTGCTATTTTGTTGGGACAAAGCTTGGAGACAAGAGACTACATCTGGAAGGTGATTCATAGTTAGTGGTAAATGGAATCATTAAAGGGGAGATGGGCACATGGTACCTTAACAAACATATCAGAAGAATGTGAGACTTGCTGGGAACATTCAAAGAATACAGGTTTGCGCATTTTCGAAGAGAATCCATTTCATTGGTAGATTTTCTTTCCAGACTGTTGGGGTTAAAGGTTCACTTGAATAAAAGTTTGAATTGTTTGAAGATTTCACTAATTTATCTAGGGAAGATTTATTTGTTTTTTTATCGAGACATGTTCATAAGTTGTGACATCTTAAGGGTGACTGAGTGTTTATGAAACTAGAGGCGCGTGAGATCATCACAACACTCAAAGAGTACACTCATTAGTGGCTGAGGAGTAAAGGAAGGATGACAATAGATTTCCAGAGATTCGTATGAGTTGGGAAAGGTAAGATTAATGATAGGGTCCTTATTTTTGGCAACTCTAGAAGTTTTGAAGGTTATTTTATAAAGCCTTAACGACATGGAAGACGGGTGGAGGTTATTTGTGAAATCTATGTAAGGTGTTGTGTGATATTTTTTGGTCGAGAATGGAGGCTAATTTTTTGTTGCCATCCCCGGGGAAAACCCCAGGATTTAGAGGGGGTATCTCTGTCACGTGGATGAGACACATTTTCAAGCTTGATCATTTGGACTTCTAGTCAGCCATTTGCAAGATGTTGGGGGAAGAATTTTTGAATTTGGACCTTCAACTACACACAAATTTGGACATATGGTGGGTTATTCCAGGGAGGAGGTATTGAAGTTTTGTGAAGGTGTCTAGAGCCGAAGTGGGCTAGTGGCCTTCTCTCAATTGTGGGAAGGGTGTAAATTGGAATTGGTATTCATATGGAACAAGGCCCATGGAGCTTGGTTGGGGTGGAGATGGGAAACTACAACCACTGGTTTTGTGGTCTCTGAACAACCCAATGGACAAGCATTTTCCACAGGTGAGGCAAGGATGGCAGGAGTTGCTTGTGTTTTTGCAAGAAATTGATGAGGAGAAAATGAAGGTGGTGGGAGAAAGGGAGTGGAAGAGTAAAACAACTCCCTGAAAGTTGAAGGATCTAGTGGAACCTGATGGAGTGTCTATAGTACGAAGATAGGTTCAAGTTGGCAGGCAAGGTTATGGAGGAGGGAGGGTTAGGCATTCTCTAGTGACAAATGAAGCAATTTGTGTAGGAGAAGGAGTAGGGGTTGATGTTAATCTTTTCCCTGTTGGGCAGAGAAGGAAGGTGGTCGAGGATACGGCGGCTGGTAGGAGTGGTTTGGGGGCTAGGGGCAGTTGTGCTTTAGAAAGGGAGTGTTGTGGTGACACTACTCACAAAAGCCATAGAAAAATTCAAAACTTTTCTATGGAAGACATAGCTCACTAGTTTGATTGATGCTTTATGTTCCAAGCCATCAGCTTTAGTTTTTTTCATGACACTTAAGATGTCTTTTTGGAGTGCATTTTGTAAAGAACTGAACATGTTTTTTGGTAACTGTTGAATCTGTCTTGGTTAGAGATCATGTCGGATTAGTAAATGGTTGAATATTTTAGCAAATGTATGGTTTATCGCTTGGGAGTGGCATTGGTTGTAAAATCTTTTCTAAATATCAATACAAATAAAACTATTATGCATAAAAAAAGAGTAATTTAATATATTTTTGGATGCTTAGTGTCATGGTAGAAACACTTGGTGAGGCTGCTACCAAGATTCAAGCCCCTATTGACCCACTCTCAGACCATAAAATTAAATTTGGTTCAAACAACAAATTGTGAAATGATTGCAATAGTACCATATAAAGATAATTTTATTTAATTGAAATAATTTCTTATTTTTTTCTCATTTATTTAACCTCCTAGTTTTACTCATCTTCATTTCTATTCATTCCAACCTTTTATATTAATATTTTAGATTTACTATCAATTAAATATGCATTTTTATCCTCTTTTTTAAAATTATTTTTTAGTTTTTAATTCATTTCTTCCATCACACCTCTCCCCTTTATAAAGTTTTTTTCACTATAATTCCATATTATCCTCTTCCTACAATGGATTGTTGAGTATGAACTATAAATAAAAGACAATTTAATCTATAAGCTTGCATTTTGACCATATACATATTTTATAACATGTTCAAATCCAAAAAAAAATAAAGATTTACATTTTTAAAAAATAAATAAGTCTAATAAACTATATAATTAAAAAAATGTAATATATTTATTAATTGAAATAATAAAATATCCTCAAAGAAATTGAATTCTACCAAAAATTAAAATTCATATTATAATATAAAAAAAAGTCATCCTATCCTTTTTTAATTCATGTTAATGATTAAAAAAATTAAATTTAAAAAACTCAGGTGATGAACTTTTTTTTTCTTGATCAATGATTTTTAGTCATTTCTTTGTTTCAAAAGTTAAAAGTAAATTATTCTTATCATTCACTTTAAATCAACTTGAAAAGAAGTTTTTTACACTTTATATTTGTTTAATCCAAAATATGCTACGCATTGAGTTATACAAGTTTGTTAAACATGTATACATATATCAAAATTGGAAATCTTGATATTACAGGAACTTTTTGATCTATTAAAACTATGCATGTCAAAATTGAAAACTTCCATATAATGAGATTGCAAGAACTTTTAGATCTATTAAAACTATGCATGTTAGAATTGAAAACTTTCATATAATGAGGTTGCAAGAACTTTTAGATCTATTAAAACTATACATGTCAAAATTGGAAACCTCCATATAATGAAGTTGCGTAAACTTTTAGATCTATTAAAATTATGCATGTCAGAATGAGAAACCTCGATAGAATGAAGTTACAAAAACTTTTAGATCCATTAAAACTAAAAATGTCTTATTTATTTATGTGTCATTTTAATACCCCAAATAAAATTTCATTATCATCTATTTTATCTCTAATTTCTTAAGCTTCATAAAATTTTATAGTCAATTAAAATAAGAACTAAAATTTTAAGCTCCTAGTGAAGTCCTAAAGTTTTACTCTGACACCTTGTTCAAATTGTCTCTATTTGCTCTAAATTGCAGGGTACCACCAAGAACAACAATAGAAATAGTTAATACTTGAATTACATTAACCTTTAAGCTCTCCAACATTGTTGAAAAAATTATCCATGTTCAAGATAGCTTCAAAGTTTGTTCAAGTTTAGTCTTTTGCAATTAATTTCCTACTCTTTGTGGCTTCAAAGTTTATTCGAGTTTATTCTAGGTTTATATATTTATGTGCTATTTGTGGCTCCTTGTAATTGCAAACTATTGTATCTCATGCTCATGATTTCTTGTTGGACTGCAAACCTTTGTATTTACATTTGATCACTAGTAATACTGCTTGTTGACAATCCTTAAATTTACTATTTTGACACTTGTTAATCTATTGACAATCCTAAATTGTTCTCTACTATATAAAATTTAATATCCAAAAACAAAAAAAAATTGAATTTATAATGATAAAATATAAAAATCTAACAAGTTAGTAAAGCATGCCAACCTTGAATGCCAAAGAACACAATTAATTCAAAGGATGGGAGTACTTGATATCATTATAGAGCTAAGCAAAAGTAGTCCATTCAATAATATACTATTCAACAATTAATTTTAATGCAACATATTTTTTAGAGAGAATTGCCTTCAAAAAAATTGCAGTACATAAATAAAGAAACCTTAAATGGAACACTGCCCAAATTAGGATACTAACATCTAGAGCAGGTGTGCAAGAAAGGGAAAACAATGACTTTAGTCATCAAGGCATTGAAAGAGCCTGAACGGGATAGGAAAAAGACCAAAAAAATAAAGCATAGCTGGAACATCACGTTGGATGATGTAATAGAAATCATGAAGGTAATGAGGCCCAGATCTATGGCCAAAGCTCTCTCATGAACTATCAAGGATATTTTGGGTACGTGTGTGTCTGTTGGTTGCACCCCAAGGATCTCCAAGCAGAGATCGATGAGGGAGAGGTTGAAATTCTGGAGGATTGATTTGAATGGAGCGATTTTGCTCTGGATTAGTTTTTTTTTTAGTTTTATTATTTAAGTCATACTTTTTACTACTTTAAGTTTTCTGAAATCTATTTGAGTTTGATTAGAGAACAATGGTTTATGGTTTGGGTCTTGCTTTCTTCTTAAAAAATATAAAATGTATTTTATTTAGGTGGTACTTCTATTTAAAGGGAGATTTTTTAATTTGTTATCATAGGTAAATAGTTTTCTTGTGTCTACTTTAGATTTTGTTTATTTTATTATATTTTAGTTTTTTGTCTACTTTTTATTTTGATTATTTAGACAACTAAATTACTATTGTGAAGAGTGGTTAGTTATTTGATCTAACCAATATCTCATGGTCTTATCTTTTTCCACCCTTGTAAATCAATTCTTTGAAAATAAATAATTTATATTCTTGATTAAATGGCTTGAATTTAATGTCAATTTAAGTTCTTTGTCCTCTATAGTTGCTTTTAGAAAAGGACAATGATATAATCTTATGGTTATATTTTTTTTACATTCATCTTTATCTTCATAACATTTTATCCTCCTTTCAAGATGTAGTACAAAAAAGATTGTCTTCATAATATTTTATCCTCCTCTTAATTTGCATATGTACCTCAACTTGCACCAAGATGTTCAACTAAATTACTATTTTAAAGATTGGTTGGTTATTTGGTCCAACCAACATTTGATAGTCTTATCTTTTTCTATACTTGTAAATCAGTTCTTTGGAATGAAATAATTTATATAAGAACTAATTTATATTCTTGACTAAATAGATTGAATTTAAGGCTAATTTAGGCTCTTTGTCGTATTGTTGTTTTTGCTTTGCTTGATGAATAGGACTCTACGATAGTTTTTTTATTTTTTGGTTTACATAGTTTCATTACTAGAAGTGAAGAGGTATTGTTATGTGTAGATCATCTTTATCTTCTTAATATTTTATCGCCCTCTCAAGATGTAGTACAAAAACCTTTTGTTGCATAAGAATATAAACTAAATGTTTATATGTAACCTCATATCACCAAGATGACCATTCTTTGTGACATTAAAATCTTGCTCATTGTGATTTTGTAGAACCTAAGCCCCTAATTTTGATCAAAATTCCCCAAACCAAATCCTAAATCCCAAAGGCACACTTACTAGACATAATTGTGCAGAGTCACCTAAAAATCCCCTTTGTATAATTAAATCAAATATCTTATATCACGCTTATACTTTGGTCTAATTTCTAGAGCTTGCATATTTTTTTAATTGCTATAACATTGCTTTTAGTATAAAGTTTCTACACTTTTATTAAAATAACACATTCACATGTGTGCACACACTTAATCTTGATTAATTAGCAATTAAAGGGGATTTATGCTTTCAAAATTGCTATTTTGTCTTATCTTACCTAACATCTCCCTTTTGCCTCTTAATCTCCACCCTCCATTATTGAGGCAATTCCTTTAAAAGGAGGCTCTTCCTTGGCTCAAGAGTCCATTTTCTTGCATTCTAACATTTTATCTTAGATTTTGGTGAATTTTGTTTTCTTGATTTCTTAAAGTAATCTTGTTATTTTGAATTCCTAGCTCTTATTTTGCTTTCACTACATAATCATAGCTCTCTTGAATTCTTAGTGTACTTCATTTCTTCATATAATCTTTCATGTTTAATCTAGTTTGATTTCTTGCATTGTTTCATATCATAATCTCTTATATTATCATTCTAGAATACTAGTTGTTTGCATCCATTCTAGCTTAAATCTCTCATTCTAGCATGGTTAATCTTGTATTCTAGTTCATTTCTAGTTTTGTTTTACATTTGAATCTTCCATTTTGGAGTATTCAAGTCACTAATCCTTCATGCCAATTTGATGAGAATCATTAGAAGGATTAAACTCGCTTCAACTAGGAAGCAATAAGTCACTTTTGGGAATTTAGTTGGTTCATTTGAAATGGCCTCCTATAGCTGAATTCTTGAGCTAATGGCTTATTAAGTGTTGTTTTTTCCCCAATTTAAGTACTAATATTTGACCACACACCCCCCTCTTTGCCTCTGTCTCTTAGTGGTCTCATACCTATTAATCTTGGTGAGGCTCTCCATGTACTCTGTGATACCCCTCTCTCTAAGAAGGGTGGAGCTCTTGGTCCCTCAAGTACAACCTGGTGGTACAAAGTCATGTAGTATACAACCTCTCTCCCGCTCTCCCTATGTCCCTCTATGCTTTCATAGCCTTAGATAAAATTTGTGTTACCCTTGGGAGTATGACTACTTAACGAATGAGCTCACACTCACCCCCATATGTCTTTACTCTCTGCTACCATGTGTCCCTATCTATAGTTATATCTTGCAGTTGTTGTCTAAGAGGATCTACCTCCAATTGTAGCTCTACATCACCTCCACCCTATGTGATAACAACATCAACATCCCAAGAGTCCACTCTCCTTTGTAAGTCATCTAAGATTATTTATGCATTGTCCATCTAGGCCCTCTTTATCTCAAAAAGTCCTTGTAATCTAGTCACCTTTGTCTATAGGTTGTCTTTCTCCACACGGTTAGTGGTGTGATCATCTCTCTTTGTCTCCAAATCTACTCGGACGTGATGCATCTCTGCTTGTACTATATCACATGTTTCCTCTGTGACAAACCCAACTAGTGGTCCCTATGGTGGTGGTGCTACTGTCAGGACCTATACATGTACCTATGGTGGGGCTTGTTCCTACAAAACTATTGTTGTCAATCCCTCTAGTAGGGCCCCCCTATCGGTATCTACAAAATCCCCTTCCTCCTAGTAACATGTACCCTAGGATATACCCTACATGCTCCTGTAACACCTGATGGACCCTCCCCTCCATATCCTCCCTTGTCATTTATGTCACCTCCCTCATCCTGATCTCTCCCCTCACCATCCTGATCAAAGCTTTCCTACTCCTCTGTCTGTACCTATCTAGGATCTATAAGTCGCACTACTCTATATGCAATCCACCATTGTGCATATGTCGATGTCATACTTGCATTAACCACTACATCCTTCCCTAGTATCCATGCTACTTCCTCCATGCCCCTCCATGAAGATCGTACACCTTGAGATCAAATCCTATCCTCCATAACCCCACCTCACATATCACCAGAAGGTGTGGGAATCCATTAGGTGCAACATCTTGAATTACCCTAAACTGTCGTCTAACCCATGATGGCATATACCTGGCAATATGATAAATTGGTAGACTAATGAGCCAACAGTCGCTTTGTGCATACCCAAGATAATACACATCTAATCTCCCATCCTCCCTCTACTGGCCCTTGTCCTAGTACCCCCATGGCTCGCACCCTTGATATGGTGTCCAGTCAAAAAAATGGAGGTCATCCAACATCCTCCTCTAGTAATCAACACCCTTGGTAGTGTCATATCTGATAGATAGCCTATACCTATAGGTGTATGGGTCATACATCATATGTGTCTCCTAGATCTAGATCAGTTGCATGATAGCAATATGCTCCCATGCCCACACCAATAGCAGTGTAATTCTTGCACTAAACTCTTTCCTCCTTAGTAGGCACACATGTGAAGATCATAATACAACTAACTAAATATGGTGTACCCCCAGCAGTACAAAATTCCCTCCTCCTTGAGCATCATGCTCAATACCCTAGCCTATCCATGTGAAAATTTGTGTCTTTCTAGATCGGGACACATCATGCCCATAATCAAGCCCTCATGTACAACACCACTCACGATAGTCTCTCCTATATCGTCCCCTTCCAGGGAATCTAGTATTGTACTTGTGAAAGTGTGGAAAATTGACATCTGAAACATGTCTCCATGTAGGGATCTAATCCCTCTAAAACATACTTTGGGATCATGCCACTGATGGGCACTCGATAGAATCTCTAGATGTCTAATAGAGTAATAGTCACCTCTCCAATAGGCAAATGAAAACTTGAGGTATCATTGTGCCAATACTACACCATTGTTCCTAGATTTGGAACTCTAGTATTTGGTCTCTAGTCAACCCTTATCCCCCATTTTGATGTCTGTGGAGATGATGATTGGCCGATTGTTCTCTCCATCCCCATTTCCCCATCTTCATAGACATTGGTCAATCGATCAAAGTCTATGTAGATGTTGATTGACTGATCAACATATGCACCCTAACAAGTTTCCCTCCCATAATTAATGCCCAAAAAGGCATTAAATGCAAAAATTATATGCTTAAAATGAAAATTACAAAGGCAAGGTTTTGACACTCATAGGTGGGTCCCAGTCGGTGAGTCAATGGTATGTCTTGAAGCACTTTCCTAGATGACTCATCCCCTCTCGTCTTCCATGTTTCTCTCACTTACTCTCAATTTTGTATTGGTCATGTTGAAAGTGACCCTTCATGGGGCCCTCTTGGCCTATTATAGGTCCCCCCAGGTCCATTTTTCATCTCGGTTCCCATTCTTTGTCTCGTTTTCTCCCATTTCCTAGATTTCCATGCAAATTTTCCCCTTTTCTCATCTTTCCTACCAATTTTTCTTCTCGTCTTCCTTTTTTCGAGAAAATTACCCCCAAAAAAATTGGGCTATTTTCTCGAGGGGACACATTCTCTCACCATCATCTCTTAGGCATGACTCTTGCGATCTCGTTCCTCCTTGGGACATCTTATTTTTCTTTTCTTCAATGAAATGCCATTTTGACACCACATCAAAGAGGGGCAAAATGTAGACATCTAAAAATGTCCTTAACACTCTATATTAATTTAATTTAATTTAATTAATATTCCCCCGTAACATTATAGTTAAATTTAATTAATAAAATATATTTGTTATATTCTCCTACGTATTTAATTAAATTTGGGTCATCTCCTAAGGTATTTAAATTTAATATTAATACATCCCTCTAATGAACTAAATTTATTTAATACATTCCCTCCATTGAATCCCCTTTTAAATAAATTTACATTTATTTAAATCCCTCAATTCATCTTATCTCTTCTAAACCTTGATTGGGTTAATTTTAATCTTAATCTAAGTCTAAAACTATCTAAAGCCTAGTCTACACCTATCACTCTCATCCCACTAAGCTTACCCACTAATTAATCTTGATTAATTAGGCTAATTTTGGGATTCCTAGATTTATTAAGCCTAATGAGTTGCTCACACGTGTTAGAAACCCTTTCCAAGGTGGCCAACCACCTTCTATAAAAGGCCACCTACATTCTTACATGGTTGTCTCCTTTTCCCTCTTTGGGATTTTCTCATATGTGTGAGCAACCTTGAGCCTCTCCTACTCTTTCACTTTGTCTCCCCTCTTAAATGACCTATAACTTTCAAGAGTTTCTCACACATGTGTGAGAAAATCATGCCTTTTTCATGGCTTCTTCTTTGTCCATGTGTCTCCTATGTAGATGCCATGTAGGTAGCACCTCATCCAAGCCCTCCTCTTTGCTCCAAAAATATATAAATAGGAGCCTTTCCAAGAGCGTTGCATCCATCATTTTGCATATAGTGTTGTAATTTTAGTTTGATTTTGAGCATTTTAGAGCATTTAGCAATACTAATTGTTGGTTTTATTTCATATCTTGAATCTCATAAGCATTCTAGTTTGCATTAGAATGAATATTTGTTAGTATCATAGTTTGTATTTTCATACTAGCTCCAATACTTGCATCATATGGATAATTCTCACAAGCTAGTTCTTCATACTAGTTTTGTGGGTTATTTAAACTTCACTAGCTTGCATCTTAGGTTCCATTCATGTATTAAACCTTTTTCATATTTTGGGGATCACATATTGTGTTTGGAGAGCACATCCACATTCTCTATTAAGAGAAAATCAAGTGAGTTTAATGGGTGCACTCATTTTAGCTCATTTAAGGTTGTGATAGATTAATATTTCTTTGTGTATGCATGTTTTAAACTAATATTTGCTTATTTATGCTTGTTCCACACAAGTTAGATTTTATCACATACAACACCTAGTGAAAATCAACTTTTATTATCTGGGTATTAATATAAATTACATATTTAGAATCTAGACTTTATTTAAAGATTCAATCTTTAAGTGCTTCAAATTTTTAGGTCAATTGGGATGAATTCTGAAAAATAGAGAAAACAATTCCACTTTTTGGCCAAAAAATGGACTCAACTTCTTGCTAGCATCACTTTAGAAATTCCCAATCAAAACTAGATTATAATACTTGCTTACATATAATTTTATCAACATCCATTAAATTTTTTCCGTGACCATGGTGTGGATTATCTCATTGGAAACAATAATGCTATCAATTATTTCTCTTCCTAGTGTGAATCTATTTTGTGCCTCTGAGATTATTACATTGAGAGTCTTATTTAACTGATTTGTCAACATCTTAGCAAGTATTTTGTATATTGTGTTACAAAGTGATATGGGCCATATATCTAGATAAATATTTGTAGACCTCTTTCTTTGTTATGAGGGTGATAACAATATTGTTTATATCCCTCACAAACCTCCTTTTTTGTCCCTAAAATCCTTGACTATTCTCCACACATCCAACCAATAAAACTCCAATGCTTATAAAAGAAAAGAGAAGGAAAGTGGTCCAACCATAGTGATTTTTCATGATGTATTTGGAACATTGCAGTCCTGACTTCTTCTAATGTCATCTTTTTGTTAAACATTTTATTATCCACTTGTGTAATACAATTTGGTATTCATGCAAGAAAATAATCACAGTCTATAGGCCTAGACTTCTACTTTGCCCCAAGTAAAGCTTTAAAGTAGGAATATGTCTAATTTTTTATTTCCTCACCCTCTTTCACAATTGTGCCATCCTCTTTTTTAACATCCTCGATTATGTCCCTGCATTTATGGAGGCATGAGATTACTTGGTGTTTTAATTGATAGTTTTAACCAAAATTTCCATACTGTCTGTCCCTCCAATATATCTCTTCTTGCACAAGCAACTCATTATATATTATTTTTTTAATTAAAGCTCCATCTCATAATCTTCTCTAAACATGCCCATTTTTTTCTTTTTTAATTTAGCTTTCTTAATTCATTTCCCACTCTTTCCTTTTTATGGGGAGTATTCTTAAACATCTTTTTTTTATAAACTTTAAGTTCTGATTTTACAAACTATAATTTTTTGGAAAAAAATAAATCAAATTTCAAGTGACATGGCACTCCTTCCACCATTCTTCCAAGGCTAACAAAAAAGTATCATCCCTCCACCACATGCTCTCAATTTTGAAGGAGGGATTTATTGGCTTTTCTCTTATTTGATTTCTAAGTTAATAGGGTAGTGATTTGATATCAAGATAGGGAGTATTTTTTCCTTAACGCATTGCACCTTCATACCAATAGGTGATAGTAAAAACATATCCAATTGTTTTGATATATTTGTGAAGCTTATCCATTTGTTTCTCTGTGCATACACTTTGTTTATTATAGAGAAATCAATTGATCCTATATCTCATTGACAAAATCCCTGAAGTCTCGCATTGTCCCATTAACTCTATTAATACCTCCACTCTTTTCATTTAGTTTGAGGATCATATTGAAGTCACTTCCAATAATTAAATGTTTATTCCTTGAATTCCTTATCTTATTTATTAGTGATGACCATCTTGTTTTTTCTTCTTTTGTTTTAATTGGGCCACATACATAAAATTGAATAAAATATAACTTAAAATTAATCATACTAAAGTAACACTCTATCTTATTAGGTTGGGACACCATCACCTTTACTACAACTTTATTTGGTTTCCATATCACATCAATCCCATCAGTTGTTCTTGATGCAACACAAAGGTCAGAGGATCTAGTTAAGGATAGTCCAAACTTGCTGCCAAATATCAACAATGTAGAATAACACAACAAGAGAATGTTTTCAACTGAATTTTTATTAACATGCCTAGTTGTAAGGCCTTCGAGGTTACGGCCAAATACAATCTCAAAGTATTTCTGCAATCTCTTAGCTAGTCCAACTCTAAAACAAATCAACAACTGATGGAAACCCTATGGTAGATCTGAACTTGAGCTCACAAACCTCCAAGAAATATCCTTGTCTCCAAGCATGCAAACCACTAGCTCTACTATTACAACTATCAGATATATGATCTTCAAGATCTTGCAGGATCAAAATGCTATCCTTATCAAACTACCTTCCTTATGTCTGACTCTCTGATTGACTCCTAATGCCCTAAAACAACTACCCAAACATTCCTTAAATACATTTCCTCAACCACAAGTCAGATGGAAGAAATAATTAGCTCCAAAGCCAAGTCGGCTTTAATTACAAACAAAAGTTAAATGCAACAACATTCAGCTCTCAAATAGCCTTACAAACAATTAATTCTCCATGTCGGCCTCTAGATCTTCATAGGAGAATACAACAAAAGCTACCAACAATAAATGCACCAAGTTGGCCAACCAAATCTACAAGAACTCCAATCAATAAGCCAGAACTATTGAGTGCCAGTAAAACAACCGAGCACGCTAGGCATCACCAAGAAAGTACAAAGACCAAGCACCGCAAGCATCGCTAAGCACAAGTTCTACCGAGTGCCAAAGTTTTCCAAGTTCCTTCAGCGACTGAGATTCCTTCAATAATTGAGACTGTTGATTAAAGCTACAACTGAGTAACACAAAACCAAATCAACACACCACCATGCAGATTTTATGAAGACCCAAGAATGCCCCTACATCAGACACCCTAGGTTTGAAAAGATGTTCTCATAGGTTGGAAGAACATCTTTCAGGATTCAACACATAAACCTCAAACTAGTTCTTCACATACAAGTCCTCCAAATCTTCACCTTGCATACTCTTCCACTTCTGCTTCCTCTATCTTTTCAAGTCTTTTCTAGATAACACACAAGCTTGTTCTCCATATTGATCATCCATCCTCTCAGGATCTGACAAATCAACTCGACCACCAATACTCAAGTTCCTCCTACCGAATGTTGTATCCAGCAAAGGCATCAAGGAAAACTTCCTGTCATTCTTCTCAATAGTAAACACATTCTTAACACAATCATACATAGCTCTGCAATCATACTACCAAGGTCTACCGAGCAATATATGACAACTATTCATCTCCACAATATCATACAACACTTAATCCTTATACTGGCCAATCTGAAAATCAACAAGACATTGCTCCCTCACTTCTAGAGCATGAACATATTGTAACTAGCCAGTCCTATAAGGATAAGGATGTCTCATTCTCTTCAAACCAAGTTTCTAAACCATGTCCTCAGCAACAAGGTTATCAGTAGTACCAATATCAACAATTACATCACAAAGTTTACCTCATGACTTGCACCGAGTTCTAAACAAGTTACTCCTCTGACAAGGTTCCACCTTTGCACCGAGCAATGTTCTTCAAACCAGCAAGTTCTCAGATTTAGGTTCATTCTAAATGTTCTCATTTATCACAACAGTCCTTCGATCACCAAACTTCTTCTGTTTACACTCAAAAGATCGGTGTCCTTCTTCACCACAATTATAACAAGTACCCTTAAAGATAATCCTACATGTCTTCTTTTTTAGCTCAACAGGTTTCAGTTCATCTTCTACAGTCAGTTTATCTTTCACCAAGTGATCAATCTTATCCTTCCCTTAGGAATTACTATGTTGCTTCCTCTTCAACTTATCTTTTTCCTTTAGAGCATACTGATAATCATCTTCAACAGAATCAACCTTCAGCATACCAAGCTCATCCTAAATATTGAATCTCAAACCATTCACATACCAAGCTACCTTTTCTTTGCCAAGTTCTCTGTGTCCAGACCGAATAGTCAACTTATAGAACTCCTCTATATAGTCCTCAGTAGTCAAATCTTTTTGCTTCGGATTTGACAACTTCTTAAACAAGTCAAGCTCGTAGGCGGCAGGTATGAACTTAACTTTCAATTTAGTCACCATCAACCTCCACAGATTGATCTTCATTTCACCTTCATCTTCTCTATCTCTTTGTAATTCTTTCCACCAAAGAGCAGCATGCCCTTTCAACTTAGTCTGTGCCAATCTTACTCTAAGAGGATCTTCAATTTCTTCAAGCTCAAAGAAGTCTTCTAATTCACCAATCTAGTCAATCAAATCGTCAGGTCTCAAAGTACCAGAGAAAGTAGAAACTTCCATTTGGTAACTAGTACTTAACCGAGCTCTAGATCTCTGCAACCAACTAGTTTTGTCTTCATCAAATCTATCCCTCCGATTAGCTCTATCACCTCCACTAGATCTAGCAACTTCAAAGTCTTTAGCAACTTCCTCATAACCATCATTAGTACCAAGATTCCTCAACATACCAGCAATAGCTCTCATGACCTCAATGATGATGTCATTCTTCATCAATTCCATCTCATATTAGAAATCAACTTTAACCTTCTCTGTAATCTTCAATTCCACAACATCATAGAGATTTGCAATTTCTCTAGGGTCCAATCTTCTCGGAGGCATCCTTCAAGATTTTTGAAAACCCAAAGCAATAAACCACCAACCAAGGTCCTAGTGCAAATAGCCTCAACTCGGAGATCGGTTTACACACTCAAGATCTTCAAGCTCTGATACCACCTAACACAACACAAATGTCAGAGGATCTAGTTAAGGACAGTCCAAACTTGCTGCCAAATATCAACAATGCGGAATAACACAACAAGATAATGTTTTCAACTGAATTTTCATTAACATGCCTGGCTATAAGGCCTTCTAGGTTAGGGCCAAATACAATCTCAAAGTATTTATGCAATCTCTCAGCTAGTCCAGCTCTGAAACAAATTAGCAACTAATGGAAACCCTAAGGCAGATATGAACTTGAGCTCGCAAGCCTCCAAGAAATCTCCTTATCTCCAAGCAGGCAAACCACTAGCTCTGTTATTACAACTATCATATAAGCAATCTGATCTTCAAGATCTTGTAGGATCCAAATGCTATCCTTATTAGACTACCTTCCTTATGTCTAACTCTCTAGCTGACTCCCAATGCCCTAAAAAAACTACCCAAACATTCCTTAAATACATTTCCTCAACCACAAGTCGACTAGAAGAAATAATTAGCTCCTAAGCCAAGTCAATTTCTATTACAAACAAAAATTAAATGCAACAACAATCAGCTCATAAATAGCCTTACAAATAATTAATTCTCCATGTCGTCCTCTAGATCTACATAGGAGAATACAACAAAAGCTACCAACAATAAATGCACCAAATCGGCCAAACAAATCTCCAAGAACTCCAATCAGTAAGCTAGAACTACCGAATGCCAGTAAAAAAAATGAGCACATTAGGCATCATCGAGTAAGTACGTCGACCGAGCACCACAAGCATCACCGAGCACAAGTTCCACTAAGCACCAAAGTTTACCAAGTTCCTTCAGCGACTGAGCTTCCTTTAATAACTGAGACCGTTGGTTAAAGCTGCAATCGAGTAACATAGAACCAAATCAACACACCACCATGTAGATTTGTCGAAGACCCAAGAATGCCCCTACATCAATTATAGTAGCATCATGAAATTGCCCAGACCATGGTCTATAGTATTTGACAAACTTCTCCACCTCCCTAAAAAATAGTTTATTCTCTTATAGAAAAATAATATCAAACAACAACTTCTCAATATGACACTTAATCAATCATCATTTGTCAAGGGCATTCAATCCCCTAACAATACATGATAGTATCTTCATTTCCCTCTAAGGAAGGGCTCCCTCAGATGTTTCCATGTACTCCTTTATATTTGTGAGACCTTTCTCCATGTCTTCTTGCTCTTGGTTATGCTTCCCAAATTTCACATAACTCCATTTCTTCTATTTTGATGTTCCATGTGCTTCATATGCAAATTCATTATACACCTTTGATATGTTATCTATAATTCATCTAGTTCTAATTCACCTTCTTATCCCTAATACTTATATTCAATATCACCTTCTAAAGATGCACCTTCCATTCTGACCTCTTCCCTTGCCTCCTCAATCAACTATCTAGTTTCTCCTTCTTTTTGGTTTGGGGCTTGCCCTACTTGTGTCCCTTTGATTTTTTGCACCTTCTTTTCTATCTATTCTATTTTCCAAAGCCATATTAGTGATTCCTAAATTATCCATCTTATTTTCAGAAAGAGGTCTAAAAGAATCTTTACTCTCATTCACAATTGGCATAGAAGACTTGTTTACATTAGATAGTTCTTTGTGGACAATTTCATGCTTGGAGGTTTGTTATAGTCAAATTATATATGAGATCTACTACTGAATCTTGAGTAAAATAATCACTTCTCTTCTATTTCTACCATTTGATCCTAGGTTTTGGTCGAAGTGCTTAATATTTAATCAACTTAAGGATTAGAAATTCAAATAAGTTTTAATAAGAACATATAGTGCCAAGTCATTTGTTCCCATATTAACTCCAAGGAATTTCCCTAATTTGGAGCCAATCACCTTAATACAATCTCTTGACCAAATTCTAAAGGTAAATTATACAACCTAACCTTAAAGGCTTTTTTGCAAGGAGATGTAGATCTAAGGTTGAATTTCTTTCAACCATTTCTAAGTATACACCAATGAACTACCAATCCAACAAGGGGCTACCATAAAAAATTAATCTTGCTCCAATTATAAATCAAATCCTTATGATAAGAATTATTTTGGAAGAAAATTAATTTTGGTGTTAATGCTTTTCTCCATCATCTTTTTCTGAATCTCTTATTGTCATTTGTCCTATAATCATTTCAATGATAGCTTTAGCATTGTAGTCTCCAATTACTTTATCAACTAATTAAGAGACATCAATGTCGATAGGTGGAGGTGGTACAACAACAATGGAACCCTCAAATATGTTTATAATGATTTTGCCTTTAATTTAATTTCTATTCCAATTGGTTTTTGGATTTTGTTTATGTAATAGTCTTGCTTTGTATTGTGCACCATTACTTCATGTGTCTGAATTGCAAAATATTATTATTATTATTATTATCATTATCATTATCATTATTATTATATAGTATAATATTTATAAAAAAATATTATATTCTACAATCATACATCATCAAATATAGAATTCAAATATTTTAACTTTAGAGATGGAGCAATAATCAAGAGGTGCTGGTGTGAGGGCTTCGGGCTCTTAGAGGTCATTTGGATTGGGGTTTCAGAAAATGAGTGCAAAAGGGTAGCATTATGGATGGCAAAGAGCTAGTTTCAATCAACCAAAAGGGCATTGGCTATTTAACCAATGAGCTCAAACGTGTTTTCAATCACAACAAAGAGGGTTTCAATGGAAGATGAGGTTTGCTTTTGGTTCAAATCTCAATAGATCAAGAAACTTTGCAAGGAATGGTGGGGGTTGGGATAATAGGAGACAAAATGTTTTCAACAATGAAGATGCTTTGAAAACTAAGTCGGGTTTCAATCTCTAGACGATAGTGCATAAGTTTGGGAGGCCAAAAATATTGCGAACAAAAGAAAATGACCCTCAACCAATAAGTGATAATGTTTTTTATGGAAAAGGATCCTATCTACTTGTAAACACCAAACAATGGTTTGAGTCTATTTCCTTCTTAGAAGATAGAGCTTTCTTTATGAAATGGGTAGGCTCGTGGCCTACTATAGACAAGGTTAGAAAATGGTGAGAAAACTAGTGGGGTTATGATTGGATAATGAAAATGATGCCAAATGGTTTTTATCAAATTACTTGCTCCTCAAGATGGGAGAAGGATTTGATCCTGAATGGAGGCCCCTATCTACTAGAAGGAAAAGGTATTTATTTGAGGGAATGGACTCTGAACTTCAACCTTGTCAAAGAGAAAGTGAAGGAGATTCTGATGTGGATTAAGCTCCATAACCTCCCACATGAGTATTGGGATGATGAAACACTAAAGGTGATTTGGGATAGTTTGGGTTCTTTTATTAGTGCAGAGGAGACAATGGACTTCCATGACTATTTGATTCATCCCAAAATCTTGGTTCAAGTGTAGGAATGGTCTCAGTTGCCAGATTTCATTATGCTAGGCTCCTCAAAAGGTGAATGCTGACAATATTTGGTTGTGTAGAAAGGTAAAGATGAAGAAATTAGAGTGAGGATATCTAGTGACAGGTCGGGGGATAAAGGAAATGGACTAGAAGTTAATAAACTTTTGGATGTAATCAAGGAAAATGTGGAATTTTCTAATAAGGTTGCAGCTACAAATTTGACATAATGAGAAGAATTAATTTTCATCAACAAGTCAATGACAACATGGAAATCTCACAGATGGGGAATGAGGATGGGAGGAATGAACTAGATCATATTTTAGCAAATGAAGTTTTTGTTGGGATTGAAGTTGGTGAGATGAGAGACTCAACCCAAATGGTAAAGGAGACTCCATTCTCACAGATGCCAAGAGTGCAAGATGGTGTGAGGAGGGTGATGGTCAGGGCAGAATAGTGGTGGAGGCTAGTCCTAAAGGGAAGGTATCTAAAGAATAGGATGATAGGGTAAACTAGGATGGATAGTTCTTTCACACCCAAAATGAGATTGGTCAGGATGCTACCACTCTTAGAGACTATGTGTCGAACACATTTGAGTCAGATGACTCTTTGGCTAGAAAGTAATGTAATGGACTATGGGAAGATAGGAGTTGAAAACCAATGTATAAGAATGGCTTGCTTCAACAAAGGGAGGTCTTAACCCCAGTGCCTCTAAACCCATCTAATGTCTTAGTAGTGGATCCTGGTTTCAAGGACATTAAAATCTCCCTGATTAGGAACTTAGACAACTCATTTGAGGATGTTCAAGATAGTGTAGGTGGCAAGATTGGGAGTGAAACTGATTATAACTCTTAGGAGGATGATAGAGAGGAAGATGATCTTGGTGTCTTTGAAAATCAGGGCATAATGGAACAAATAATTGTGGAAAAAACCCCTTTTGTTGTTATCCACACGAAGATAGGGGAGAAAAAAAGAAGGGGGGTGAGGTCTACACACATGAAGCTAGAGATTGCAGGTAATGTTGTTGATCAAACCAAACTTTTGAGATTAGGAAAAAGGCTATTCCTTTTCCCAGTAGCAATGAGGGTCCTTTCGTGGAATGTCAGGTGTTGCAATGCTCCTGACAAGATTCATCTGATCAAGAGAGGTCTTGATTAGGTGAGACCTGACTTAGTTTTTTTTACAAGAAACCAAAATTAAAAAGGAAGAAGTGGATGCTTTTGTTAGGATATTTTCTATGTGGAAAGGGACCTTTGTGGAAACTGAAGGAGCTTAAGGGGGTCTAGGGATTCTTTGGAAAGAATATACTTTGAATGTGCATGTTTTAGAAAGTAGTGGTAATTGGTAATTGGTAGAGGTTGGATCAAAGAAACTCTTTTCGAGTTTATTTGTTGTAAATTTTTATGGACCAAATAATCCAACATTAAAAAAATAGGTGTTGACAAAATTATCCTCTCTCTTAGCACATTATGATGATGGCTTGGTTCTGTTGGAAGGAGGCTTCAATGCTATTTTGATCCTAACGAAGAAAAAAGGTGGAAAGGGATAGATGGGACATAGTCAAAGGGATTTTTTAGATTTCATTGTGGCCAATAGTTTGGTTGATGTCTCTTTTTGAAATGGGGACTTCACCGAGACTAGTCGTTGTAGTGTCTTTTTAAATATTGCAAAAAAAATTGATAGGTTTATTCTTACAGGAGATTGGAAAAGTAGAAATTGGTTATATTGTGCTGAAATTCTTCCTTTAGGTGGTTCAAACCATTTTCCAATATGCTTTTGTATTCAAGAGGATGGAACTCTAGAATGTGCTCCCTTCCTATTTGAATCCATTTTGCTTCAAGTGGATAATTTTCTTGAGTTGGTTTCCAAAAGTGGTACGAGGCACTGCCAAGATAAGGTAACAAAGCTTGTTTGCTCTTTAAAAAACTTTAGTATCTCAAGGATCAGCTAAAGGTTCAGAATAGAGAAGTTTATAGGAATATTTTTGTAGAGAAGTTTCATTTGGAGCAGGAATTAGAAGAGTTAAACTTGAAGATTATTGTTGAGTGTATGAGATAAGAGTAATATCATAAAGAGAAAGAGTTATCCAAAAGATATTTGAAGGTATTGGCAAGGGAAGAAATTTTTTGGAGGCAGAAGTCTAGGGAGACTTTGTTAAAGGAAGGGGATCATAACACCAAATTCTTCCATAAATCTGTTAAGACTAGGAGATCTAAGAATAAAAGCTTTTCAATTAAGGATGTTGATGGTAATACCCTCCAGGATGATGAGGAAATAAATAGGGGGGTTGTCAATTTCTTCTCTAATATTTTTTCTACTAATCCGACTACTTTGGTGACTGATTTCAATGTTGTAGATTTCATTCCAAATTGTATCTCTAAGGCACAAAATGAGAGCCTGATGGAGAATGTGTTGTTAGAAGAGATAAAGAATGTACTTTTTAGTTTGGGGAGTGATAAAGCACCAGGACTAGATGGTTTTTACACCATTTTCTTTCAAAAATCCTGGGATATTGTGGCAATGGAGCTTTGGGAAGTGGTGAAAGAGTCTAGGGAAGGGGATTTTATTTTAAAAGACTTGAACAATATCTCTATTGCCTTAATCCCCCAAAAAGTTGAATGTTGATCCTTTGATAGTTGTAGACCTATTGCCCTTTGCACAACTATTTACAAGGTTATCACAAAAGTGACTGTAAATAGACTCAAGAATGTCCTCCATTCAGTAATATCCCCTAAATAGAGTGTATTTTCCACAAGCATGTATATATTTGAAGGGGTTATTATAGCCCACAAATCTATTCATTTAGTTAAAGTAGCTAAAACCAATCGTATGATGATTAAACTGGATGTGAAAAAGGCTTACGATAATGTTGTACACTTAAAATGTGCACTTCTCTAACTCATTACTTCCAAGAGAATCCATGAATGGGAAACCTTGAGAAAGTGACCTAGAGCTCCCTAGGTATGGAGTCACAAGGATGTTTTGATTGTGCTCTCAGCTAGAGCTATTGTAGCATGCAACCTTGCTAGTAAACCACACAATGGGAGATTCAATGAGACAAGGGCAAGAATGCCAATATCTTCAAGAATCTCAAAATGAAATGCAATGCAACTATTCTAATAATGAAGATCCAAGTAAGCTATGGAAAGCAAATGAAAGTATTACAAATCCTTCCTAATTAAGCTATGTGAGCTAATCTAGAGCATAAAGGAAGCTAAGCTAGATGCCATGAAAGCTAAAATGCAAGAATGAAAGACTAAAAGAAATAAAATCTTCAAATCTCCAATATCTCCAAGAAAACCTATAGCATAAAGTTAGCATTCAAAAGTTGGGATCCTAAAACAAGAAGAGAGCTCTCCTTTTAAAGAAAATGAGAAAGAATGGACCATGGAGATTAAGAGGCAAAAGATTTAATCAAGGGTGGAGATTGAAAAAGGGATCAATCCGTGTGCACAAGATTCCTCCAATGAGAAATAAGAGTTGACTTTTGTGCCTCGTGTGAGACAAAAAGGCATTTTTCCCTTTTTATAAAATAGGAATAATGCTTTATTTGTGCAACATAGGATAAGAGGAAAAGTGGGGACTTTTTATTTAATAAAAGGGGAGGAAATTCCTTTTAATTAAATAGAGGCTTAGGATAAAATGGTTAATCCATAGAATATAATCAAATAAATGATAGAATTAGGATTTAATCAAGAAAATCGATATTGAATTGAAAATGTTGTTTCAGGAAAATTGATAAATTGTTGAATGGGGGCCCAAAGTCTAGGTGACCATTTTAGGGTGCATACATTTGCCCCTCTTTAACTAATGTGAGATCGATTTGGGATCACATGTGATCAAAGAATGGAATTGAAATGTGAGATTGATTTGGGATCACAAAACAACCCAAATGTGTGTTCGACGGATGGGAACACATCAGGACAAAGATAAGCTGATTGAAAAAGAAGACAAGGCCAACACCCCTGTAAATAGGTAATTGTCAAGTCTCAAATAGGAGATAAGAATCTCAAGCTGAGCTGATTGATAAAGTTGAATCAAAGATTGAAGTTTGATAGGTACTGCCCCCTCAGAATTGAAATTGAAATCAGGTAGAGGAGAAACAACAAAATTGATAAATTTGATCAAATCACTAGGAATCATAATCAAAGATGAAAGATGATAGAATAACCATCAAGCAGTAAAGATATGCCCCAGTTTGACTAGGTTTGACTGAGAAAGATATAGGATAAAGATGAAGTCAAAACCTTAGAGAGATGAAGGTGATGAAAATGAATGAAAGACTAGAATTTTGGAAGAGATGGGGATGAAGAAATGAAGATGCCCCAGCAGAGATCGAAGGATTAGGCCTCAAATGGTCAGCCAACTGTGCAGAAGAAGGGGAAATTTTAAAATGTAATTTTGACCATCAAGATGAACTCATATTTCAATTTCAAGTTCAAAAATGGATCCAGGATGTCAAAATTAGCTAGGGGTGTAATTTTCATGGAATTCTAAGGTGTTTTGAAAATTAGGTCAAAAAGTCAAAAGGCTATATAAGGGGTAAAAAGGTCAAAATGATCTCTTTGTAGATATAGATATGATGATAAGGTTAACCCCTTGTGATGATAGGAAAATGATGTGATGTGACACACAAGGAGTGAAAGACATGATCGAGAAGAAGAAAAAGGTGAGCGCAGTTGACCGACAAGTCCATGAAAGATGAAAGGAGAGCTCTCTCCATATGCAAGATGCAAAACTAACTAACATGAACCTAAGAATGCAAGATACTATGAAAATTGGTTTACTTGCAAGGTCACAATGCTATTAGACTCTAATATTCATCATCGAGCTTTATTGGTAGCGTCGCAAGATCATACAATACACACTAGTATAACTATGGGTATATGAATATGATCTATATCAGATAAAATGTGGGAATCCCACCTAGGCATCAAAGACATGTAGGTCAAGATGACTAGTGCAGTGAGGTTCCCTAAGTTTAGTATAGCAAGATTATACTCACATCGAGACACAAGGAAAGTCAAGATGGCTATAAGTATGCACTTGCGAAAAATAGTCAAGGATAATACTTTGTAGGTCCTAGTGTCAAGTGGAACAAGCATAAATGCTCATGATAGTAAGGACCAACAAGATATACCCACAAGAATAAAAAGAGATAAAACATGTCCTCATGCCCCCAATCTTCTAGCTCGACATCATCGAAAACTATTAGGGAGAGAACACTCATCAAAGAAATCATCATAGACAACACACAAAGAAAGCAAAGTCAATCAAGTCTCGGCGAGTCAAGTGTTTAAGTGTGTGTGTGTGTAGGTCATAGAGCCAAACTTTGAGTATCACATCTGCCAGTGGGAAATATCGCATCATTCTAGACTGTGGGTAGGATATCTGATAAGTGTTGAGAAACACTTGACGCTAGGGTGGTGTTGAAAAACATAGTTGGGGGGGTATTGAAAAACACCATTTGCAAGGTGTCCTAAAGACCAACGCATCCAAGAGACCAAAGCTAACATAGTTATGCCTCCTAGACAAAGACAAAGACCAATTCCAAACCAAGGCAACAAGGACAAGGCATGATGGAGAAAGGCTAAGTATTGAGGACGAGTGCTGGGAAACAAGGGTGCAAAGGCCTCAAGTAGCGCCTATTTCCAGGTTTTCACCACTTGACAATTTTTTTTGATTTTTCAATTTTTTTGTATTTTTGCTACCAAGGTGCCTGTTTCCAGGTTTTCACCAAGGCACTTTTTCTATTATTTTTTTGAATTTTTTGCAATTTTTTTAATTTTTTTTAATTTTTTCAAGACTTTATATGCTTTTTAGGATTTTTTCAGCATCATATATGAATTTATTTAGGATCAATAAAATATGTACAAAGGATGCCCCCAGACAGAATAGGCATCATCGATAGAACTTCTTCAACTGCAAGACATTGATAGGATTAGGGAGCTGCTCTCCCTCTGCATCAGATAGTAAATAAGCACCTATCCCAAAAGTTGCAGTAATGATGTATGGTCCAAGCCAATTAGGTTCAAACTTGCCCTTTTGTTCTTTATGTTGTTGGCTCTTAGGATTTTCTCATAAGACAAGATCTCCCACTTGGAATTCTCTAGGGCAAACCTTTTTGTTGAATGCTTTGGACATACGCTTTTGGTAGACCCTCATGTAATCAAATGATGCTTTATGCTTTTCATCTATAAATTCTAATTCTTGCAATCTCATGGCACTATAGTCTTCGTCCATAACTAGACCTTTAAGAGAGACTCTAAGTGAAGGAATCTCCACCTCTAAAGGTAACACTACTTCAACACCATAAGTAAGGGAAAAAGGAGTAGCCCCAGTTGGAGTACGAATACTCATTCTGTAAGCCCATAAGGTTGGATTTATCTGTAGATTCCAATCTCTACCATTCTTGTGAACTGTTCTATGGAGGATCTTGAGAATGGTCTTATTTGAAGCCTCTGCTTGTCCATTTCCTTGCGGGAAGTAAATGGAGGACCAATGCTATTTTATCTTGAACTTTTTGTAGAGGTATTTAAGGTCCTTATTTTTAAACTGACCTCCATTGTCAGTGATTATCTTTGAAGGTACTCCATATCGACAGATGATATGGTTCAAGATGAATAGGGAAACTATTTTGCCTGAAGCAACAAAAAGTGGAACAGCCTCCACCCATTTGGTAAAGTAGTTAGTAGTAGTGATGATGAATTTGTGTCCACCTGATGAGTTGGGGTGAATCTGCCCAACAAGATCAAAGGCCCAGTGCTGAAATGGCCAATGAGATATAGACGGAATAAGCTCCCTGCCTAGAGCATGTGTTAGGTTTCCGTGTTTCTGACACTTTTCACATGATTTGGCAAAAGCTACTGCATATGTCTTCATGGTAGGCCAATAGAACCCAACCCTAAGTAACCTTAGAGCCATGGAAAGACCATTGGAATGTCCCCCACAAATGCCCTTGTGAATGTCAGCTAACGCCTGATCGGATTCCTCCTTTTCCAAGCACTTAAGAAGTGTCCCATCTAAACCCCTCCTATACAAATCACCAGAGATAAGGGTATGGTGAGAGGCATTTTGAGTTAGGTTTCTTTGTTCAGAACGGTTGAAGGTTTCAGGGATAATGCCATCACAGAGATATGAGTAAATGGCACCATAGCAGATGACTCATGGCCAACAAGGGTACAAACAACTTGGCTTTCTTGGGAGTCATAAATGGGATAGTGTAGCTCTTCCACCAGGAATTCAAATCTGGACTCATGTTGTTCTAGTTGAAGGAGTGAAACCAATTTATCCATAGCATCAACTACTTTATTCTCTGCTCTAGGGATTTGTTGAAATGTGACAAATGTGAAATATCATCTTAATGAATCAACCATTTTCTTGTAGGGTACCAATTTGTCATCTTTTGTTTGGTATTCTTCATTAACTTAGTTGATTATCAATTGTGAATCCCCATAAATATGTAGCTTTGTGATTCTCCATTCTATTGCCATTTTTAGTCCATTTGTCAAGGCCTCATATTCAACAATGTTATTTGTACATGGGAACAATAGTTTGTAGGACTTAGGGATTGTGTACCCATGAGGAGAAACAAATAACACTCCAACTCCTGAACCATTTTGCATGAAAGAGCCATCAAAGAACATCTTCCATGTTCTTGCAATCATGTACATTATGTGCTCATCTGGAAATTCAATTTGAATAGGTATGCTATCTTGAATTGGAAAATCAGCCAATTGATATGCAATGGCTTGTCCTTTTATAGCTTTACGCTCAACATACTCTATGTCAAATTCTGATAAGATCATCATCCACTTAGCAAGTCTACTTGTGAGAGCAGCCTTACTAAGCAAATATTTGAGAGGATCAATCTTTGCTATGAGGTGTACTATATGCGCAAGCATGTAATGTCGTAACTTTTGGGAAGCAAACACCACTGCAAGGCAAGATTTTTCAATACTAGTGTAATTGACCTCATATGACACAAGAGTACGACTGATGTAATATATAGCTCTTTCTTTCCTAGTGTCATCAAGTTGAGCTAATAATGCCCCCAAGGAAGATTTTATTGCTGAAACATACAATATGAGTGGTTTTCCTGGGATAGGAGGCATTAATATTGGAGGATTTGCCAAGTACTTTTTGATTTGGTCCATTCTTTGTTGACAATCCTCATTCTAGACACATTTAACCCCCTTATGCAATGTCTTATTGAATGGCTGAGCTCTATCTGCCAATTGTGAAATGAACCTCCTTATAGATTGAAGATGTCCCTGAAGACTCCTCATTTGACTGATGTTTTTGGGAGGTGGCATATCCAAGATTGCTTGAACTTTCTCTGGGTCCATCTCTATTCCTTTGGCTGAAATGATAAATCCTAGAAGTTTTCCAGAGGTGACTCTAAATGCACACTTTTTAGGATTTAATCTCAATTGAAATTTTTCCATACGATCTAGAATGACTTCTAAATCTCCTAAGTCTGTATCCCTCTTTTTGGATTTTTCCAAGGTGTCATCCACATAATCTTCCATATTCTTATGCATCATGTCATGAAAGATAGTTGTCATAGCTCTTTGATAAGTAGCTCCTGCATTTTTCAATCCAAAAGGCATAACGTTCCAATAGTAGGTACTCCATGCACAAGTGAATGCAGTCTTTTCCTGGTCCTCAGGAGCTATCTTGATTTGATTATATCCAAAAAAACTATCCATTAAGGAATAGATCTCATATCCCGCGGTCATTTCCACTATCATGTCTATATTAGGGAGTGGAAAATCATCCTTTGGGCATGCTCTATTAAGATCTCTGAAATCAGTGCAGATACGAATGGACTTGTCATGTTTAGAAACTTGGACAAAATTTGAAATCCATTCGGCATAATCAATAGCTCTTATGAAGCCTGCACTAAGTAGTTTTTCTAGTTCTGCTTTGATGAGAAGAGCTATGTGAGGATGCATTTTCCTCAATTTTTGTTTAACTAGTTTTATACCTGGAGCTATGGACAAGTGATGCATGATGAGATTAGTGTCCAATCCTGGCATGTCTAAATAATTCTAGGCAAAATTGATCTTCTTTCTTTGTAGGAACTTGGTATATCCTTCTTTTTCTTGAGTTGACAAAGACTGAGCCAAATGCACCATGTGTGGAGCCTCTTATGTATTCAAATTAACTGGTTGTGTAGGCTCAATAAGCACTGAAGATTGGTCTTGAAAATAACTTGGAAGATGATCAAGTACCTCATCCTTAGGCACCTCAGAGAGGTTTTCACCTTTGGATACGTCCTTTATTTTTACTTTTTAATGTTCTGACACCGCCACACAATGGTTTTCACCATCATAACTCTTTTTCTTTTTTTCTTTTCTTTTGATTTTGCGACTAAGGTACTTGATATCTAGCTCTGTCATGCTTGTAGCTGATTCGCTGGTGGAAGAGACTATAGGTTCAATGGCATTTAGGTAACATGTGATCTCATAGTCATTCTGGAAAGTTAAAAGTTGAGGCTCTTGATATCGTTGAGACCAATCAATGAGGTGAGGATTAGCAAGGGGTAGGTCAATGACTGGTTCAATGTTATGAATATGGATAGGATCATCTCTAGTGATCATAGAGTTAGAGTCTGGAAAGTATCCTTCTAAGGTACCTAAATCAAGATTTATCCTATCAAACGAAGCATTGTCCACTAAAGCGACCTGCGAATTTGAATCCACTAATCCTACACATGACTCGTTAGCTACCTCAAGATGGGAACTATAATTATGGACAACATCAATGTCCATGTCAACTGTAGAAGAATATGAGAGAGACTCCCATTCATACTCGTGTGAATCTAAATTGAATCCTGATTGGGATGTTTACACCATGCATGTTTTGGATGTCTCAATGTAGAAGCTTTGATGTCATCAAGAGTAACATCTCTTTCCATCAAGTGAGCAAGATTCTTGCAGTGACGCTCTCTAATGGGATCCTCAACTTCTGACTCATCTTGTTTTATGCTTTCAACTGTTACATGTGCAACTGGATCATCTAAATCTCCCCAAAGAAGATTGGTGGAAGGAACCCAATCTTTACACATGTCCTGTTGATTTGCCAAATTGGGTGTATACTTTGTTTCATCCTCACTATCCATCTCACCAAGGATAGGAATAGTGATTTTTTTGTGATTTTCAAAACCTAGGCCAACCATTTTTTTAGACCTGCGCCCAAAAAGAGCATGGTCGAGAGGTTTAGCTCTAGTATCTAGTCTATGACTAAGAGGACCACATCCTGGATAGCCCATGTTTTTAACAAGAGTATACTCTCTTCCATAAGCCTAAGGAGAGGGAGAGAGGTTCTCATTATGCATGTATTTGTCTTCTCTATAGATCCAGTCTTTGACAACTACCTCTTCTTTTTCATCCTAGATGGGCACTGAGGACTCTACAAATGTGCCAAACAAAGTCATGGCTGATGATGAAGGTCGCATCTCTTGTGAAGGTTTTTCATAAGACTTAGGTGAGACTGGCAGTTTTGTAAAGGAGTCAAGTTGATATCCTCCCATACCAAGGTCTATGGACTTGAACTTATTCTTGCAATGTTCTAAAGTTGTATCGAAATCCTCTGCTTCTCTATTGAGAGGAACATGAGTCCCTGTTGAAATTGCATTTACAGATAATGTGCTATCCCTAAGTATACAGACTTCGACTCCATTATAGGGAAACTTAACACATTGATGGTAAGTAGATGACACTGCCTTCATGTCATGGATCCATGGTCTACCAAGCAGGATATTATATGCTAGAGGACTAGCATCAACAATTTGGAATAAAATGTCCTTCTCAACAGGACCAATTCTAATAGGAAGAATGACTAGACCCTTGGAGCTTCTTTCTACCTCATCATAGGCCTTAATGGTAATTTTCTTTCGGGTATCAATAACTTGCTCAGAATAACCCAGTATCTTCAACAGACTCAAAGAACAAATGTTGAGCCCAGCACCCCCATCTATCAACACATGCTTGACATGGGTTTTATTGATCATGACCTCAATGTGAAGGGCAAGATTATGCGGATGGCTCAAAGCTTTGTTGTCTTCTTCTAAAAATGTTAGGTAATAAGGGCTGGCAAGGTGGTTAACCATATTTTAGAATTGGTCGACATCTACGTTGTTAGGGACATTTGTTGCACGTAAAGCATATTCAAGGATTTGTTTATGTCTTGGAGACAACTCTAAAAGCTTAAAGATTGAAATCTAAGCTAGCATTCTCTGCAACTGATCAACAAGGTTGTAGTTCAACTAGGGATTCACAACTGATTTGGTGGTGACATTATTGGATGTCACCTGCTTGGGTTTGCTGGACTGGTTGGAACTAGGACCTCTAATGACTACAGGACCTTGGATTTGACTTCTTGTGACAACGTTAAGAGCTTGGGATGACCTTTGAGAGTGAGGAACCCTTAGCACTACCATAGGTTCTTCATCAAATACAAGAGGAGAGTCCACATCATAACCATAAGGATCCTTGTTCCTCATCATATTGACACTTTCGTCCACAACTTCAAGCATATTAACAACATTTTTTGCAGACGTGTAGGTGTAGTTGATTTCAGCCTTGTCATTCTTAGTTTTAGAGGTTTCCCCCTTTTCATATTTAGGCAAAGGCTCCTTGAATGCCTTATGTTTTGCATTGGTGTTCAACCCATCAATCTGAATTTTTCCACTCTTAATTCGATCCTGGATAATATGCTTGAGTTTCCAACAATGTTTGATGTCATGTCCACTACCATTGTGGAATTTGAAGAAAGATTTTTCATTCCACCAATGTGGTTTGACTTCAGGTGTGCGGAAATTCACTAGATCTTGAGGTTGTGCAAGGTTGTTAGCAATAAGTGTCTTGAAAACATCCTCATACAAGTCACCAAGCTTAGAAAATTGTCGCTTTTCCTTTTTAGGTTTATCTTGATATCTTGGTTTGTGCCCTTGTTGGTTGGAGGATGTATTTAGCTTCATGGCTTGAACTGCACTAGATAAATGAAGGACACCTTGATCCTTAGGTTGAGAAGAGTCCACAACTCCATCGTTGACTACTTGTTTATTCTTGTTCTAGTGCGAGTTCTTGCTTTTGTCCTTATGAGAGTTGTTATTATTTTGACTATTGTTGTTATTGTTATGTTTAGTCAAAATTCCTTGCTCTTTCAAGACATCCTCAATTCTACATGCGGTTTTGACCATAGTGTCGAAGGAATCAAAGACCATCTTCCGAACCTCATACTACATTTTAGCCACCAAGTTGTTAACAATGATATCAATCATTTCATGCTTAGGAATAGTCCTAGAATAATGAGAGCATAGTCCTCTCCATCTTTGTAAGAAGGTAACAAAGGATTCCCCTTGGTTTTGTTTCAAATTGCACAAGTCTAACATAGTGACTGATCTTGACAAGTATGCAAAATGTTGAACAAATCTGTGGACAAGTTCTTTGAAAGTTTTGATGGGAGGGGTTATGTTGGTAAACCACTCCATTGCTTGGCCCTTGAGGCTCCTTGGAAAGAATCTCATAAGATAGGAGTCATCTTGGTGAAATTAAAAACTCATGATGTAGAACTGATGCACATGATCATGTGGGTCACCATTGCCGTCATATTTGTCATACTGGGGGATTTCAACTTTCCTAGGAAAATCCTTCATACTCACACTCCTATCAAAAGGATTAGGACAAATAGAGTCAAGGTTGAAATAACTCTTGGGCACCATCATTTTTTTCATTTGCTTAATTTCCTCTTCTTGTGATGGGCTTTGTTTCTTGATTCTTCTATCCGCATCAAAGTTGTAAGGAACTCTTGCACCCTTATTAATCAAGCTCTCTAGGAACTTATCCTTATTTTGCTATAGATACTTCTCCACATATTGCTGGAATAGTGGTTCTTGTTGCATCCTCATAAAGTCCTAAGCATCAAAACTTGCACTACTACCTCCATGTTGGGAGCCATGATGAGCTCATTGGGAGGGTTGTCTTGAGTTCCTAGGAGGCGTCTGTCTCCTATAGTGAGCATGTTGTGAAGTCCATCTTCCTCTAGGACTAGGAGATCTTGAAGGGGTTCTTGAATGCCTTTTGCTTCATGGGGTTCCTGAGGGAGTAGATGGTGGAGAGTTGTTTCCACTATTGGTACCCCTATTATTGAATTGGGCATTGAGTTGTTGGGCTAAAAGCCTATCTTGTTCCTCTTGAAAGGCTTTCCTTTGCATCTCTAACAAAGCTTATTGCTCTTCCTCTAGGAGTCTAAATCTCTCCTCTTTTGTAGCTTGTTCATCTAAAAAGGCTTTCTTTTTGCATTCAATTCTTTTGAGCCTTTCACTCATATACCTTGAGGTTGTTTGAAGTGGAAAACTTGGTCTCGAATGTTTGAATAAGTCATTAGTAAATGCGACATTCACATGAGCATCATAAGATTCATTGTTTTGGTCTTCATGTTGTGACTATTCATCTTGGTGAGCTCATCTTGCATACCTTTCAACCCTTTGATGGGCATCCAAATATCTGGTATTGATAGGGGGTGATTATAGTTGACTGTCACCACCAAATATCATGTTGTCTCTATGTCTCTGAAATATGTCATCAAGGTTTTGATCCATGACTTCCCTCTCCTTTCGAGTCATGGTATAACTCATGTCCATATCTGATTGAGAAGGTGCTAAGGAAGTACTCAACTCACTAAGGCTGCTCTTAGGTTCAAACCAAACTTCTGCAGTATTCCTAGGAGATTGATCAAAGATGAGTTCTTCCCCCTTTCACTTTTGATGAGTTTGTACTAAAGGTAATTGTTCAAAAACTACTTGAGGTCATTTTCCTTGGTTCACTTGATGCCTTTCCGTAATCAACATGAAAGAAAAGACCCTTGGTGATAAAATGACCTTAAGAAATGTTAATGTCAAACTAGGATAGTGAAAGGTATTCAATTGTCCAAAAGAGAGATGGTGAGATAGAAAGCTGACAAGAGGTATAAACCAACACTGCCATAGAGGTGCATAATAAAAGGATAAGTATCCTAACACATATGGATTAGGAGGATGATTTACCCAAAATATATTTTTGATCGAAATTGAATTTATATGGAAGTGAATTTGGACAAAAGAGTACTAAAACTCTCCAAGTGTGCTATCAAAGAGTCTAAAGGTGAGTCTTCTCAACAAGGATGATTCCTAACTTATCAATGACAAGCAAGATCATTGATGAAATCAAAAATCACTAACTCAAGATGTCTAAATACAAGAACCTAAGGTAAAAGCAGGCTTCCAGCAGTAGAGTATGTAACCTACTAAAATCTAGTTGACCAAGGATAACTGAAAGTGACACAATCAGTAGGATAGCAAAAGACTATGTGCGATAGTTCTTAGGGTAACAGTGTGATAAAATCTTCCAGGGCGATATTTCTCATAGAGATTAGGCGATAGTTTCCAGGCAACTGGTGCAATAAAATCTAGGCAAACGGTGCGAAGCAAAAATAGCAATGAAGTATCGCATGATAAAACTCAGAACAGTGTGCGATGAATTTTTAGTGTTGTACAAATCTTGACCAGTGAATGTAACAATCTCAATTTTTGAGGGTAATTTGTTCAATTTTGCAATCTTATGGTTGGATTTTTTGATTTCAAGCACAATGACAGCAATATTCAGACAGGTTTGCAAACAATAGGTGATCAAACATGTCATAAAACACTTGCACAAGGGCAAAAGCAACCTTGCCAAGACAAACACTTGTGATATCAAAGTGAAAAAATCCTATGAGTAATATCATGATGTTTGTTGTTCAAGAACGTTTACATGGGTAGATCACAACGAGAACACTTCAAGCACTTTCTTGCCTAAAAAGACAAAGGCTCAATACTTAACAACTTGGCCCACACTTGATATCCCATTGCCTCACACAAAGTGGTTGCCCACAATAGATATTGGCTTTGTCGTGGAAGTGCCAATGACACAACCAAAGGAACATAGATGGTGAGTAATCTTGGGGTGATCCAGGTTAGTCCACTTGGATCAATCCTTGCACCAAGATGCTAAGCGAAAAAATATGGTAGCTTCTATCTATGGTTCTTAAGGGCTTCCGTTCGTAATACCCCTCTTGCTCCCCAAAGGGACTCCTTACCTTGCGGCAAGTAATGGACCTCGTAGCCACAAGAGTACCTTAAGCATTCTTGCTTAGCATTTTCCTCATGGTCACAATCCCACAAGTACTCACACCAAATGAAGACAAGTACTATGTCTACCAAGGTTTTGTGTCCTTGATAGCCTTGAGTTTATAGTGGGTTGGAATAGCTGGCAATAAGCTTGTCCCCACTTGGGTCGTTCCTCTTGATTTCTCAAGAGTAGGCCTGCTAAAGGATTCTAATGCTAAACAAAGAGTGGATCAACTTTTGAGTGTTAAATTTTCTGTTTCACCTCAAGGGTGAAGAGCATATTCTCCTAGCTCAAAAGTCTTTCCCAAACACACCAAGCAAAGGTTCAATTACCCTCTTGTTTTCAAAATCTAAAAGTGGGTTAGGATTTTTGGTTCACCACAAGGGTGAAGAGCATAATTTCCTACCACCAAAAGACTCCTACAACAAGATATTAAGTGCCTATGAAAAGAAGCAACTAGTATATGCCACACTTGAAAAGAAAGCAATAAACAAACACTTGATTTGTTTTTATGTGTTGGGCAGCCCTGCAAAAATAATTAGTAGCCCTTGTGCATTTGAAGCTTTGACATGCATTCTTTTGGCAAATTTTCAAGCAACTAGGGCACACCTACCAACACAACTTGTTAGCCCCACAATGGTTAGCACATAAAAAATCCAATAATCTGCAAATAAAAACTCTGTCCAACTATAACAATTCAAACCAACAAGCTAAAAATCCAAATCTTGCAAGCTAAAAGAATAAAAAATAGTCACCTTCAGGTCTGGGTGACAGTCTGCCAGTCAGAAAAAGATCGCATGATACTTCTTAGCAAAGTAATGCGATACTTTCTCTCTGTGCGACATATCATACTATGTCCAAATGATGAAGTTTTGTATGTCTGCGCAACAGAATCTGCAAGGGAGCGCGATACTTTAATTGGTAAAGTATCACATTGGTATACAACAAACTATTGTACAACACTGGAAAATTGTCGCATGATAATTCTGTCAAAAAATCAGAGAGCCGAAACAACAAGCTAAAATGATGACGAAAAAATGACGGAAATGCAAAAAAAGAAGGACAAAACAAGAGTGCTCTGCCCCACGATGGATGCAAAAAATGTACACTCAAAATGTGCACTTCTCTAAGTCATTACTTCCAAGAGAATCCATGAATGGGAAACCTTGAGAAAGTGACCTAGAGCTCCCTAGGTATGGAGTCACAAGGATGTTTTGATTGTGTTCTCAACTAGAGCTATTGTAGCATGCAACCTTGCTAGTAAACCACACAATGGGAGATTCAATGAAACAAGGGCAAGAAAGCCAATATCTTCAAGAATTTTGAAATGAAATGCAATGCAACTATTCTAAGAATGAAGATGCAAGTAAGCTATGGAAAGCAAATGAAAGTATTACAAATCCTTCCTAGTTAAGCTATGTGAACTAATCTAGAGCATAAAGGAAGCTAAGCTAGATGCCATGAAAGCTAAAATGCAAGAATGCAAGAATGAAAGACTAAAAGAAATAAAATCTTCAAAGCTCCAATATCTCCAAGAAAACCTGTAGCATAAGGTTAGTATTCAAAATTTGGGATCCTAAAATGAGAAGAGAGCTCTCCTTTTAAAGAAAATGAGAAAGAATGGACCAAGGAGATTAAGAGGCAAAAGATTTAATCAAGAGTGGAGCTTGAAAAAGGGATCAATCCATGTGCACAAGATTCCTCCAATGAGAAATAAGAGTTGACTTTTGTGCTCCATGTGAGACAAAAATGCCTTTTTCCCTTTTTATAAAATAGGAATAATGCTTTATTTGTGCAACTTAGGATAAGAGGAAAAGTGGGGACTTTTTATTTAATAAAAGGGGAGGAAATTCCTTTTAATTAAATAGAGGCTTAGGATAAAATGGTTAATTCGTAGAATATAATCGAATAAATGATAGAATTAAGATTTGATCAAGAAAATTGATATTGAATTGAAAATGTTGATTCAGGAAAATTGATAAATTGCTGAATGGGGGCCCTTAGTTTCAGTGAATGGAAGCTTGCAGGGTTTCTTCAAAATAACAAATGGCATTAGATAAGGTGACCCAATCTCTCCATTCTTATTCATTATTCTTTCAAAAATTTTAGGGGGATTAATTTCAAAGAAGAGAAGTAGAGGTCAGTGGAAAGGCATCAAGGTGGTAGAGGGGCTTGAGTCGTTATCTCATCTTCAATTTGTGGATGACACCTATCTAATGGGTAAAGATTATTTGAGGGAAGCTAGAGTGATTAGATCTATTATTGACCAATATAGTGTTGTCTTTGGACAATATGCGAATTAGCCCACACTAGAAGTCTTCATGTTTTAATATGGACCTTCAAACCCAGAGACAAATTTGCTAGGTCATTGGCATGAGAATTGATAAACTACTAGGTAAATACTTAGGTATTCCCCTTTTTGCAGGTGTTGGTAGGTCAAACCTTTGGAAAGGGCTAATAAACAGTTGTATTAAGAGATTGGAGGGATGGAGAAGTAGATGGTTAACTTTAGTAGGAAGGATATTTCTATTGCAGTCGGTCATCTCAACAATTCCTATTTACTCAATGAGTTGCCTGAAAGTTCCCATTAAGGTGCTCAGGTATTTAGAGAAAAGAATGGGAAAATTCTTTTGGAATGGAGCAAGTGTTGATGATAAGATCCCTTTGTTATCATGGGATAAAATCTGCAAATCTAAGAAACAAGGTGGGGTTGGTTTGCAAAATTGGCAAGTTATGAAACTTATTTTAGGGGAAAAATTGGTATGGGGCATCTATTCTAACCTTGACATGCTTTGGGAAAGAATTATTAGAGAAAAATGCTTGGATAACCAAAAAAAGGAGAGGATCCTCACAATAAGAGATCCCCCAAGAGGGTCGGCTATTTGGAATTTCATCTTAGATTGTAGGAAGATTATTACTAACCATTTGACTTGGCAAGTTGGCAATGGCAACCAAGCTTCCTTTTGGAATGGCTCTTGGAATGGGTGCCCGACACTCAAAGATGTGGCTAAATTCCAAGACATCAAGAATTGATTTATTAGAAGATGGGGTGACAAACTCTTGGATTATATAGAAGTAAAGAAAATGGTTTTGGGACAAAAGTTAGGGTGGAAATGTTTAGACAATATGGACCTTTCAAACCAACAAAGGATTTTGATGGAAAACTTGTTTCAGAGTAGAGAATGTGTTTTCTCAGGTAAGGAGAATAGGTTAATTTTGTGCGAAGCAAAAAGTGGTGAGTATTCAGTTAAATTGGGATAACATTGGCAAATGATATTAACTTTGTTGATTGGTCAACACAATTGTGTTGGGGAAGAGACTGTTTACCTAAGGTAGGCTCCTTTGCCTGGTTAGTTATTCAAGGAAGGATCTTGACAAGAGAGAGAAGAAAGAAGTTTGGTTTTGTAGGACTGAAAAAATGTGTCTCATGTGAAAATGCCTTAGAAGATGTTGACCACCTACTATTGAATTACAACTTTGCTAATGAATACTGGAAGATGGTGATAAATTTTTTTGGATGGCTCAAACCTTTACAAAAATATTTGAGGGAGGTTTTTGTTGGTTGGCCTATCGATCATAAGAAGATGATGTTATCAGTAGTGTGACACATTTTTCCCTCAATTATTATTTGGGAAACTTGGAAGGAGCGAAATCATAGGATCTTTAAGGATAAAATATAATATGCAAAGAGGATTAAAGATATGATTAATATCTTTGTTATGGAAGTGTTGAGTGTTGCAACGATCAACCTTAACCCTTTTGTCCCTTACACATCCTTTGATAGAAGAATTCATGTAGAATGGCTAGAGGTTAAAATAAGATTCATGAACAAGCCAAGGCCTATGTGAGATAGGGGTGGTAAGATTACTATTGTTCTTTGGAAGCAGCTAGAGTTGGGGTGGTGGAAGGTCAATTTTGAGGGGTTTGCACAAGGAAACCTGGGCCCTTCAGGGGTAGGGGTCATTGTTAGAGATTGGTTGGGAAACACATTAGCCTTTGCTGCTCAAAAACTCAGTGAAGGAACTAATAATATGACATAAGCAAAGACAACTCTATTAGCTTTAAGGGTGAGTAAGAAGATAAATTTGCAAAAAAATTATCTGGAAGGTGATTCTCAAATAATAGTGCAAGCTATTCAAAAAGGGGAGATTCAAGCTTGGAATCTCCAAGGAGTGTTCAATGTTATCTTAGATGAATTAAGAACTTTTGAGGAATTTAAAGTTGGACTTGTGAGAAGAATGAGGAATGCTAAATCAGATGTGCTATCGAAGTGGGATCTTTAATTTGACAAGGTTGATGAAATAAGATTTGAAAACTTGTAGTTTTAATTTAAATTTAAATTCTAAAGGTGGTTGGCGGTCTATCCACGACCATTGGAGCAAAACCAAGGTAAGTTATTAGAAGGTGATTATAAATGAAAGTGTTGTATTAGGGGGAGTGATGTCATAAAAAATATGATATCCCCCTTTTAAAAATCATGATTAATTAGACACAACTTAGGGCTTGGCGAAGGTAGTAATGAAATTATTTTGAGGTGGCGGTGGGGATTGTGTGGTGTCATTTCACAATCCGGAGAAGATACATGTTCCAACAAGATCTTAAAAAAATGAGCCAAGAAATGATGTGTAAGGACATGAGGTGACAAGCATTCATTACTCGCGAGAGGTAAAGGTTTGGAGAGATTAAAGGAGGATAAAGGGGTTTCAGCGGTGCAAGGATTTACTTTTTTTAGACAACTGTCTCTGGAATTTATTTGTTTGTGTAGAAAAAATGATAATGGAGGCAACCTTCTCTGTGGACACTTCGAAGCAACAAAAGGCTTTCAAGGGGCCAATGAGATGGGAAATAATGATGGGTTTGCTGAAAATCAAATATTTGAAAGTGGCAGAGGCAACTATCGTAGTTTTGGGAAGTCAATTTTAGAAAAGAAAGAGGAAATGGCGAGTTAACTTGGATGTGATTTCAATGTTAATTGCTTGGGCTTTGGAGGTGGATGAAGAAACAAATGAGGTGGAAAAAATTATGAGAAGCATGTTTGAAAATGACATGATGTTAGGGCTTGAGTCAATATTGGAATGGGCTATCTCGGGGATTGGTTTGGATTACAACGAATGCTTTGAGGATGGAGAAGAAGGCCAAGTCTATGGTCTTGTGCCTTTTGTGTGTTGGTGGGGTAATGTGAACAAAGGGGAATACACAATGGAAATAACAAGAGCTTGGGAGAAATTGAAGCTACTGGTGAAAGAGGCTGAGATGAAGGAAATGTAAAGGACGAGGGTGTTTGAAGTGTCCGTTCCAAGAAAGAAATGAGGAGCAAGAAGCATGAGACAAAAGAGGAATGAGTAATGATTCTCTATCATGAAGAGAAAATTTTACAATTTTGGAAAAGATAAATGCATTTTGGTTTGGTGGTTTAAAATTGAACGAGCCCTCAAAGATAACATAATGCTTCAAATGAGTAAGAAGCGATCTGGTGATGTCAAAGCCCTTTTTGAAATGCTGAAGCAGGGTTTGGGTAATGGTGACCAAAGAAGTTAGAAGATGATTGGAGCACTAACAACATGCAAGTGCAGAATAATTTATACATCATACTTTACAAATTTTGTTGTAAGGGTTAAACCCTAAAAGAACTTTATAACTCTTATATTTTGTGTAGATTTAGGGAATTATGTCAGTAATTTGTAAAGATGAAAAGAAGTAGAATGGTAAGGTGTAGAGATGGATTATGGTCATAGTTGTAGTTTAGACTATGTGCTAAAGATTTGATGGAAGCTTAATTGTTAATTTTAATAAAATGACTGTTATAGATATAAATAAATAAATATAGAATACAACAAAAAACATACATATTTTCTAACATGTCCAAATAAAAAAATAAAAAAAAATCCCTTTTTAAAGTCATTATAACAATAAAAAATATATATTTGTAAACAATATCATCATATCCTTTTTTAATTAATAAAATAATTTAAAACAATAATATCTAGCTATTTCTTTTCTTTAAAAATTAAAATAAAATAAGCATGGTTATACAAGTTTATTGAAACCTTTAGTTTTTGAAGCTCTAATAGATAATTTTTAAAAACCAATCATAATAAGAACTAAAATATGCTAACTAATGAAATTATTATTAATTAGCTTTCTTAATAATTTTAGTTAAAATCTCTAAATATAATAATTCTACAATCAAATATATAATCTGAATGAAAACATACATGTTTCATAACATGTCTAGCAAAAATAACATTAAAAAAATATAAAATGAATGATAAATAACAAATTCTTCTTAATTTACTCCTCACTTTAAATTAAGTAAAAAAGACACCTTTGTGTCATTTTAATGCCTCAAGAAAAATCCTAAATTAAATCCTTTACTAAAATAATTTTCCAACCAATAAGTACAAGTCATTTCTTTGCTTTAAAAATTAAAAAGTTTTTTATGTTTTATATTTACTTAATCTAAAATATGTTAAAGATAGAATTTTACCAATTTCTCAACAAATCACAAACCTTGATAAATGGGGAATCCCAACAAATCAAAAACCTTCATGTTGCCAGCTTACAATAACTCTAAAGTCCATTAAAACAAATAACAAAATATGTTCAAGCATAGAATTAGAGTTTATTGAACATGTAACCTCGAAAAATGAGGAACCTCCACTTGCGAGCTTACGATAACTTTGAGGGTCGTTAAAACTAAAACAAAACATGTTCAAATTTTATTGAGTTAATTGAATAGCATACACACGTGAGAATAAAAATCCTCCATAAATGAGGAACTTCGAGTTGTGAGCTAACGATAACTTTCATGTTCAAGCATTAAATTTTACAAGTTAGTTGAATAATATACACACGTGAGAATAAAAATCCTAAAGAATAAAAATCCTCCATAAATGAGGAACTTCGAGTTGTGAGCTAACGATAACTTTCATGTTCAAGCATTAAATTTTACAAGTTAGTTGAATAATATACACGCGTGAGAATAGAAATCCTAATTAAAATTGATAACAAAATATGTACTGGACACATATATTTATTTAAAAAATATTTTAAATAAATATAAATATGTAATAAATGATATAAAAATATATATTGTATACTAATATTATAAATTAGTAATATACACAAAAATTACAAATAAACTAAGTAAGTTTTTAAAAATCATATATTCTAAATAAAAAGATTCTCAATTAATATGAATAATAATAAGCAAAATAGAAACATATTTATTACAAATATTAATTGATAATCTAGCAAATATTAATAAATTTCTAAATTTATATTTTTATATAAACATTCATATTTTATCACTTTAAAATATTGTAAATAAATTTATATTTTATCATTTATACTAGAAAATACATATATTTATATTATTAAATAAAATACGAAATTACTTATAACAATTTTTCACGGATGTCATATACGGTTTATTAAAAAATTTTAAGCTGTCATATACGATCAAAAAGTGGGAAAACGGCCATTACGGCCATCAAATATACCCCAAAAAAACCCTAAATTAGGGTTTTACAATTGGTGTATACCATATCTAGGGTTTACCTGGCTACTCTTCTTTCTGGAGTGCAGCTGGGAGAGTCTTGGAAGCGGTTCGCAAGGAAGTTTGTTTGCAATCTCAGAGAAAGTTGATCTAGCCGAAAATGCCTCCCAAATTCGATCCGTCTCAGGTCGTAGAAGTATTTGTAAGAGTAACTGGCGGTGAAGTCGGAGCGGCTTCATCTTTGGCCCCCAAAATTGGGCCTTTGGGTTTGTCACCGAAGAAAATCGGTGAAGATATTGCCAAGGAAACGGCCCGAGATTGGAAGGGTCTCAGGGTTACGGTAAAGCTTACCGTGCAGAACCGTCAAGCCAAAGTTGCAGTTGTGCCCAGTGCTGCAGCTCTGGTCATCAAGGCGCTGAAAGAGCCAGAGAGAGATCGCAAAAAGACTAAAAATATTAAACACAGCGGGAACATCTCGCTGGATGATGTAATTGAAATAGCTAAGGTCATGAGGCCGCGCTCCATGGCCAAAGCTCTTTCTGGTACTGTAAAGGAAATTTTGGGCACTTGTGTGTCTGTTGGGTGCACTGTTGACGGCAAGGACCCCAAGGATCTTCAACAGGAGATCGACGAAGGGGAAGTCGAGATCCCTGAGGATTAATCAATGCAGATTTCAATTTTTGGTTAGTTTTTTGTTGATGATTTTGTTATCTAAGTCGAACTTATCACTACATTAATTATTCGGGACCTTATTTTGATTCGAGATCAATGCTTTATGATTTGGCATTTTGTAACTGAGGACAGAGAGACACCTCTAGTGAAAGCACTTGTCTTGATTTGTTACTTTAAGTGTTATAAATTTTATCACTTGCTCTCGGATTCCTGACTGGTTTTTGGTTAGCTTGTTTATAAATCTGGGTTTTCTGCCTTTGAAGAAAAACCTCTTTTTATTTGCCTGGCATTTTAATCGAATAGTTGTATCCTCAAGTTTGGGGGAATTCTATGATTGTCCGAGTTTAAACCATGGGAATTATATATTAGTGTGTTTAAAGTGCCATTTAAAATTGCGATCTGTTCATTTGTTCTATGATAAGATTCTATTTCTGGTTCGAAACTTAAAATTATTAGATATAAGGCCTCTATTGATAAGAGGTAGAAATCCATCAGTTTTTGTGGGAAGGCTCTCTGTTGCAGAGTTATGGTGTCACTAGCTCGAACAACCTCCCAAGCCAATACTTTGAACTCGACAAGTTCTCTGCCTTCTTAACTTAAAGCACTTCAAACCAAATCTCCACACCTTCAAAACTCCTCCTCAAGACTATGTTTCTATCACTGACTCATCCTCATAACCCCACCTTGAGTCACTCTTCACATCTTGCTGTAGTTTGCATGGTTTCGTCACATTGTTTGGGATGCTCCAAATCTGTCCACCTTCCACCTATTCAACCAAACAAGGGATTGGACCTTGGACACTTGTCAATAGAGTCAAAATGTGTTTCTTTGACATTCACAACAGTAATCAGCCTTTGGATTAAGTTCTACATATACCCAACATCTTGAATGTTCCAACTAGACACTAGTTTCCTACGAGCACTTGAAACACCTTTTCCAACTTTTTTTCAACAATCTTCAAAGGACCCTAAGATGTTTTTTTTTTCTTTTTTAAACAATCCCATTACACTCCTTGGTGCAGCACTTTTTGCAAAGTTATAAGGCCTGGAACATTCAATTGACCATCCAACCATGAAATCCTCACTTGGTTTAATAGACTTAAATTAGTCCCTTAAAGAAGGAACTACCCTTTTTACTTGGAATTTCACCAAAAAGCCACTTGGCATCATGAGACATGCAAGAACGCCTTATATCTCCATTTTTGGGGTTTGAAACAATACCCATCAAAAGTTATGGGGATTTTACTTGACAATGTTATGTCTTTTTGCCAGTCACATTGGGAATGCCTGGCAAGGGTTTATATTTTTCTCACAGAATCTGCAATCTTCAGACCCAAAACCAAATTCATTATAAGATACACTCTCCAATCTCTCATATCACCAAATTTCAGAATTTTCCCATGGTGAAAACGTGAGATATGGAGAGGAAAATGAGAAACTTTATGTACCAGCAGTATTTCAGCCATTATATGACTGCAGCACGTTTTCTTCCCTATTTCTTAACCAAAACGCCTCAAATTGGATTCAAATGAAAGAGGACTGAATACTCCTTCCTAACTGATTCATTCCTTCATATGCATCCATACAGACCTGTACCAATAGAAAAACCAGTCAAAATCAATGAAAAAAATGCAGTTTTCTGTATATTTCTTCAATATTTGATTGCACAACTCAACTCACGCCTTGGTTTGAGTTGCTACAATGTAAATAAACATCCTCCAACTGTTTTGGAACAGTTATGAATGTTGGAGGTATTTGTAACAGCATTTTAAAAGATTAAGTTGCTTATCAAGACAAAGTTGCATTAGCAACTTTAGCAACTTTTCAGTTTTGCAAGGTTATTCAACTTAAACCTATTCAAATTCTTTTGAGGATTTCTTCTACACCTCAAAAAACATTGAAATGAACCTAACCTACCTTATGCAATGTAATGTTTTTGGCTTTCAACCTAAGTTGACCCAAGGTTTATAATGAACACCTTGTGCCACTTGGTTGCACAATAGGGCTGATTACATAGTTTATAATTTCTCAACTTTTCTGGGCACTTTGGCCCATTTATACAATGATCATCATGACTGATTATTGGTGGAATCCTTCTTGGTTTGAACTTGGGGTGCCCCTGCTCCATACTCCCGGGGTGGATTGGTCTCAAGTCCTCTTGAGATAAGTTCTTCCAAGGAAGTACCATGTTTCTTTATTGCTGCCTCATCCATCCACACTGCCTCTTCTCCAGGATGTCCAACCCACTTCACAAGGTATTGTTTGTAGACATTGTTCCTTGTTCTTTTGATGACTTTAGTATCAATGATTTTCTCTGGTTTCTTTGGTTCATGATGTGGGATTTCTGCAAGATCCTCCTGCAACTCTTCAATAGGAACCTCTCTACCTGCATCCACATGACCTTTATATGGTGTTAGATCAGAAATATTTGATATAGGAGATATTCCAAGGCTAGAGGGAAGGGCAATCTCATAGGCATTCATGCCATGCTTGTTCAACACTTTGCAAGGATCCACTTTCCTTATGAGTAACTTTGTATGCTTCCCTTTTGGAAGCCTTTCCTTCCTTAAGTACAGCCACACCAAGTCACCAATCTGAAATTGTACATCTCTTCTTCTCTTATCTGCATTTTGTTTATATTTTTCAGCACTCTTTAGCAATGCCAATCTGACTTGTTCATGTATTTCCTTCATGCTATCAGCAAATTATTCACCATGAGCACTCACTTTCCCATCTTGAGGAAACTCTCTCAACTCCAATATGCCTCTTGGATGCTGTCCATACACAATTTGGAAAGGGCTTCTACCTGTACTTTTCTGTTCACAGAATCATTAAAGGCAAATTCAGCTTGCTGGAGTCTATAATCCCACTTCTCCCCATATTGTTTTGTCAAGCACCTCAATAGGTTTCCCCTAAGTCACAAGGTTCGAGTTCGACGACTATGAAGTTTGAATAAAGTTCGGCAAGGCCAAAAAATTCGAAAAAAAATTCGGCATTAAATTCACCTTATATATTTTTATAAAAATATAAATACATCCAATAAGTTATCAAAATAGTTTAACACTAAGTCACAAGGTTCGAATTTGAATTTGAATTTGGCAACAATAAAATTTGGATGAAGTTCAACAAGGTAAAAAATTCACAAAAAAAATCAACATAAATTTCCCTTATATAAATTTAAAATTTTAATAGACATAAATAATATATACAAAAAGCATCAATATACTTATTTATTAAAAAGATAATCAAATAATTATTATCAATATAAATTATTATAAAAATTAAATAAATTTGAAATATAAACAATTTTATAAATTTTGAAACAAAATTTTAATACATTTTAACTTAAATATATTCAAAATTTGAACTTTAATTTATTAAAATATATAGTAAATATGTTATATTTTATCTATTAAACGGGGAATCGAACAACACTTCTCGCTGGATTTGGCAGTAGAAACTTTACATGTGTCGGCAAGCACATTCATATTCTGCTTCGATTTCGCTAATGTCTTTTATAAACACTAAAATAAGCAGCGTATCCCCTCTGACGGCAATAAAAATTTAAAGTCGATACCTCTTTTGGATGTTGTAAAAGTTATAGAAAAGGCCAGTCTTTTTGCGTGGAAAAAGAAGTGACCATTCGCAACGAAGAGCCCTACGATGCAGAGGATATTTGCAAGCTGTAGTGGAAGCATGACTACCTTGTAGATGATCCCATCCTGTGATCGGTGGACTGCCCTAGCTGCTCTTTGTTTGAACTCTGCAACGATTAAAATTGCCCAATTTCTTGCATCTTCCAAATAGCCGCACATGGTTTCATTAATAAAAGCCTGGCAATGGTTCCTTACGAATTCTAGGGCGAATTTAAACAAATTTTTTAGATTATGGTGAAATTCGGAAAAATTTGAACTTCATGTACGAAGTTCGCCGAACCCTGTGACATAGGGTTTCCCAATGACCCATTGACAACTTCAGTTTGCCCATCCGTTTGGGGATGATAGGCTGAACTAAAGTTTGTTCCTAACCTCTTCCTTAATGTCCTCCAAAAATGACCAATAAACCTTACATCTCTATCCAATATAATGGTTTGTGGAAGTCCATGTATCCTTACAATTTCCTTGAAAAACAAGTTGGCCACATAGGTTGCATCACTAGTACTCTTACATGGCAATAAATGTGCCATTTTACTAAACCTATCAACTACAACAAAGATGCTATCAAAGCCTTTTTGTGTCCTAGGCAAACCCATTACAAAATCCATGCTACAACTTTCCCAAGGCCTTGTAGGTATGGGTAATGGTTGGTACAAACCAGCATTTTTTGTAGTGCCTTTTGCCTTTTGGCATGTAGTGCATGTTTCCACAAAACTTCTCACATCTCCCTGCATTTTGGGCCAATAATAATGTCTTCTCACTTGTTCTAGGGTCTTATCCAACCCGAACTGTCCACTTAGGCTTCCACAATGCTTCTCTTTCACAATGTTCTCCCTCATGGAACTCTTAGGAATACATAATTGATGTCCTTTGAACAACAAGCCATCTTGGATCAACATCTTGGATCAAATAATCAGAATATTCAGCATGATAAGCTTCTGAAAAATCAGAACAAACTTTATAAATTTCATGAAAATCCTCATCATTCTCATACATACCTCTCAAGGAGTTAATACCCACACTTTGCAACCTTATCTCTTGCACTGTCATGGCTCTTCTGCTTAAAGCATCTGCCACCTTATTAGTAACTCCTTTCTTATGTTTAATTGAAAAAGTATAAGCTTGGATTGATTCAACCCACTTCATGTGCTTGTGGCTTAACTTCTCTTGGCTATTCAAGTAACTAAGGGCTTGATTATTTGTGAATACTATGAATTCTTTTGGGAAGAGATAACGTTTCCATTTTTTTAATGCTTGGACTAATGCATACATCTCCAAGTCATAAGAGGGGTATTTTCTCTTTGCCTCATTCGACTTTTCACTGAAAAATGCAATGGGTCTCCCCTCTTGGCTTAAAACAGCCCCTATAGCCACATTTGATGCATCACATTCAATAGTAAAAATCTTTTGAAAATCTGGAAAAGAAAGCACAGGCTGCTTTGCTACCTTTTGTTTCAGATTTTGAAAAGCCTCCTCAGCCTCCTTGGTCCACACAAACTTGCACTTCTGCCCCCCTTTGATTGTCTCCAAGATTGGTGCACAAATTTGGCTGAAACCTCTGATAAACTTCCTATAAAAAGAAGCTAGCCCATGGAAATTTCTAGCTTCTGTCATGGGCCTTGGAGAGGGCCAATTCAAGATGCTTTCCACCTTCTCTGGATCCATCTTTATGCTTTCACCTGAAATTACAAAGCCAAGATACACCAATTCTTCCTGCATGAAAATACACTTGTCCACATTGATTAGGAGCTTTTCTTCTTGCAATCTTTTAAGGACCAAATTTAAATGTTGCACATGTTCATCCTTAGACTTACTGAAAATAAGGATGTCATCCAAATAAACTATAACAAATTTACCAAGGAAAGGTTTTAGGACTTCATTCATGAGTCTCATGAATGTACTAGGTGCATTTGATAAACCAAAGGGCATCACCTTCCATTCATTAAGGGCTTCATTAGTTTTAAAGACTGTTTTCCACTCATCTCCAGCCCTTATCCGGATCTGATGGTATCCACTCTTCAAATCCACTTTTGAATAGTACCGTGCACCCCCTAGATGGTCCAACAAGTCTTCAATCCTAGGCATAGGAAACCTATACCTAATAGTGATCCTGTTTATGGCCCTAGAATCAGTACATAACCTCCAAGTCCCTTCTTTCTTAGGTGCTAATAAGGCAGGGACAGCACATGGGCTCATGCTTTTGGCTATCAAACCTTTGTCCAAAAGTTCTTGAATTTGCTTGGCCATTTCTTCATTTTGCTGGGGTGTCAACTTGTAGGCTGCTTTATTTGGAAGAGTAGCACCTGGGATCAGATCTATATTGTGACGAATCTCTCTAATTGGAGGTAGAGTATTTGGCAATTCATTTGTTACAATGTCCTTATACTTCTCTAGCAAATCTACTAATTCCTTGGGACCTACCCTCCTAGGTTCCTCCCTTTCCTTTTGCACCTTTCTTCATTCCTGTTTTGGCAATGTTACCAAAGCATAACAAGGAGTATCCTTCTCGTTCAATACTTCTAAAAATTCCTTTCCTCCTACAAATAAGAATTTAGATTCCTTTTGTTCTTCACTATTATCAGGTAGGGGTAGTAGAGTTACATTTTCACCCTTGTACTTGATGGTATAGGTGTTTTTCTCTCCATCATGTTGTGACTTTATGTCATATTGCCATGGCCTCCCTAGGAGCAAATGGCATGCATCCATTGGCACTATATCACAAAGTACCTTGTCCTTGTATTTCCCATTTGAAAACTCCATCCATGCTTGTTCTTCAATGATTGTATACTGCCCTTTTGTGAGCCATGACACCTTATAGGGTGTTGGATGTGGTATCCTCTTCAACTTTAGCTTTTCAACTGCTTCAAGAGACACCAAATTATCAGTAGAACCTGAATCAATAACAATTCTACACACCTGGTCTTCTACCTTTCATATAGTTCTGAAAAGTGTCTTCCTTTGGGGTGGCTCGGGTGGACTTGATCAAGGTTCTCCTCATCATCAGATTCTCTCCTTGCTCTGGTAGTGCATAGGTTCCTTGGGAGTGTATACTTTGAGTGTCTTCCTCTCTCACCAAATTAGCTCTTCTTTCACCTTGCTTGTTTCCCCTTTCAGGACACTTTGATGCTAAGTGTCCCATTTGATGACACCTATAGCATTTGATGCCATCTAGACCTCTTCCCCCAAATCTTCCTCTAGAATTTCCTCTTCTTCCTTTGAAGGAACCTCTAGAGCTTCCGTCTCCTTGGCTTTCCCGATTAGTCTCTCCAAGATCCTTAAGACCTTGCCCTCTTCCACTAGGCATACCTCTGCCCCTACTTCCAAAGTCTCTTTGTCCTTTCCCTCTACCACTTTGTTCATGCCTCCTCTTGAGTTTCTCCTCAACCTTCAATGCTAATTGATAGCATTTCTGCACTGTGGTAGGGCTGCTTAGACTGAGTTCATCTTGTATGGTTACTCTCAACCCTTGCATATACCTTCCAAGTTTCACACACTTCGGTTCAGCCACCTTACTTCATGACCAGCCTTTGGAACTCTTCTGTATAACTAGAGACATACATCTCCTTTTGTTTGAAACTCATCCTTCTCTTATGAAGTTGAACTTCATAATCATCAGGAACATATGCTTCTTTGAGCAATACAACCATCTTCTTCCAAGTGGTTACTGGTTTCTTACCATCCTTCACCCTCTCATCTTGAGTGAAGTTCCACCATGTGAGTGCAAATCCCTTCAACTTTGACTTAGCAATCTTCACCCTCTGATGTTCAGGGATGTCTTCACAGTCAAAGAAACTTGTGAGAGCATCAATCCAATCTATAGCAGCATTTGGATCCATCTTCCCATTGTAGGTAGGCAAATCTAACCTGGTTTCCATGGTTCTCCTCTCCATGGACTTCAAGGTCTTCAAGAGCAGCCTCTGATCAGCAGGAACCTCTTTTTCTTCCTGCTCAAGTGGTTCTTTATCACTCCCCTCTACCACTTCCTCAGAGTTTCCACCACTCTTCTTCCCTATCTTCTCCAACAGCTTTTCCATATCCTTGGACATCTTCTCCATTTGGGCTTCATGCTTTGCCTTTTGTTCTCTCACAAACTTCACACGTTCTGCATTTGTCATCCTTGATGGCATTTCATCTTCTTCTCCTCCAGACATGGTTCACAATCATTCTTCTAAGGCCCTCTTGCTCTGATACCAATTGATGCAGAGTTATGGTGTCACTAGCTCGAACAACCTCCCAAGCCAATACTTTGAACTCGACAAGTTCTCTGCCTTCTTAACTTAAAGCACTTCAAACCAAATCTCCACACCTTCAAAACTCCTCCTCAAGGCTATGTTTCTATCACTGACTCATCCCCATAACCCCACCTTGAGTCACTCTTCACATCTTGCTGTAGTTTGCATGGTTTCGTCACATTGTTTGGGATGCTCCAAATCTGTCCACCTTCCACCTATTCAATCAAACAAGGGATTGGACCTTGGACATTTGTCAATAGAGTCAAAATATGTTTCTTTGACATTCACAACAGTAATCAGCCTTTGGATTAAGTTCTACATATACCCAACACCTTGAATTTTCCAACTAGACACTAGTTTCCTACTAGCACTTGAAACACCTTTTCCAACTTTTTTTCAACAATCTTCAAAGGACCCTAAGATGGTTTTTTTTCTTTTTTAGACAATCTCATTACACTCCTTGGTGCAGCACTTTTTGCAAAGTTACAAGGCCTGGAACATTCAATTGACCATCCAACCATGAAATCCTCACTTGGCTTAATAGACTTAAATCGGTCCCTTAAAGAAGGAACTACCCTTTTTACTTGGAATTTCACCAAAAAACCACTTGGATCATCATGAGACAAGCAAAAACACCTTTTATCTCCATTTTTGGGGTTTGAAACAATACCCATCAAAAGTTATGGGGATTTTACTTGACAATGTTATGTCTTTTTGCCAGTCACATCGGAATGCCTGGCAAGGGTTTATATTTTTCTCACAGAATCTGCAATCTTCAGACCCAAAACTAAATTCATTATAAAATACACTCTCCAATCTCTCATATCACCAAATTTCAGAATTTTCCCATGGTGAAAACGTGAGATACGGAGAAGAAAATGAGAAACTTTATGTACAAACAGTATTTCTCATATTATGTACAAACAGTATTTCTTTATGTAGAAACTTTTGGTTATTTACTTTTTGTTTATCATATTATGGGATTAAGACACTTCATATTCTTAGTATGTCCAAATGATTCATCCTTGTATTTCTAACAAGGGTTTCCTCATTATATAATATTATAATAATATCAGTTTCATTTATGCATTTTTTATTTCTCTCGTTTCCTAGCATTGCAATTGTGCTGCTTGTGTATAAGGTTGTTTTGGTTGCAGGTGATTGATGGGCTGCTGTGGGGAATTGATCAACAATTCTCACAGCTTCTGGAGTTAATGTAAATTACTAAATTACAATTTGTCAAACATTTTTGGTGATCAGGTAGAGGAAAAGGATTATATTGATGCTCATATGCAGGGTATAAAACCATTGATGCAAGGTCATTGAGAGAGGCTAATATAGCTTGATTAATCATAATCCTTGATGTACTTGAAGGCCCAAAATAGATTTATATTCTAACCAAAAATACTATTTTGAGTAAGGAAAGTGAGGAGGAGAAAAGATGAACATAAACAGAGACCATGCTAATTCTCTGATAGATATAGGCACACAGGCCATAGACTGCTATATGATTTCAAAACAATAGTGTCCTCAGGTAAGAAATATATAGGAAGATGGATCAAAGAACAGTAAATAGATTTAGTATTATTAGCATTAAAAGTTAGAAGGAATGAGTTTTGATGCCTTATAAAATCAGAGGAGTCTGTTCATCACGGAACTAAAGAAATTTACTTGAGTCTTGTACTTGATCTTTGTGCAAAATGGCCTGATCTGTCATGCACCCATTGAATTGAGCTACTAGTGAGTCTCTTCTACAGCAAGTTTGCCCTTTTGCCTTCTTGTTGGATTTAAGCTCCTACACTTCAATCTTTAGTGCTTTGAGGCCTTATAAAACTGGAGTCTGTTGGTCATGTAACTGAAGGACTTTGCTTGAGCCTTGTATTTGGATGCAGTCCATTGCCTGACATAATCAGATCTGCCATAAACTCAATAAACTGAGCAACTAGTGAGTCTCTTCCTCAGCAAGTTTTCCCCTCTAGCATTCCCATTTGAAATTTGTTGCTGGTCCATTTATCATATATCTATCAACAAAGAAATGAATTAAACCCCATAAACATATAAAAACAAACCATTTATTATTGCACCTAAAACAAAGCACCTCTTTCCCTCGTTATCATCGAAACTCAACTCTGTTATCTAAATAAATATGTATATTATTACTTTACTTCAGTGCATTTAATCAGCGTAGATTGAGGGCTGTGGTTTTATCTTCCTCAACAAAAAAAACATAAATATTAATTCTGCGGGAGAGGAAAGCTGCTTAAAACATCAAATTGACCAGCATTTTATAAATCACATATTTTACAAATAAAAATAGATACATCATTTATTATCAAACTTTTCATACCCCTAAATCAGCAGTGTCGGTCAAGAAATAGCTCATAAAAATCCTTAAACGACATGAAATATAAAACTCATTGGAAAAACAGAGGAACCACCAATCTGAGAGTCAATCCAGATTAATCCCATGTGGAAGCAATAGTTCCTCATTCTACCCAAGTAATTGAACACCAATATACTGTTGTCATCCTCTTTGAAACCTGTCCAATTTTTCACTCATCTCCCATGGCAAGAACATGCGTGTCCATCATGATCAATGCTTTATAAGCAAGTGGGTATGTTATTAAGATCTATGTTTTAGAGTTTAGATTCAGTTTGCATATGGGTTCTGATTGTTGGGTCTCTGGAGAGCAGATCCAATCCAATCTGTGTAAACTGTCAGTTGGGTTTTTAGCGGTTTAGAAAATTGACTGTGAGGGGAATGCATTTTGCAGAATCTGGTTCGTTTTGGAAGATGGTGCATTGAAGCTAGAAAAAAATATCTTTAAAAACATTTCCGGACTCAGTTTCAGACTTAGTGTCATGGTTTGGGGTTCTAGGAGCTGCTGATCTCACAAAACAGCCCCAGATTTGGTGTTGGGGATAACTTGCTACGGTCTCTCAGCATTGTGGTGTTGCGTTGGGCAGGTAAGCAAGCATCCTTTTTAGATTTCTGCATTGCCCTTGAAATCAGATAGAGATATATAGTCATAGATACAATATAATATAGATATAGATCTGTATTTGTGATGAGGGACAGCAGCAGGAGGGTTCTGTCCTCGATAAGGGGTGCCCCGAATGGGAGATCCTTGGGGATGCCCAGGGGCAGGCAATTAAAGAAGACCTGTAACAATTTTTAAAATCACTATCCTGTGTGGGTTTGTGACCATACTTGTCTTGAGGGGCACCATTGGAGTAGTTAATTTTGGCGGTGGGGATGCGGGGGAAGTTAGTGAGAGTGTGGCAAAGCAAAATGCCAGGGTGTTGGAAGAAATCTGGCATGAGCCTGATAATGAAGAGGATCTAATGGAATTGAAGATTGATCCCAATCCAACATTTGTATATAGTCTAGGGCCCAAGACAAATGACTGTGATCAGCAGAGAGAAACTTGGCTCAAGGAAAATCCCCAGTTACCTAGTTCTAGCAATGGAAGGCCTAGGATTTTGCTTGTCACTGGCTCTCCACCTAGTCCCTGTGGTAACCCAGTTGGGGATCACTATCTGCTCAAGTCAATCGAGAACAAGATAGATTATTGCAGGTTCCATGGCATTGAGATCGTCTACAACATGGTCCATTTGGACAAGGAGATGGCTGGTTACTGGGCTAAGTTGCCCCTGATCCGAAGGCTTATGTTGTCTCATCCTGAAGTTGAATGGATTTGGTGGATGGACAGTGATGCTATGTTCACTGATATGGTTTCTGAGCTCCCCTTGGAAAAGTATAAGGACTATAATTTCATCCTCCATGGTTGGGACAAAGAAATTTATGGTAAAAAGTCATGGATTGTATTGAATACCGGTAGTTTCCTTCTCCGAAATTCTCAATGGTTTTTAGATATGTTGGATGCATCGGCATCGATGTGTCCAAAGGGCCAGATTAGAGATGAAGCGGGTAGGGTACTGACTGCTTTTTTTCAGGGTAGACCAGCATTTGAGGCAGAGGACCAATCTGCTTTGATATATATGCTCATAACTCAAAAGAAAATCTGGGCCGATAATGTTTTTCTAGAGAACTCTTATTATCTTCATGGCTTTTGGGTGGGCATGGTTGGCAAATATGAAGAAATGGTGCGGAATTACCATCCTGGATTTGGAGATGATAGGTGGCCTTTTGTAACTCATTTTGTGGGTTGCAAGCCTTGTGGTAGCTATGCAGATTCTTGATCGTTGTTTGAAGAGTATGGAGAGGGCTTTCAATTTTGCAGACAACCAAATACTACAGATTTATGGTTTCTGGCACCAGAAGTTGGGTTCAGCCAAAGTCAAGCAGACTAGGAATGAGACTGCATTGCGTCTTGAGGTCAAAGATGAGTTCAACATTCAACATCCTTCATTCACTGGACAAAAGAGCCTTGACCTATCTAAATATGCATTCATGAATATCTCCACAAAATGTAGATGCATTACTTCTTTAGAGTTTTTTTCGCTTTTTCAACAATTCTAAGGAAATAGTGTGGTGGTGTTAATCTAATTTATTCTTTTTTCCCTCTACCATAAGCAAATATGTTGGTCTCTAGTGCTAGATTTTTAATCTAAGGAAATCTTGAGCTTTTCAAAAGTCAGTTTACCTGGTGTTCAGGAGAATTCTGTATTTCTGTGCAAGTTCTTTGTAGATTGTGTTGGGTCTTTTACTAATTTGGTGAAGCTAGACAGAAATATGGTATTTGAATTGGGGCAGTTTTTGTATACCTCAATTTTTCATGCATTTTGCAACAGGTATTGATCAGAGATCCCTAAATTGGTTTTCAGTGTGGTAGCATAATTTTGGATACTTATGTTGAGTTTGATGTGGCTGCAAGGCCTTATGATGCCTAGACTAGTTTTGAATTTATGATTAATGTCACTGTGTTGCTTCCTAGCATGTGGTTCTAGATGATTTTCTTCAATTGTTTCTATGCCTCCTGCTGAATACTAAGGGACTTGTGTTTATATTGTTTATTGTAGTTGTGTTAATCTGTTTATATGTGGCTCGTTGTGTTGCTTGGATTTATATGGATGTTGAAGGAGGTTGTACTAGATCTTGTTTGATTCAATGGTGCTCATTTATTGAAGGATAGACTGGCACCTATAAGTAATCATTCTGCATTTGTTACTGAAAGGAAGTCAAAATATCTTGTGATGATTAGTCATGGTTTTGATTTCTCTTTACCTAATTGATTCAGTATTGCTTTATCTAAATAATGCATTGGTAATTTCAATAAAGTTTCCCGTATGGTCTTAGTATTTATCCTGTACATATTTGGGAATAACTATTTTGGTGGTTTGGCTTCGCTAAGAATTTCTGGACTCACCTGCATATTGTGTTTGGGTTTTACCTCTATCATGTTGTTACTCCCTGTTGCATCAAGAAGCTTTTAGCAATACCTTATGTTTTGAAATTTGAACAAATCAAAACAAAACTTATAATGATTCTTTTTCTCCCACATGTGCATGAATCTCCTAATCTTAGGATGTCCTGGCTGAAGACATTTGAAGCCATTTGAAGCCATTTTCTTAGATTTTACTCCAAAAGTTAGTATTGTTCCTTACTGATTACAGATGCTTCTGGTTATCGACACAGTTGTATCCAGAAGCATTCACAGTCACTTACCTGAACTGTATCAATATTTTATGTTTCAGTGTTTGAGGATGAGGCTGAGATCGAATGGGAGGATATATTTTGGGGTTGGTATTCCAGAGCCATATTTTTGGGATGGCTGGAGGACATAAACTTGAAAAAATTTCCTGTATACATATATATGACATCAAAATTTAAGTTTGGAGTTTTATATAATGCATCAAATTTAATACTAAAATTAAATCAAAGATTCAAAATGTAATTGACATGGTTTATCAGTGATATTAGAGCAGCAATACACGGATTAAAGAGAATATACTGATTTCATTGGTCAAACTCAAAGCTTTCAATAGAGGCAATAGTATAACTATAATCTATAAAAATATATAGTACTAAGTACAAGTATGCTTCATCTAAGCTAATGTTGATATCAAAAGAGCCATTTGAATTTGGGTCACTTTGCGTATCAAGTCTTGGTTTTTTTGATGGAACCTCAACGAATCCTATCTGCTTCTCAATCTATCTAACGTCTTTAGGATCGACATCCCAATGTGCGTTTGGAATGTGTCAATTAGCTTCTCTAATCATCTAGAGATATAGCCTAGGTCCTATACCATTGGATCAAGTGAATGAAGTCATAGGTGGACCAAAACCTATCTATATAAGAAGAATTTGCAATGTGTGAGAGTAGGTGAATGACAAGTTGTCTCAACTCTAATGTATTCCTTCTATGCTATGTCCACCATTCAATAGAGTTTTTTTTTGTGCAAAAGTGACTATGTCCACCTTAACTTCTAGTTTCTTGAATGCAGGACCTTGAAGATTGGCAAATTGAATTAGTTGGTTTTGAAGTTTGGTTCTATTATCAATGCTATACAGCTTTCCATGGGCCTTCAAAAGCCCCCAATTCACCTCAACATCATCAACAAAAGAAACTTTGATAGGTCTAGATGCATACTTGAGATTAAGAGTATAAGCAGCCATATGAAAAGGGGTGTAATTTGCGTTCCACCACTTTGTCAGAATAGACTTGATTTGCTCATCATGGGTGTATAATTTAGGATCCTTATTGTTAATGTTGTCAAAAGTCTCATAATTCTATCAAAAGCTAGGGGAGTTTATATCAGCAGGCTTACTCTATCATGTGATAGAGGAAAAAAAATAATATTTAGAAAAAAAAGACAAAAATAAATTGAATACAATTTTTTTAAATCTAGAAATTCAAGATAAAATAGTAAATACTAAAACTAAAAACAGAATTATTTAAATTATAAATAATTTTTCTCTCATAATGGACCACCAAGTGTCATCAAACACTCTTTCTTTCATCTTATTTTCTATTGACTTCGATTTGACCTACTTCTTCCAATCTACACAAACCACCATAAGCCTTCTGCACCACCAACGGCCTCTTCAACAAAATAAAATAGTTTAAGCATATCTAGGCCCAACTAGTTTGAGAAATTATTTTTAAAAAGAAAAACCAGAGTAATGCAAGTTATGTGTGGTAGTTACATACAAACCTTTGGACAACAATAACTTGAGTGACCATTGGCTTCACTCAATCTACTTTTTATGCATCTTTCAAAGCACACATCATAAAGTCTAGAAGATGTGTTTGTAAGCACTCTCGATTGTCAAACCATCTATCTTACAAACATGAATTTAAATCTGTCACAACCTGCATAACAGAAGAAGACTCAACCATGTCCATGATCTCTTTCACAAAACTGAATTAATAAATAGTTTTCTTACATGTTTTATAGCTTGAAAACACGTAACAATAATATAATGAATATTTGATTTCAAATATAAATTCACCAATCTATTACTATTTACAATGTAAAAGCTTTTATTAATTCACCATTACTACATTTACCATTGAATATTGTTGTTTATGGAGGAGGTATGCTTAATGTTCTCCAGGGTCTGCATGATGGGTTCCAATCGCCTTTGATTTTTTCAACATCTCTTTGAAATATGAAAAGACCGTGCCACATGGATTGAGATGTTATGGACATAATTTTTTTTTGGCTACGAAACCAATTGACATCCTCATATTGTTGCAAATTTGACAACTCTGCCATTGTTTTTGTCCCACCTGTAATAGAAGTGCCCTTTTTCTTCCCTATATCATAACACTCTTCCCTACTAGCAACATTTGATACGCTAAAATACTTTTGAATAGATGGTGTGAATGCACAGCTATTAGTTGTTTTATTCTCCCCAATCAACTTCACATTCCAACTATATTTCTACACAAACCCTTAACCCTGTGTCCTCCCTCAACTAATAAATGGTGCCCAACCCTACTATGTTGTTGCCATGAGAAGTGATATTGGAAACTCCACAAAACCAACGCTAGCTGTCCCTCACATTTTTTGACTAATTGTTGCCTAAAATGCAGGCGAATTATAGCAAAGGTTTATTTGGGGTTGAAAATAATCCCTGAGAGATGGTGAAGGGTATGCAAAAGGGTTTGTTGAAACAACACTACTCTCTTCAATTTTATTTTGCTCTTGATATTCACTTAGTCGCCCTCCATCTCACACCCATCACCATAGCTCATTTTTACTCCCAAAGAAACATGTGAGAAGCAAACTGAAGGGAAAAAAGGGTCGCAGCAAGAACATGAAAAGTTTTTTGACAAAGTAAGAAACATTAAAAATAGCCAAAATACACAGCCATGGTGATTGTGGCAAATCTTCGTTGCAGAGAAGACTTCCTCTTTCCTTCTTTACTCATTCACCTTTCTTTCTTTACACTTATGCAAATTGGATATAATCACAAATAACCAGCAAATTGTCTTTTGGAGATATGTTTTATGTTTAAGTTTGTTTAGGGTTGAAAAAGGAATGTGGGAGGACTTGTTGGGGCTTCCCATGCCCCTTCTAAATTTTGTTTCTTTTCAAAAAATCAGTGTTTTTTTTTAATTACTAATAATTTCTTGCTGCTGGGGACTCTTGAACATCTGAACAGTGTTCTTCCTTTTTGGATGACTTTTCATAAATTCTCTGCAGATTGGGGACTGCCAGGGGATGTCCTCTGCTGACCTGATGCCTCACAAATGGCTATGAGGACAGGGATGGGGGTTTCAGAGGTGTAATGTAGCCGTAGGAAATATTCTCTTTTTGCTCCCTAAAATTACTAGGATTAGTTTGACATTGTAACTACTGACATTGACCAACTTGCATTTAAGATTTTAGGTTATAAAGTTTAATAATAACTGGAAAATGTCCAACTTTTCCAGAGCTTAAAGCACCCAAAATTACAGCTATTAATATATATCATCCATGCTAAGTGCAAATTTTAGGTTATGATTTTATAAAGTATAATAATGAATGGGAAATGCCCGACTTCATCAGCATGAGCTAAAATCACCCAATATAACAGCTATTAATATATACAATCTAGGCTAAGTGCAAACATGAAGTCTTGGTTACCAAATATGCTAGGTACCCTTGCCATTTATGTATTTATTATCTAGTATGGGTTTGGGTGTGGATTCAACTAGGACACATATCTAATACTTGTCCTAGCAAGTGTCATAAATGGGACATGTCTACAAATCTTTTCGGGTCAATGTTAGACAAGCTCATGGCTATGGACCATTGTTACAACAATAGTTACAAGACTCAGACTCGCCTTAGATTCGACAAGTTGGATTTGGGCTTGGACTTGATAAGGACTCGACAAATTGAAAAACTCAAGAAAGTCAAAGATTTTTAAGGATTTAAAACTTTTTTCATGCATCACTCATTCAATTAACATCAAAGAACAATAATTGAGATAAATAGAAGCTACTTTGCACACATACACAAGTTTACATTGATCACATAAGTATAAATACGAATTTATGAAGGAAATAAGTTATTTGTTAAACTAGTTACTAAATAACACTAAATTTGAAATATAAATAGCGTCATTGTCAAAAGTCTACAATACTCATGGAATATGAAATTCATGGCATCAAAAGTTCAAAATATATATCAAAATAAAAGCTAGAGCCTAGAAGGCTAATGCCCTATGTCTTCTTGCGTGTACGCCTAAGATAGGTCATGGAAGATTTTGCAACCATTTTCTGTCCTTGTGTCTAAGGCTCGATCTCAGTGGCATTCTCATCATCCTCGTCATAATCCTCGTCATCCTTAGATCCCTCATTCTCATCCTCAAGGTCCTCCACTGGGTCTCCTTGCACTCTAGCCTCTCCTTGTGCCATTGCTGCCACGTCTGCCTCTAGATCCACCTGATCAACACATTCAAAATTGCTTCAAAAATGAAGAAATGTAACTCAAATTTATAGAGGCCTCCTCTAAATGCTTCTATTAGCTCCTCTCAATGTGTGAATGCAAGCTAGAAACTAGCATAAATAATCATCAATCGATATATGAGAGCCAATTGATTTGCTAATCTATTTTCTAAAACCCCTATATTCTTCTCCCAAGCCTTTTTTCCTCTCTTCTAAGTGTTTGCAAATGATGGAATGACCTTTTTTAGGTCTTAGACAAGGCATATAAAACAAAAAGAATGTTTAAAAATAATTAACACAATTTGTTTTTTGCTTTTGACTTTATGTTGAACGTGACAGAGTTCGCATGATGGGACTTGCCGAGTCCACCAAGTTCGTGGACTCTACAAGTCTTGCAAGACTCAGTTAGGACTTGGTCAAGTTAGCCTCTCGAGCCAAAAGGACTTTGCAAGCCTGACTGGGCTTGGGACTTGCTAAGTCTTGTAACTATGGTTACAAAAAGGTTAGGGAGAGGGGAGTGTGAAGATTGGGTGTCAAAGGACAAAGCATTTTGCTGTTGCGTACCTCAAAAGGCCATCTTGTAATGTTAGGTTGACTATCCAAGTCTACCCTTGATTATTGTAAGAGTTACATAAATGTGAGTAAGCTGAGGTATGAGTGATAGCAGACTTAAGGGGTTTAATTGATGAAGGGAAGGCACTCAAAGTGACTTTAAAACTTTGTATGTGTGGGGAATTGGGGATGAATCAAGACCATATCATGTCCCAGGGATCGTAGCAACTATGTTTTTAATCTGCAAAAATTGTGTGGCTGGAGAGGTGGATAGAGGGCAAGAGTTACAGTGGGTGGAGGTAGGAGATTAGGATGAATCAATTCCATATCATACCCTAGAGTTCCTAAAAGCTGTTTTTATTTGTATCTCCAAATGCATCTTCATAACTTATATTGTTTGCCTGTGTGTGTGCATTCATGTGCATGGGTGCATGTTCACATGTATGAACTATTTTATAGTTTTAAGTACACACAAACCTTATCATGACATATGGCATCTTAGATTCATGAACTGTCACATCTGTATCTGTAATTTTATGCTTGTAACCTAGGTTAAAAGTTCATAGGTTGAAATTCCAAGAAACCAAGAAAACCATACCTGAGGAACTTCGTTCTAAAAAATTCCTTAAAACACGAGGAAAGACTTTGACATTGATGCCTTTGAGATCTATCATGTGAAAGTCTTGAGCCCTAGTTTATCTTTTCAAAATCAATCGCTTCTTCATTATTCTTAATAATGGACAATTGAAGCTTGTAGATGAGAATTGCTTTGAACTCTCTATATGGTCTGCAACAAAGCTCTTTTGATCTCATTATTTTCAATCTTTTTCTTCAACACCATGATCAGAGCATCCTTCATCACCCTTCTCACCCAAAGAGACTTGAGACATAATCAAACTGTAGGGAGTGGAGGTAGCAACCTAGACAATCTTCTGTCTGTTATGGCAATATGATGAGATCTTTCAGGGAGTCCAAATTATATGCCTAGATGCAATTAATAACTGCCTTGCAAGTACCAATGACAACATCAGAGATTTGAAAGTATTTGTCATTAACTACTGTGTACATGCATTTTTGAGTTATGAACAACTCTGGTTGTGGATTGGAATAGTCCATTCTCATTGATTTTCTTGGCTAACATGCCCATATTTTGCATGATACTCACTGCTAGCTTCATGCATACTGTTTCTTTCTATCCTGGAACTCATACTTCGACTTCTCTTCACTACCAGAGCCTTTTTCAGGGCTTGAAAATTGAAGGATTTAGCCCTTTTGTCAACCCCACCTCTTGGTATTGCTGACTCCATCTATTTCAATTGATATTCATCTGCCATAAGTTCTATTGCACACGAAAATTCATAGCTAAGTGATAAATTGTGATCACCAGGAATAACTAAGAGCATTTGTAGGCTAGAAACTCATTAAAAGGTTGGATGAAATTGAAAAATAGTTGTTGATACATACTAGTAGTAACAAGGCACTAACATTAATATCTATTAATATAAGATCAATTATAATTTAAATAAACCAGTCTTTCAAAAAATTAAAATTAAATCAATTTTTTTTACTTCAATATGGGAAAATTATTTTGAAGATTATAAATTTATTTGGATACAATTAAATTAGTTGTAATACAAAGGTTTGAGATGGATATTATAAGATCAATAATTTAAATAAGTCAGTCTTTCAAAAATTAAAATTAATATACATAAATGCATAAAACATATAAATATTGAAAAATATTTTGAATATTATAAATTTAAGATTTATTTGAATACAATAAAAGTAATTGAAGTATATAAGTAAATTTTTTAACAAAAGCTATAATGTTTTAACAATATTAGTGTAAAATTTTTACAAGAGAAAGTGGTGTAAAATTTTCCCAAGCATTGTAAATTTGAAATTTTTTCTAGTTTTTTTATTAGGTTTACAAGTAAAATTGTTTTTATTTTCTATTGAAATAATTGTTTCAAAAATATTTAAAATAAAATTTTGGTAAGACAATTGTAGTTGCACACATTTAAGCTTTGTCAAAATTTGTCTTCTCACATACTTTTGCAAGTATTTAAAATTCTTTATTATCATAACAAAATAGGCTTGCAACCTTGTTATTTCTAGACTACAACTGGATAATAGATGACATTTTGTGTCTCCACTCAAAATATAATTCTATAAGCATAGTTTTTAAGAGAAGTGGGTTTGAAATCTAATTGAAATAATAGATGACAAACTAATATGAATTTGTTATTATTAAATAAGTTTAGTTTAGTATGGAATATAAATTTTAAAAGGAGAAGATTTTTGAAAATTTTAACGTATAAGAAATTGAAGTAAAAGTAAAAATTTTAAACAAGAAATATATTGTAAAGAAAAAAAATGTAATATCTTTTAAAAAGTTATGATTTGATTTTTTTTTTGAAGATCCTATTTGATACATCTTTTGTTGAAATTAGTCTAGTAATATATCTCTAGTTAAAATATTGCTGTACTTCAAATTTATTGATATATAATGTTCTATTATTTAATTTTTTAAAATATCACAATACTATTTCTTAACTATTTCATCAATTTTCTTTAATATTATAATCTAATTTAAAAAAATTGATTCTATTTCATTTTTATTTTTTTGTTTGATAAATTATTTAATCACTAAATAATAAGCAACATCTATATTCTCTTTAAACCCTTAGTAAAGAAGTTTTCAAATGTAATTATTTGTTGAAAAATTTATAGATTTTATTATTATTTTAATGATCATTCAAAGAGTTGTAAAGTAAAAATTAAATAATAATAAAATCAAAGGGAATAATTATTTTCTTATTCTCTATCTTATTTTCAATGTAAACATTCAACAATAATATCTAATAGAATTTGAATCTCCATAATAAAAACAACAAAGCTTCTTTGAAACCATTACAACATACCAAAACTTACACTTTTTCACTATTTAAATATCATTACGCCAAAGGCGTAACCCTACAGTGGCATCAAACTCCATATAGGAGGTCATTCATAAAAAACAGTGTAAGAAAATTTTTTTAATTCAAATTCCACTGCCAGCTCATAATTCTCTATCCATACATAGAAAAAACTTAAAATAATGGGACTCACAAATGTGTCATTAATTAATAGAATGTGGAAGGTAAAGCGATTCCTACCAGCTCATAATTCTCTATCCATACATAGAAAAAACCAAAAATAATGGGACTCACAAATGCATCATTAATTAATAGAATAAGGAAGGTAAAGCGATTCAACTGGTATTCATATTATCTCTGCGTATAATATTAAACAGTTACAAAATGCTTAACCATCATTCCTAGACGTGTAACAAGTGGAAGTAGAATTCGTATTATCTCTGTGTATAATATTAAGTAGTTACAAAATGCTTCATCACCATTCCTAGACGCGTAACAAGTGGAAGTGGAAATAAAGAAGCTGGAAATGCACGGTAGTGGAAAAGACATTTTGGTAGGAGATATATTTTTGTACCCTATGTGTGTAGATTGACTGCATTTCATTCAAATTTTGCTCGATGGAGTTTTTGCTAGGGTAACAAGACATCCTCTTTCCAATTTTCTACGTTTTAACAAAAAAAACTATTCTAATTTTTATTCAAAGTTGTTTTCAGTTTTGAGAAAATTTATAGTTTTTGTCCAGGGAGATAAAATAAAAGTTGTATTTTAAAATTCATATTTTAATATATATTTTCGTACGTTGTGTGTGTAGATTGACTAATTCATGCATTTCATTCAAATTTTGCTCGAGATTTTCTTTTCTTGCGGCTGGAGTTTTTGCCAAGGTAACAAGACTTCCTCTTTCCAATTTTCTACGTTTTAACAAACTAAGTGATTGTTAATTATGGCAACATGCTCCACAGTTCTGCTTCCAGCGAGGATTTTGCCCATATGGTCTGTTCCTTTAACCGTGTGAAGAATCAATCTCACTTAATTTTTTTTTAGTATTCATACGGGTTTTATCTCTTGTTTTTTTGAATTGAGATGAATACGTTTGTGTGTTTCTACCTTTTTTTTGTGAGGAAAAATGAGAAGTGTTGATCTATCGGTGGAGACAATTGGTAATGGTAGTATTTAAAAGTGTTGTTACTAAAATTCGACTGTGTGGGATTCTTTTACATTTCACATAGCTAAATCAGCAAATGACGATGTGAATTTCATCATCCATCATAATAATTCTTTAATGATAATGTTTTGTGGTTTTTGGAATACATTTACATTGTGTATATAGAAAGTGTAAAGTTGTGGTGATGCATAGATTTGATTAATGACAATCACTCTTGCCATCTTTATTTTATTTTTTTGTCCGTTCATCCTCTTTATTTAAATTACCAGGTAATCTTTTATTCTGAAGCTTGATTGCATATTTGATAATGTCTATCTAATTATCCAATATTTGCTGGAGGTCCTAAACAACTGAGCATTATCAACATATCTTTTTAATTTATATTTTGAAAATATTTTATAGTTTGAGCTTCATTTTATTGAACATTTTTAAAATTTTGTTTACCAATTACATATGCAATTGTCGTTAGTAGCTCTATTATGTAATGATCTCCATATAAATTGTACATAGAATATTATCCAGGTTTCCTCTTTCTTGCAATACTTTTGTTTGAGTTTTTATATTTTATGGTTATGGAGAATATTGCATGCTGAAAAAGAAAAATTGGTTACTTTTTAGCTCTATTATGTAATGATCTCTATATAAATTGTTCATTCTATTATGTAATAATCTCCATATAAATTGTGATAGAATATTACATGCTGAGAAAAGTCTGGTTTCTGAGAGGACTGACTTTTGTAGTTTCTATATTATTCAGGTTTCCTCTTTCTTGAAATATTTTTGTTTGATTCTTTATATTTTGTGGCTGTGGAGAATAAATTGCATGCTAAAAAAGAAAAAATTGTTACCTTCTTCTGATATAGTCACATACATATCTTTAGTATTAGGGGTACACATTATATTTTATATAAATTTAAGTTTGTATAAATAATGAGTGAGAAAATTGGTGTATATTATCTAATTTGGAGGATTTAGTTTCGGATATAAATTATTTAAATTAATAAAAAAGGAAAAATAGAATATTAGTAGATTTTGGAATGTTAAATTATTTGCATGAAAAAAAACAAATAATAGAAAGTTTTTTAAAGCTATGTTTTTGTCATAATTTATTCTAAAAGATTGTTGATTTAAATGGAAAAAATAAGCTTAGATTTAACACAATTTAATTATAATATTAATCATTGAAAGGTGAGACTTCCATTTTAATTTTAGATTACCATGTTAAAAAATAATAATAAATTTTTTATTTAGATTTTAGTATATTATTCTAAAATTATAATTAATATTTGTTTTCTTAATACATTTGTATTAGACAATTAGTATAATTAAATTATTTCAAACTAGATAATAAAATATAATCTATCATAAACCTAACACTAAAGCAAAAGAAAATTTAATCTTAACCCTAGAACACTAAATAAAAAGAAAACCTAATATTAGATCATGGTATTATCATATGCCTTCCACGACTAGGGTATAGCTAGATTTTAATTTTAGATTTTAAAAATTAAAAAGATAAAAAGTTAGTTTAATTTTATCATTTGAATTGATTTGATGCAAAAATTAAAAAATACTATATTCATATAAAGTCATATGAGATGTGGATAAGATTGATTAATACCTAAACAATATAACTTTCACTTTAATAAAAATACATTAATAATATATTTTATATAAATATAATTATAATGAAAAATAGAAATGTCAAATTATTATTTGATAATAATATTTTATTATTGTTTATCCAATATATTTATAATATAACCTTCATTAATATAATCCTAACCCCAATATAACCCAACTTGAAACCTAACATTAAACTTAACCCTAACTCCAATTAATCTCTACCTCAAAATCAAAACATAATCTAATTATAATTAAACCTAACCCTACACTTAACCCTTACCCTAATTAAACCATAATCCTATATAAATCCTAGGTAAAAATGTAACCCTAATTAAATATTAATCTTAATTAAATTCTAATCCTCTCATAATTAAGTGATAACCCTAATTATAGCCCTAATTGAACCATATTCCTAACCCTAACTATAACAAAACCCTCGTAATCATCAAACTATATCTACAATCAAACCCTAACTATAATTAAGTTTAACCCTAATCATAACTTAAACATTTCCCTCTTATTGAAATTCAACACTAATCTAACCTTAAGTCTAACCCTAATTGATCTTCAACCATAAAACTAATTTAACTATAACTTTATCCCTATTTGAACCAAAACCACAATTTAACCCCAAATATAACTACATTCTTAATCCTAACAAAACCTTAATCTAAACCCTAATCCTAACCCTAACCAAACCCTTATCTAAACCCTAAATAAAACCTAATATAAATACTAACCTTAATCATAATTAGAACTCTAACCATAACCTTAGCCCTAACCCTAAAATTTATATCAATCGTAACACTAACCATGATTGTAACCATAATCCTAACTATAATCCTAACTCTAACTAAAACCATACCCTAAAACTTAACCCTAACCCTAATTTTAATAATTTCTCTAACCTAAGAGCGATGCTAAACCTAACTATATCGCTAACCCAAACCCTAACCATGATGCAAATGCTAACCTTAGCTATAAACCCTAATCCTAATCCTAACACTTACCATAGCCATACCCCAAACCATAAAACTAAATGTACCATTAACCCAAAACCTATGCCTAACCCCAAGCAAGATGCAAACCTTAACCTCAAAACTAAAGCCCGACTATAAACTTTATCCTAACCCTCACCCTAACCTTAACCTTAACCAAACCCTAACTCAAACCCTAACTAAAACATAATATAAACAGTAACCTTAATCATATTTATAACCCTAAACCTAACCCTAGAAACTTCTAACCTAAACCCTAACCCTAACTATATCCAAACCCCTAATCCTAGCCCCAAACTTGATGTAAACCCTAACCCTAATTATAATCTCAACTAATGCAAAACCTTAACTAGATAATCCTAATCCAAAACCTAACCCTAAACTAAACCCTTATCTGGAAACCCTTTAACCCTAACTATAATCTCAAAAGTAATCCAAAACCTTAATTAGATAACCCTAATCTAAAACCTAACCCTAAACTAAACCCTTAGCCAAATCCTTTAACCCTAACCCCAAATATTATGTAAACCCTAATAATGACCATAATTCTATCCATTACCCTAAACCCTAACCCAAAACATAATTTTATCTCTAAACCCTAATCCCAACCCTAAAACCAAGTCCAAATCTATTCCTAATTATTTCTCTAACCTAAGAATGATGCTAAACCTAACTATATAATTAACCTACACCCTAACCATTATGTAAATTGTAGCCTCAACCCTAAACTGTAACCCTAATCATAACCCTCACTTTAGCCATACCCCAAACCCTAACCCTAACCATTATGTAAATCCTAACTATAACCATAACCTCAATCCTACTTCTAAACCTAACCATATTCCTAACTAAAACTATAATTTTAATCCTAACTTTAATCTAAATCCTAATGCAAACCCTAACCCTAATCCTGAATATCATGCAAATTCTAACACTCACCATAATTCTAACCATAACACTTAATCATAACCCTAACCCTAACTTTAATTTTTACCATACCCTAAGCCCTAACCTTATAACTAACTATAACTATATCTCTAACCTAAGAATGACCCTAAATCTAACTATATCATCAACCCAAAACCTTATCCAAACTCTAATCATGAAACAAACCCTAACCTCAACTGTAATATTTATCCTAACCCTCACTCTAACCTTAACCCTAACTAAAACCTAATCCAAACACTAACCCGAACCCTAACCCTATACATTATATAAACCCTAATACTAAACCTAACCCTAACTATAATCCTAACTCTAACCATAACCATAACCACAACCTAAACTCTAACTCTAACCATAACCCAAATATATCTTAGGATTACTAATTGACGCGTAATATAATTAGGGTTAGAAAAAGTAATTATATTATAATAATATTATATTAAATTCTATTTAAATATATATATATTATATAATTATTTATTAATTTATTCAATGCACTACGTGTGCTGCGACTGCTACTAGCTAATATATACTCTATATTTAAATACGTCGAGATGTATTGAGGCGTTTAATTTTTTCATCATTCACCTTAAATAAAAATTTAAGTTGAAAAAATTCAACGCCTCGATACATCTTGACGTATTTAAATATAGAGTATATATTAGCTAGTAGATAAATTACATTTTCAATTCTACAAATATCTTTGCCTAACTATATTTTAGATATACTTATTTAATTTCTACATTTTATTTCAAATTAATAAATATTCAAACTGCCTATTATTAAACTATTAACACTTGGTTTTTAATGTGAAAGAATTTTTTACATGTTGATTAAAAATAAACTTTAAGAGCCATCATAAAATGATGGACTACTTTATAGACCTTAATAATTCTTGTATGTTAAATATTCGCAACGCTAACTAATTTTTGAAAGATGCTATTTAATATGTATAAAAAATGACCTGTTTTCTGATATTTCTTTCTCCTATTATTTTTGATAATTTTATTTACATCTTTTCATTCAATTCTCTACGAAGTAGAATGAGGATAATAAAAAATGTTTTGTGTGTGGCTATTGGAGGTATGAAGCTTGGTTGGTAAAGACAGTGGTGAATGATCTAATTAAGACATTGGATAGAGTGCCGCTAGATGTTGCCAAGCATCCTATGGGAATGGACATCATAAAAAATGCTCTCATTCAAAAATTAAATATGAATTCTGTCCATGAGGTTGTTAAAGTTGGAATATGGGGTATTGGTGGTATTGGCAAAACCACTGTTGCCAAGGCCATCTACAATCAAGTCTATACTGATTTTGAAGCTTCTTCTTTTATTTTTAATGTCCGCACTAGTGCTACAGAATACACAGGCCTTATAAAATTATAGAAAAAAATTCTTAAAGATTTAACCACGTATGATAAAGAAGTGGACAATGTTGATGAGGGCATATCTCTGTTCAAAGATCGTTTGGGGGGAAAACATGTGCTACTGATTTTAGATGATGTGGATGCTGTTAAACATTTGAATGCTTTGTATGGAGATTGGTTGTGCTCTAGAAGTAGAGTTATTAAAACTTCTAGAAACAAACACATTCTTAATGTTGCTCAAGTCTCATCTGAATGCATCCACGAGCTTAGTGGATTGGAGATAAATGAAGGGCTACAATTATTTAGTTGGCATGCTTTTCTGAGAGCATCTCCAAGCCCACATTATGAAGACCTATCCAAAAGAATAGTGGAAGCTTGCAAGGGGCATCCTCTTTCATTGGAGGTGATTGGATCCTTCTTCTATGGGCAAAATGACACAAGCTGTTGGAAGGAAGCTCTTGACAACATTACACTTTGCCTAGAAATTCATGATAGACTTTACATCAGCTATAAAGCTCTTAGTGAGGAGGAAAAGGAAATATTCTTGGACATTGCTTGCTTCTTTATTGGAGAAAAGATAGCATTGCCCATCATTTTCTGGAAATCCTTGTACAAGATGGTCCACACTGCTCTTTCCAATCTTTCAATGAAGTTATTGATAAAGATTGTTGAAGGTGTCTTTGATATGGATGACAATTTGCAAGATATGGGGTGAAGTGTTGCTGAAAAAGAGAAAGAGGGCACCCAAGTATGGGAGGCTGATCCCCATTCAAGCACCATATTCAACAACACCAATTTATCTCACCTTTGAGTCAATAGAGGTCATCTACAAAGTCTTGAAATGCTTTATAGACCCGGTCTTCGTTATCTTCATTTGCAGAATCTGTTCGTTGAACGCATGGGAAAAGAAACATTTGTCATGCTTCCTCCAAATTTGATATGGTTAAGGATGGAACGTTGCCAGCTTGATATGGGGATTAGTAGAACAATGAAGAAGCGGCGTCACTCCATTCAAGATACCGGTTTAGAATTGAAGATTTTGCAATTGTCTTCTTGCCATCGCATCGACTGCCTTCTATCTTCTCCTTATTTTCACTCCCTACTATAAAAATTCATCACTTGGCATTGGAAGGGTGTGAAAGCTTAAATAACCTTCCCAATACTATTGGCAACCTATCACAACTTCAACACTTGAATTTGGGAGGGTGTGAAAGCTTAAATAACCTCCCCAATCCCATTGGCAACCTATCACAACTGCAACACTTGAATTTGGGAGGATGTAGAAGCTTAAATAACCTCCCCAATACCAATGGTAACTTGTTACAGCTGTAACACTTGAATTTGGGATGGTGTGGAAGCTTAAATAACCTTCCCAATACCATTGGCAACCTATCACAGCTACAACACTTGAATTTGGGATGATGTGGATACTTAAATAACCTCCCCAATACCATTGGCAACATGTCACAACTACAACACTTGAATTTGGGATGGTGTGAAAGCTTAAATAACCTCCCCAATACCATTGGCAACCTGTCACAGTTGCATCACTTGAATTTGGAACAATATTTTAGCTTAAATAACCTTCCCAATACCATTGGCAACCTATCACAGAGGCAACACTTGAGTTTGGAAGGGTGTAAAAGCTTAAATAACCTCCCCAATACCATTGGAAACATGTCATAGCTGCGACACTTAGAAACCCCGTGGCATTTGAGATACTACCGGGGACCACAATGGCAGGATTGAAACTTGTATGAGAGTAAAAGCCCCTATACTTTCAGCAATTTACCACGGTGCAACACTTAAAATGTTGACATGTGAAAGTATATAAAATGTGCCCAATACAATTGGCAATCCTTCATGGCGTGTTGCTACAACACTTATGCCCATAAGTGTGAGAGGATGTGTAAAGTTTTAATTGGGTAGAAATGTATAAGTTTATTCAAATATGTGCCTCTCAACAACAACTGAGTATTACAATATACCAATAGTTGCATTTATACAACTCAAAAAAGAATTATATTATATGACTATTAAATTTTATAAAAATATATTTTATTTGTCTCTTTTTATAACAAGTTGTATCTTGCTTATTATGTTTACATGAATTTATCATAAATTTTTTTCATTTTTCTTATGGAAAATGACCATCACTTGTTTAATACATATTAAAATATAAGTTATCATATATTATAAATAATATACGATTTCTATTAAATCATTGTGGTTGTTGATCTTATTGATTTTTATTAATAAAGATGATAATAAAATCTAAGTTATCATACATTATAAATAATATACGATTTCTATTAAATCACTGTGGTTGTTGGTCTTATTGATTTTTATTAATAAAGATGATAATTAATAGAGATTAGATTATATAGATTATTGTAGACTAGGCTATCTTTATCTATTTTGAAAGGCTAAGACAAGCAAACATTAGGTTTCAATCTAACATTATATCAATTCAAAACAAAAACATCTAAGCTAAGCCACCTCAGATAGAGCCTAAACAGGTGCACCCAAGCACTGTTTGATTTGCTCTTGCTTAGGGGATGTGGGTGTGCTCTCTAAGCACTTGGAGCATACTCTAATGCATTCTAAGATGATTTGAGACTCATGAAAACCCCAAAAAGTGGTACAATATTGGGTAGAACACCTAAAATTGCCCCCAAAATTGCCCCTAAGGCTTTAAGAACTCAAATGTTTATGCAAAACTAAAAGCTCGAATAGATTTTAAAACCCAAAATAAGTGTGAGAATGATGCATAAACAATAATGAAACTAAGTTAATCCATTATGGCTAAGCTATGATGTGCTAAAAAAAGCTTGAAGAAAACAATGAAATCTAACAATTTGTTGATTTTAAGCTATGATCTAACATGAAAATGGCATTATAAGATTACTATTACTTGAAAAGAAATTGGATGGATTGCTCTTAGAAATGAGGGTATTTATAAGATTTCCTAAGGGGTTGGGTTAGGAGGATAGGTTAGGGTTTGGGGTAAGGTTAGGGTTTGAGTCAAAGGGGATAAGGATGAAGACTTTCTAGAAGAGTCTAGGCTTTTCTAGGGATAATAGGAATTTAGGAAATAAATAAAAATTTATTTATCTTAAAGGCTTTAATGAATTTTGAGGCTCATTAGGGTTAGGGTTTGACTAGGAGTCAAAGGAAACTTAGATTAGCTTAGGGAAAGTAGGTAATTTCCCCTAAATGGGTTTAGGGAAGGATTAGGAAAGTTCTAGAAGAGTCTAGAGTTTTCCTAGGGTAATTTAGGGATTGAGGATTAATATTTAATCTTAATTAAATATTTTGAGTTGGGATTAGGATTAAGAAATGATGGGATTAGCCTTTAATTGAAATTAAAGAGGGATTAGAAGATTCTGGAAGAGGTTAGTGGTTTTTAGGAATTTGGCAAGGTTTTGGGCAAAAAACAAATAAATAATTTATTTTGGGATTTTTGGTCAATTTATTAATTAAATAATTAATAAATAGGGGAATGATGTTTAAATAATATTTAAACATTTTTGGGAGGGATTCCTTAATTAAATATTTTTAATTAAGGTAAAGGGTTTTAATGGCATAAAAATAAATAAATAAATAAAATAATTAATTAATTAACAAATGATGATGTCATCAGGGGTTTTTCAGAAAATAAAAATACTTTATTTTCTAAAGGATTTTTAGGTGTCTACATTTTGCCCCTATTTGATGCGATGCCGCAAGTGGCATGGCGTCAAAGACAAGAAAATAAGATGCCCAAGGCTGGAATTTAGAGGAATAAGGGGTTATGCCCCCTTGAGAAAATAACGTAAGGAGTAAACATTGTGGAATTTTCTTGAAAGGAAACAAAGAAGGAAGGACCTAGGAAGAAGGGGAGATAAATAACCAAGCTTCCAAGAGCAAAGATGGGTGAATGCAAGATGATATGGAATGCAAAATGCAGGATGCAGCTACATGAGAGATGCAAGATGCAAGATTAATCTATATGATGCAGAATGTAGGGGATTGGGGGAAGCTCCAAGTGCAAATGGGGAGAGCACAACCTAGTTTAATATAGCAATGCTAGAGACCTGCCAAGGATACTAGGATCACGAGGCCTTGTCACCAGCGTTGCATAGGACTGACGCTAAAAAGACACGCAGGGTTGCCCCAGCATCACACATGATCCCGAGAGGAAGCATGGTAGGAGCGATGTTGGAGAAACCACAAACAAACAACATTTCCCAAGTGCACCATGTAACCTAGAAGATCACATGTGAACCGTGCAAGGGTCACATCCGGCTGAATCATAGGAAGAATCAAAAGAGCAAAAGACCTTGCCCCAAATTGTCCTCATTCGCAGTGCACCATGATATAAAGGATCGTGGCAACTTTGAGTAGAGAACAACAAGAAGCCGTAAAAGATTAACAAGATCCAAAGGAAAAGATCCAAGACCAAAATGATAACTCCAAAAAAGACATCCTTTGCCAAGGAGAGAGATGTGATTGGACTGATTGATTGACGGGGGGAAGATTGGTCTGAACATGTGGAAGGATGCATCGACACAGACCTAGTGTGCTTGGTGGAAGATTGGGTCGGACAGGAAGGATACAACTGAGGGGACCCGTGATTAGGCTTAGGTCAAAAAAAATAGAAGCATACATCTGTGTGGACCCTATGCTGATGGGGAGAATGTTGTGTTGCTGATTGGAAAATGATGCGGTTCAAAGATAGTCACGATGATCAAGGCTAGTCGATAATTGATGTTGCTGAAGTACGAGGCTGGGTAGGACAAGATTTATGATCAAATATTACTGATGCGGGATTGACAAGGATATGTACAACAAGACGCGAGGATATTTACAATGGGTATGTACAGAAGCTCAGGATTAGGATGTACAAAGAACTTGGGGGTGAAGCTGAAACTCCAAAGATATGCAAGACAATGCCCCAATTGGGCTAGAAGGCCAAGATGGATTGGTGATGGATGATGTGTCTTGAAATGACACGGATTTTGGGAAGGACATATCCTAATGATGATGATTGGATTGAGATCAAGGCTAGCTACAAGACTAAGGATGTGATTTGATTGGTTGGCTTGATCTTGGATGTTGGATTTTGGATAGCTAGAGGATGTGGATAGGATTGGAAGATGTTGGAAGATTGCTAGCAATAGTTGGATATGGATGGATGGCATTGGATTGCATGAAAGATAGCCTATAGCTAGATACCAATGACAAGGGAAGATACTAGGTGATGGAAAGATGGAGGAAATGCTTAGGATGAGGATGATGGAACTGCTAGGAGATTTGGATGGAGGAAGATTTGGATTTGGATGGAAGAATGCTTAAGGATTGGATAGTGGAAGATTTGGGGAGATTGGATGGTGGATTTTCTTAAGGATTTGGGAGATGGAAGATTTTGGATGAAAGATAGTCTCCAAGGAATATGTTACCAAGGAATAAGATGCCCCCTACTTAGGATAGTTCATTCATTCAGAGGCATTAGGATGGGGTACCATCTAAAGAGTTCTTCCTTTCATCCATACCATCTGAAGAGTTCTTCCTTCTTCCAGACATCATAGCTACATAATCTCCCATCCTTCCATCCACCCCCTCTGAAGAGTCCATCCATACATCCCCCAACACTCTATCCACACAAATCCTATCATGTCAAGATCTTTCCCAAAAGCAAGTTGAAATACTCACAGAAGAAAATCAAGATCCAATCCCTTCACTTCCCCCATCACATGTTCTATTGCTTCCATCACCCCCAATCCAAAATCCTACAATCCCAATTCTTCCAATCCAAGATCCTACAATCCCTATTCCTCCATCTCAAGATCTGTTACTATCTCCCAATCCCAGTCAAGATCCCATCATCCCATCCTCTCCCCTTGAGGATCCTCTGATCCAAACTATCTAGCTACTAGCACTCTATCCTCTTGGTCCACTTACGTTTGTCAGAGGTAGCCCACTTGAAGCAGAAGCAATAAGTTCTATATCTTCCATTAGGGAACCATAAACTAGATGTTTATCATATTCCCCAAGTCAAAAATATCCTTGTTTGGATAAAATGCTCAAGAAATGGAATTATCAAGGCAAAGGCCTAGGCGTCCATGAACAAGGAAATCTGGAGCCTATCCAAGACAAGAAACATCCAAAGTTATGTGGAATTGGTCACACATCAGAAGAAGGCACTTCCTCCAGAAATGTTGGTACAACTAAAGCTAAATTCAAGCATCCTTCCAAACCCACCATCACATCTTCCAAGGCATACAATGCTATTCCTCCTCATCCATCATTACAACCCTGGACAACCTATCACATTCCTCCTTCATCCTCCAAATCCATTTTGGGTCCCTATGTCCCAAAATCTACCAACACATATCCTCTACATGCCAAATCCATTTTGGGCCCTTACATCCCAAAATATCATCCCCCATCTTATCCTACTCAGACCTTCATCCAAAGTCCAAGCATCCCTAGTCAAGATCAACAAAGGCACATGCCCACATATCCTATCTACCGATCTCCTTCCATCTCTCCATCCAGATTTCCTCCATCCTGCACATCTCCTCATATTCACTCCGATGCTCCCCACAATTTGGATGCCATATCCAATATGAATAAAAGGAAACATCCACACAAATCCAAAGATTTCCATGTCCAGTCTAAACGACATGCTCAAATAAAGCCAAATCCAATCAATAAATCCACTGCATCCCAATGGCCACAAAGGCCCAGCAAAGCATAAGAAAAATCTACTACATGGCCACTAAGGCTCAACAAAGCAAAAGCAAAACCTGATGCATACCAATGGCTACAAAGGCCCACCAAAGCTAAAACAAAGATGATGTGGATTCCAAAGCAAAAAGATGTAATGCATCCAAAAGAAACATCCACAATGGCATCCAAAGTTTCTAATCCACCAGCTACTCAGTCTTCTACTCCATCTCCTCAATCAATTTTGGATCCCAAAGATCCAAGATCTCCTAGCACAAATCCTCTACCCTATCTACATCTATCTACCAAAACCCATCCACTTCATCCATCTTCCTCACAACATGTGCCAATGTTGGTCCTAACAACATCTCCCTATCATGATCACTTTCCATCTTTTCATCCAAACACTTTCTACCACCATATCTACCATCTACTTCATCCCATCCATGCCTTTGCATAATCCCTCCATCCTAATAAAGCTGTACCAACATCCGAGCACATCAGAAAGATCAGTGAAGAAAGTCAACGACAAATCAGAGAAATCAGCAGGTCAATAAAATTAGAAAGTCAACAACATGACAACACCAAATCAAAAAGTTAGTAACACATCAGAATATCAGAAGGTCAGCATCTAGTCAGCATAAAATCAGAAAAATTCATAAAATTGGAAAAATCAGAGAAAAATATCAAAAAAGAAAAGAAAAAGAGAAAAAAATTCGTCCAATGGTGAAAACTTGGCAATTCAAGCACCTTGGACAAGTACCATGATGAAAACCTGACAAACAGGTGTCATGCATAGGTTCTCCCCCCAATTCCTTTCTGTAGTTGGGGGCCATTCCCTTCTATCACCATCTTATCTAGCATCTCCTCCATCCATTTGTTTAGGATAGTTCATGTATTTTCAGAGGCATGGGGTATGCTTGGATGGAAGATATGCCAACAAGAGGATGAGGAAGGTAGATGGAAGCTAGGATGAATGGATTGGATAGAGGATATGTAGCTGAAAGGTGTGATGGATGCCAAGAAGGTGCCCAAAAGCATGTATACTTGGTAGTCTTTGTTTTGGTCATCAAGATCCAAAGGAGGATGAAGGAGGTGAGAGACAAATGAGATGGAGGAGATGTTGGATAAGAGGTGATAGAAGGGAATGGCCCCCAACTGCAGAAAGGAATTGGGGGGGAGCCTACACATGATGCTTGTTTGCCAAGTTTTCACCATGGTACTTGTCCAAGGTGCTTGAATTGCCAAGTTTTCACCATAGGACGAATGTTTTTCTCATTTTTCTTCTTTTTTTTTTGATATTTTTCTCTGATTTTTCCAATTTTTATGGATTTTTTTGATTTTCTGCTAACTTTGTGCTGACCTTCTGATATTTTTGATGTGTTGCTATCTTTCTTCACTAATCTTCTGATTTGTTTCTGCCTTTCTGATTTCTCTAGATGTTGGTACAACTTTATTGGGATGGAGGGATTATGTAAAGGCATGGATAAGATGGGGTAGATGGGAGATATGGTGGTAGAAATTGTTTGGATGGAAAGATGGAAAGTGATCATGATAGGGAGATGCTATCAGGACCAACATTGGCACATGTTGTGGAGAAGGTGGATGAAGCGGATAGGACGTGGAAGATAGAGGTGGGTGTGATGGAGGATTTATGCTAGGAGATTTCAGATCTTTGGGACCCAAAATAGATTTAGGAGATGGAGGAGAAGACTGTGTAGCTGGGGGATTAGCAACTTTGGATGCCATTGTGGATGTTTCTTGTAGATGCATTACATCTTTTTCCTTTGGGATCCACATCATTTTTGCTTTAGCATTGGTGGGCCTTTGTGGCCATTGGTATGCATCAGATTTTTCTTTTTCTTTGCTGGGCCTTTGTGGCCGTTGGGATGTTTTGGATTTCTTGATTGGATTTTTCTTTGGTTGACCATGTTGTTTAGGCTAGACATGGCAATCTTTGGATTTTTGTGGATATTTCCCTTTATGCATATTTGATATGGCATCCAATTTGCAAGGAGCATTGGAATGAATATGAGGAGATGTGTGGGATGGAGGAAATATGGATGGAGAGATGGAAGGAGATTGGTAGATAGGATATGTGGGAATGTTCCTTTGTTGATCTTGACTAGGAATGCTTGGATTTTGGATGAAGGATTGAGTAGGATAAGATGGGGGATGATATTTTGGGATGTAAGGGCCCAAAATGGATTTGGTATGTGGAGGATATGTGCTGGTAGATTTTGGGACATAGGGACCCAAAATGGATTTGGAGGATGAAGGAGGAATGTGATAGGTTGTCCTGGGCTGTAATGATGGAGGAGGAGGAATAACATTGTATGCCTTGGAAGATGTGATGGTGGGTTTGGAAGGATGCTTGAATTTAGCTTTAGCTATACCAACATTTCTGGAGGAAGTGTCTTCTTCTGATTTGTGACCAATGCCACATAACTTTGGATGTTTCTTGTCTTGAATGGGCTCCAGATTTCCTTGTTCATGAGAACCTAGGCCTTTCCCTTGATAATTCCATTTCTTGAGCATTTTATCCAAACAAGGATATTTCTGACTTAGGGAATAAGATAAACATCTAGTTTCCGGTTCCCTGATGAAAGATATGGAACTTATTGCTTCTACTTCAAGTGGGCTACCTCTGACAAATGTAATTGGTCCAAGAGGATAGAGTGATGGTAGTGGGACAGTTTGGTTTGGAGGATTCTCAAGAGGAGAGGATAGGATGATGGGATCTTGACAGGGATTGGGGGATGGTAATGGATCTTTAGATGGAGGAATTGGGATGATAGGATCTTGAATTGGGGGTGATGGAAGCAATAGAACATGTGATGGGGGAAGTGAAGGGATTGGATCTTGATTTTCTTCTGTGAGTATTTCAACATGCTTTTGGACAAGATCTTGACATGGTAGGATTTGTGTGGATAGAGTGATGGGGGATGTATGGATGGACTCTTCAGAGGGGGTGGATGGAAGGATGGGAGATTCTGTAGCTGTGATGTCTGGAAGAAGGAAGAACTCTTCAGATGGTATGGATGAAAGGATGGAAGATTTTGCAGCTGTGATGGCAAGAAGAGGGGTGAATTTTTCAGATGGTATGGATGAAAGGATTGAAGATTCTACAACTATGATGGTAGGAAGAAGCGTGAACTCATGGGGCTCACTGGATGTGCTTTGGATAATGCTAGGAGAAGGTGATGTTGGTGGGGATTGGATGAAAACTTTAGATGGAAGGGACTCAATGATGCTAGGAGATGGAAGAGGATCAATGTATGGAAGATAGATGACAGATGGGAGCGATGGATGGGCCTCATCAATGATGGCTTCATATGAAGTTTTGAGATGGCTTGGCTCTTCAACTCTAGGAGTGGGATTTTTTGTTGGCTTCCTTGTGAAACTCCTTGGAGACTTTCGTGGTGAAAAAGGATTAGAAGATGGAGGAGATGGATAGCTAGGATAGTCCTCACACAATGATGAGGTGGAAGATGGTGAACCTATTTCAGGGGATGATGGTGCTGAAGAAGTAGAGGTGATGGATTGAGGTATGGGATATGAAGCAGTTTGAAGGATGCACTCTACTTGTGGGAGGGGATTTTTGGAAATGTGGTTTGGAATAGCTGATGGTGGATTGAGATAGGATGGAGGATCGGGGAAAAGGATTGGAAGACTTGGTGTTTGGTTTTGAAAGGGTTTTGGAGGATAAGTGGATGGAGGTTTTAGATAAGGGAACTAGCGTGAAGTGTTTTGAGGGGATGGTGGTGATTGGGATATGACCATAGCAGGAGATGGAGGTATGAATGATGCATATGGAGGATGTGTAGGTTTAAGATAGGGATAAGTTGTGGATGGATAAGATAATGGATTTGCCTTGCCGAGGACATGAAAGGGGGTGCTAGTGGATAAGCGTGAAGGCATGATAGGATATTTGGGAGGAATGATTGGATGCTGGGGGATGTTTGGAGAAAACTTGCTAAGATTTTCAAAATATGCATCATGATCTACAAGGCTTTCATCATCATCAGGATAGGATGGATTGAGAGGAGAGACATAATAACCAAACTCATCATAATAGTTTTGAGACATGCTGACTTGCGGATGAGTTGGATAAGGATGAAGGACGAAGATGGACTGGAAGACTCAGACTCAGATTGGGATGATTGATATAATCAGACTTAGGTTTGGATTTTGGCTCAAGTTTGGAAGAAAATTGACTTTAGAGGAAGACAAACAAGGGGATGGGGGATGACCGAGATGACTTTGCTAACCTAGGATAGGAGGAAAGGATGACAAGACTGGATTGAATATGACTGGAAGACCATGATTTGAGATTCTGAAAGCTTTGGACATTTTTTGAATTTTGGGAGGATTTGGACTGACATGGCTGTTCTAACTATCTTGAACCAGGTTGTAGATCAGTTTGATGTTTTTCCAATGGCAAAGGATAGATTTCAACAAAGATTTTTGGATAAGCAATCTCCGCAAGGGACAAAGCAACCTTGTGGGATACAAACAAGATAACTGACTCTGATTCTGAAAAAGCTTTGAAAAGTGTATGTTTCAACAATGTTTTCACAAAGTATTTGATTGTCAAGCACTTCAAGCAGACCTACCTAAGGAAGGTGAGTATCAAAATTGGTTTCCCATAGCTTGGTACTCCTTAAAAGGGAATACAAATGGTGAGTAATCTTGAGGTGACCCGGTAAACCCCTTGGAATCGATCCTTGCACAAGGATTTTGATACTTTCAGATGTAGATAGGGTAGCCTCTATTTTATCAGGTTTTTAATAGTTTCATGGAGTCTCCATACTCAGTTATGCTGACTGCCTGTGACTCACTTAAGAGCCTAGCCAACAACACTAGGGGAGGAATATTTACCATCCCCAATCACTGTCTTTGGCACGAACGCCTGTGGATTAGGAGATATAAGTGAGTACTTTTTGCCTTCACTTTATTTATATACCGGCTAGGGGGGATACCGGTTTGAGGTCGTTCTCCAGAGAGGAAGCACTTTTCTCCCTGGACAGGCCTCGCTAAAAGTAAAACAAGTGAGCTTGTCCAAGTTCAAATGTTCTACGTTGCTTATTCTAACAAGGATTTACAGAAAATGTAAAGCTCCTAGATGCACATCAAGCAAGTTGTTATTTTTCCCAAATTGATTAAGTGATGTTTGAATTTGAATAACTGAAGACACAAGTGTTTAGGCTTTGATTTGTTCTTTCTCCAAAAGACTTTCGAGCATTTGCAGTTGCTTTTACTTGGGCATTCAAGATTGAATTATCGTGTTGATTTAAAACTTTGAAGATGTGCTTTGTTTTAACCTTAGATCATTCAAGATTTTGTTTGAACTGAAATTCAAAGAGGAAGGAATAGGGATGCTTTTCTTTTCAATTTAGATCATTCAAGATTGTTTTTGACTCAAAGTAAAAATGACTCTTTGGACTTTGGTTTTCATTCAAGATTTTGTGTTCTAGTTTGCATGTTTTAAGCCCAAAAATGATATTCCTTGATTGTTTTGATGCATGAAAAACCTAGGAAACATTCAAGATTTTGCAACAAGACATTTGTTTGGAACAAATAACAAAGCTTTTAAGATAGTTTGGCAACCATTTAGGACTTTTAGTTTGCATGAGATTTTAAAAGAACTTTAAAATATTTGCAAATGAAGTTCATTTTATCCCTGATTGATGCTTTGAGTTTGATTTAGAATTTTGTGTGCACTTAGTGTTGATTTTGAACCTTTTGAAATGGAAACTTGAAGTTCTTTTTAAGTTTCTAAAAAAATGAAGTGTTCCTAACTTTGCATGAATGCATCTAAAACCTTGATGTTGCAAGGATGCAAATGATTGGATTGGTTTTGTTTGTTTGTTAGATTTTGCAAGTTTTAGTCTTTAATGCATTCAAGAGTGATTTGGGGATTCATTATAAGCACTAAAATAAGATGTTTATGCCTTTTTTTTGTTCATTTTTATCCCAAATTGAAGTGTTACCGGATGTTATCCTGTTTACCAGATGCTACCCTGAATTTACCAGATGCTACCCTGAATTTACCAGATGCTATCCTGAATTTACTAGATGCAATCCAGGAATGGTGTAGTCCCCAGATGCGATCCAGGAATCCCAGATGCTACCCTGAATTTACCAGATGCTATCCTAAATTTACTAGATGCGATCCAGGAATGGTGTAGTCACCAGATGCGATCCAGGAATGATGTAGTCCCCAGATGCAATCCAGGAATCCTGGATACTATCCTGGATTTACCAGATGCGATCCTTTGACAATTTTAAATACTTTAAACATAATTTTTACACAGAAAATACACATTTTTTTATCAAAATGAGATTTTCTTAGGGATTTTTTGGAAAAATAGGCCAAGATTTTGCAAGGGGAAGAAGAATGAATAGACATAATAGAGGAATAACGGGCTTTTAGACAAGAAAAATGATCAAACTACCTCCTCCATCTTCAAACTTCAAACTTTGCCAAAAACTCCAAAAATTGAAAGACTTGTGAAGTGAGTCCCACCGGGCGTGCCAGAATGTAGACTAGGCTATCTGTATTTGTTTTGAAAGGCTAAGACAAACAAACATTAGATTTTAATCTAACATTATATCAATTCAAAACAAAAATATCTAAGCTAAGCCACCTTAGATAGAGCCTAAACAAGTGCACCCAAGCACTGTTTGATTTGCTCTTGCTTAGGGGATGTGGGTGTGCTCTCTAAGCACTTGGAGCATACTCTAATGCATTCTAAGATGATTTGAGACTCATGAAAACCCCAAAAAGTGGCACAATATTGGGTAGAACACCTAAAATTGCCCCCAAAATTGCCCCTAAGGCTTCAAGAACTCAAATGTTTATGCAAAACTAAATGCTTGAATAGATTTTAAAACCCAAAATAAGTGTGAGAATGATGCATAAACAATAATGAAACTAAGTTAATCCATTATGGCTAAGCTATGATGTACTAAAAAAGCTTGAAGAAAATAATGAAATCTAACAATTTGTTGATTTTAAGCTATGATCTAACATGAAAATGGAATTATAAGATTACTATTACTTGAAAAGAAATTGGATGGATTGCTCTTAGAAATGAGAGTATTTATAGGATTTCCTAAGGGGTTGGGTTAGGAGGATAGGTTAGGGTTTGGGGTAAGGTTAGGGTTTGAGTCAAAGGGGATAAGGATGAAGACTTTCTAGAAGAGTCTAGGCTTTTCTAGGGATAATAGGAATTTAGGAAATAAATAAAAATTTATTTATCTTAAAGGCTTTAATGAATTTTGAGGCTCATTAGGGTTAGGGTTTGACTAGGAGTCAAAGGAAACTTAGATTAGCTTAGGGAAAGTAGGTAATTTCCCCTAAATGGGTTTAGGGAAGGATTAGGAAAGTTCTAGAAGAGTCTAGAGTTTTCCTAGGGTAATTTAGGGATTGAGGATTAATATTTAATCTTAATTAAATATTTTGAGTTGGGATTAGGATTAAGAAATGATGGGATTAGCCTTTAATTGAAATTAAAGAGGGATTAGAAGATTCTGGAAGAGGTTAGTGGTTTTTAGGAATTTGGCAAGGTTTTGGGCAAAAAACAAATAAATAATTTATTTTGGGATTTTTGGTCAATTTATTAATTAAATAATTAATAAATAGGGGAATGATGTTTAAATAAGATTTAAATATTTTTGGGAGGGATTCCTTAATTAAATATTTTTAATTAAGGTAAAGGGTTTTAATGGCATAAAAATAAATAAATAATTAATTAACAAATGATGATGTTATCAGGGGTTTTTCAGAAAATAAAAATACTTTATTTTCTAAAGGATTTTTAGGTGTCTACAATTATAATTTATTTTATTTATCTAATACAATAATTTAAAAGTTATTATAAATTATTTATTTATATTTAATCAATAATTTTATATTGCTTGTAATTTTGTAAGGTAGTTTGATGAGTACATGCTTTTAAAAAGATTATAAGAATTTTAATTGATTGATTAATTTTGTAATAATGTGTATCCTTAAAAAATCGTCTATTAGAGAAACCATTACATTTCTCAATGTTAGGTAATGATGTCAATATAAGGTAAAAGCAAATTATGTTTTTATAATAAAATTTATTGATGTCATTAAAATACGCATATTGAAATATTAGAGGCCCCCTCCTTAAATGTATAAATTATTAAATATCCACTCAAAATAATCAATAGCTCAAATGAACCTAAGAGCCATCTACAATTTCTATTTGACAAGGACAACTACGTTAAGAAGTATATTTTTGAGTTTGTATTCATCAATCTATCATTAAGATGCATGACAATATGTGACTAACAATAACATTTGAGTATTATAATATAACAATATTTACATTTATATATTTGAGAAAATGATTACATTCTAAAGCTATTAAACTATTTAAAAGAAATATATCTATTTATCTATCCCTTTTCATAACAAGATGCAATCATAACTTTTTCCCTTCTCTTATGGAAAATGATCCTTAAGTCATCATACATTATAAATATTAGTAATAATAAATTATTTCTATTAAATCAAAGTATTTTTAAACTTTTGATTATTTATTAATAAGGAAGATATTTAGTAGGGATTAGCTTTTTACATAAAAAAAAAAAATTTATATTTTCAATTTAATAGATTAATTGAAAGTTATGACAAGTTATTCATTTAAATTTTATAACATTTCTTTAATAAATTTTTATTTAAATATAAACAAATAATAAATTGAAGGATTAAATATTTTTTTATTGCTTGTAATTTTGTGAAGTAGTTGATGAGTACATATCTTTAAAAATTATTAGAATTCTAATTGATTTAATAATTTTGTTTAATTTGTATCCTTAGAAAAACATCCATGAAAGTGACAAACTTTATTGATGTTATAAAGTCTACTTGTACTCAAATATTAGATCTCCCTCCTTACATGCATAATATTAGAGTTCCATTCAAAGTAATCAATATGCCAAATGAACTTAAGGGCCCTCTACAATTCTTACTTACTTGACAAGGATAGCTTCTTTAAGAAATATCTTTTCAAAGTTGTATTTCATTGATTTACCATTAAGATGCATGACAAGGTGGTGTAGCACATGTTCGACATTAATCCCAACTCCCATATTTACACAGCCTTCATAATCTCTTCCCTCTTCTATTGTATTTGGTCCTATCCATCTTTTCATTCACATCTACAAATACATTTGAGTTGAAACATTGATGCAAAGAAAAGTAACTTTAATATTTTTGGTTTGACTACTCTTTATGGGTTTATATGTTGGATGTAAACATAAGATAAAATGTAATTAATAGATTTTTGGTTTTGGATTCCTTGTTGGGCATATACAAGAAGTTTGATCTTTTTATTTTGTATGGAAATAGTGAAGATAGTAGATTTAAAATAGCTATAATGACAATATGTTGAAAAGAAAGGCAAAGAAAAGCATAGTTGTAACAAAAGCTAGTGGGGAAGAAAAATAAGGGAAAGTGTTTATTTTTCTAAGTATGGAATTCAAGAGCAACACCTCGATTTTATCAAATCAGACTGTTATACACACACACACACACACACACACATACATCTACATGTACATACATACATACATATATGTATGTATGTATGTATGTATGCATATATATATGTATATGTATATATATGTGTGTATATATATACATATATATATGTATATGTATATACATACATATATATATGTGTATGTATATATATACATATATATGTATATGTGTGTATATATATATGTATATGTATATGTATATGTAGATGTATATGTATATGTATATGTGTATATGTATATATATGTATATATATGTGTACATATATGTGTATATATATGTATATATATATATATGTATATACATATATCTGTGTGTGTGTGTGTATATATAATATATATATATATATATATATATATATATATATATATATATATATATATATATACATATATATATATATATATGTATATATATGTATATATGTATATATATGTATATATATATATATATATATATATATATATATATATATATATATATATATATATATATGTATATATATATATATATATGTATATATATATATATATATATATATATGAATATATATATATATATATATATCTATATATGTATATATATATATATATGTATATATATATATATATGTATATATATATATATATGTATATATATATATGTATATATATATATATATATGTATATATATATATATATATATGTATATATATATATATATGTATATATATATATATATATATATATATATATACATATATATATATATATATATATATATATATATATATATAGTAATAAAGTTTTCCTTTTTATTGTCTTATCTATGTTATTTTCTTTATGTTTGTTCTTTTCTTCTTTCCATCATGTGGTATCAAAGATGAAGGTCAGTGGTGTTGAAGTTTTTCAACAACAAAGATGGTTCCACTAAGTTATTTACAGCCCACAATGGTGATATGCATTCACATATTTTTCATAGGTTATGCAGGGTTAGTATGGTGTTTGAAGGTCACTGCAATGCTGAACATCCCTAGTTTGATCATTCCTCTATTTTATCATGTGGATCCAACTCATGTGAGATATCCTCTAAATGAGTCCATTCCCTATAAGAAATAATTTCTAAAGTATTATGACCATACATATTGACAATCAAGTGCAGATGTATGAGAACAAACATAAGCATAAGTAATATAGCATATGCATGCGAGCCAAAGAAAGTAGCATAAGCATGATGATGATCATAAAACATGGGATACAGGAGCATAAATAGATAATCATGGGGAATAAAAGTAGACAAGGATCATGTTAAGGACAAGATTAAGGATACATATAAGAGTAGGAAGCGATAAGAGAATAAAAAATTGAGGCAGTAGGTGCTATCAATAGATTTTCACCCTTTCTAAACACCTAGTTTAGCAATCTAATTAAACATAGAAACACTCCAAGGCATGTGGGTTGCGTGTAGGTTGGAGTGAATATCTAGAGGGGGCTAGTTCCTTTGAAGCTCACCTAATCTAACTACTTTATTCTACTGTTGATCTCGCCAAGGAAAAGAGTTAGGGAATGACATAAAATAAACCTAAACTGTGTGGGGTGATGCACCAAATGATTGTTATTAAAATCTATATTTTTTTTTGTTTCTCACATGATTTATTAAAGAACTAAGCTGACTTCAATCAAAACTCAAGATATTTGACATATTCATGCATCAATATTTCACGGAGAGCTTTGGTACATTCATGATATTAGAAGGAAATGATGTATTTTCACAATCAACACCCTTTTGAACTAGTAATATAGCCTACGACCTACATAATATACATGATTTCTACTCGAAGGTACTAAGAAATGGGATAGCATGGGGAGTTTTATATATAATCATATAAGTTACATCAATCATTCATTTTGTACACAAAAAAGAGTCCTATGAAGGCAAAATACTTATGCTTTATCAATGAAAGGGGTGTATACAACATGAATAAACCTTAGAATAGTTTGTTTCTCTCAAACTAAGTTATGTTGCTTGTTGCTATGCCAAAAGAACTAATTTTTCAATTATAATGGACAATATAAAAATAGAAAGGTTCTCATTTTTTAAGTTACAATTGCTATCCATACTAATTTTTTTTTATCTTTTTCAATTAAAATGCTAAGTTAATGGAAGAAAGAACTGATTTCCAATATGCATAGGCATTCGCTTTTATTTCTTCAAAAGCATCAATAGAAAACCTCCTATTGGAGATGAAATACGTGTCATGAGTTTTTTGAGTAAAACCTTATCTTTGAACTACTCCTTGCTTACTTGACTTGACAAAATGTCCTTAGATAGAGTTGGGGAAGATTTTTGTTGATCTTTACTGACTGTGAGGTAGAAACATGATTCATCAACAAATGTCCTTTGCCTCCTAGATACTCTCAACCTATTGGAAAAGTTAGCCAAATTCTCTAGATGTTCTCTATTAGGTCATAAGTGGCTTGCATCTCTCTTAAACTATCATGACTATTTTCTTCTTTCTTTCTTTCAGGACATGTGAAAATAGTTGAATGCTTTTGGAAAGCATAAGAGACCTCTCAAAAGCACTAACTTCCAGTTATATAATCTTTATTACCCCTTTCCTTCATCCTTGATGTTTTCTAACCTATAACTATCATGTCTCTATGTTATTGACTTAGGTTCCTTGATAGATTTTTCTTTATTGGCATCATATATGTTGTTATTGTCTCCTCCTATGATAGTTGTTGGCTTCTATCCATACATTGTCATAGTTTCCTATTGTCATAGTTGCTAGCTTCTATACCCATTATTGTCTTTGTGATAATATTCTATCCATCATTCTTTGTATGCTACTAGGATTGTTTTATTCATGAACTTTTCATGCCTTTACCAAATTTTCACTATACCCCGTGACCAGAAAATAACTCTATTTACTTTTATATTTTGACACATGAATATTCACAAGACCCGTTCTTGTTGTTGTTGCTATATTATTATTTTTTGAAACCTATAGCTGTCATGGATAGGTGAGCATGGTACAAGGCATAAATAATACTATTGCATTTCATATTCTTGAGAGATGTCAAAGACTGATAACCATGAATATTAAGATTATGATGAATTTTACAAGTTAAACCTTGTTGAAATACCTATTTACTTTAGATCCTAATGCTCTAGATGTCTTTAATTCACTATCACATGCCATATTTTCTCTACTCATCATGTTGTCTTTCTCACTCTTTATTTCTCTTCCTAATTACTATCATGTCTGAAAGGTTCACGACCTACATCCTTTATTACAACATTTTCAATAATTTATAGGTTCAAGAATGCTACTAAATCTCTATCCACTATCTCAATCTCTACCCTTTCATTTCTTCTAGTAGACCATTCTTCCCCTTAGTATCATTAACAATCATCTTTGTTAGATTATTTCAATGTTTTAAAAGTAGGGGTTTAAAGAATAAAACGCTAACAATAAAACCTTTCTCTGATATAATATTATTGTCATAGATTTATCTTTTCATTCTATGTCTCCCTAATTATATTCTTCACAATACTATTTTGATTTCCCCCCTTTTCATGAAACTATTGTGTATGACATTGTTATCATTTTTTAAGACTGTCATCTTTGTTCCTATCTCTCTCTCTCTCTCTTTGTGATAAACTAGGACTATCACTTTTTGCATATCCCTGGTCATACCATGTCATGTGTATTTTTTTCTTCTATATACTATTGCAATGTTGTATTGTCTTCTCGTTATATCCTTGCATTGTCTTCTTATGCTTTATGTTGTCACCATGGAACCTTTCATAGACACCATGCTTCTTTAGACTAAAACAGGGGTACAAATTTATTCAAGCACAAAAGAGATACAAACAGGGTTCCCAACAGAGAGAGCACTACAGAGCCTTATCACTATCCATTACTAATCTAACATATGAGCCATATCAAGAGGTAATTTCCCCTTATCCTCTATATTCTAACCCTAAATTTGATTTGAAGCCTATTTGGCCAAACAATCTACCACACCATTCCACTCTGTAGGAATGTAGGTGAAAGTAATAAAATCTAGGAATCTACACAACTAGAGAATCTCTTTGATAACTAAATATACTTGCCAACTACCACCCCCAAGATCCTCCATAGTCAACAAACACACTACCACCTTAAAATCAAGCTCACAAATAATTGTGTGATAACCAAGAGCCAAAAAATGTTGAACAACATACAAAATGGAAAGAAGATCCATAAGGTTATTAGTATGAAAGCCTTTTTAGATAGAAAAAGTGAACTTAACATCACTAGAACTATCCCTCCCAACTCATCCAATGCCAACATGCCCAAGATTTCCCTGGGATGAGCCATCAATGTTAATTTTTTAAAATCTAAGAGAAGGGGGAGTCAAACAACCTTCCCGATTGACTCATTATAAAGGAGGTATACCTCTACTACCACTACCTAGACCACCAAACATCGAAGCACTGCCTTGAAGTAGAAAATTAAGGTGAGAGAAAATAGCAACATCAGCAAGATCCACATCTCCTATCAGATTGTGCTTAGCCAAAATAGTCTCATGAAGAGAATGCATAATTTTCCACCACAAGTGTTTAGCATCCATCCTGTAATCTTGAAAAATGCTCTGATTTTTTTCCATCCAAACATGCCAAATGATGAAGGAAGGACCAAGAGCCCAAGCTACCTAGAGAAAAGGAGTTTTAGCATGGGACTTATCCCAATGTGCTCAAAACTTGGACAAAGAAGAGGTTGTATACAATGAAAATATGGACCTATTTGCTGCAAATAAAAAACACCAAAAAACAAAACAAAATCACATTAGATGTTAGTCATTTAAAATGCAACAAAATAAGTAACTTCACTACAACCTCAATGAGCTAAAACAAGGGCACTCAATAACTTTGTTTGATTTGCTCTTCAAGATTATTGTGGGTATGATCTCCCAACACAATACAAACTAATCCCACTATGATGAAAGCTAGATGACCATGAAGGAATTGAGAACAAGTATGAGAACTTGTCCCAAGCTTCACGAGATTGAATGATGCAAGATTAATTCAAGATAATGGTAATGCAAATAAGATTAAGATATATGATAATGCAACAAGATTAAGATCTAAGATAAGGATACAACAAGATCAAGATGAAAACAAGATTAGAATGAAAAGAAGAAAAGAACTAGAATGATTAAGAATGCTAGAAGATGCAAGAGCTAAGAGATAAAAAAGAATAAGAACACAAACCTAAAATGAGGAGTGAGTCCTCCTTTTATAGAAATTATATAAGATTGAATGAAGGAGATTAAGAGGAAAAAAAATTGATGGCCAAGATTAAGAGGAAAAAGAGGAGTAGCTAAGATGAAGAGACAAAAAAAATGAGTGGCTAGGATTAAGAGACAAATTAGCTAGGGTTTGAGAGGCAAAAGATGAAAAAGTCAAACTTCACTTTTAGAGAGAAAGAGAAATTTAAAAATGATTGGCGGAGAAAATAGATGGAGAGGTGGCTACCTTGGAAAAGGTGATTGTGCACATGATTAGAGGTAATCCACCTTTTAATTAAGATTAGAGGAATATTAGAAAAATGTAAGAATATGAAAAAGGGAAAATGAATTAAATTAAAGTAAATTTAATTTAATCATGGTTTAGAAGAACTTTAGGCTAGTGGAGGAATACAATAAATAAAATTTATTTTATATAGGGAAATGGGGGGATAATATATTAAATTAAATTCAATATATTAAAGTATTTAAATTTTTATTTAAATACAAAGGAAAAATGAATTTATTTAATTAAATTAAATTTAATTAAATAAATAGAAGAATATAATGATTATAGTAAACTAATAAAATTAACCATACTATTAAGGGAATATTAATAAAAATTAACATTAGTGTGAATGGACACTTTTAGGTGTCTAAATTTTTCCCCTATTTGTTGCGGTGTCAAAATCAACATCGTGTTAAAGAAGAGGAAAGTAAGATGCCCCAAGACTCATGCCTAAGTAACGACATGAAGAGGATGAGGATGGATGACGAGGAGGTTGTGGTATGCCCCCTCGAGAGGACATGCAGGTTCAGAGAACATAAGTGTTTTCTCAAAATGAATACAATAGGGATAGGAAATAAACAAGAGCCTCGATGCAAAATGCAAAAAAGAAACTAACTAAATGCAAAATGAGTTTGAGGATTGTATTGTGTTAAAATAGAGAGAGCACATCCTAGTTTTCATATTGTAGACACATAAAATTGGACAATCAATAAATGGCTCAAAATCATTAAAATGCACTCAAATGGACATAATTAAGTAAAGTTGAAAAAAATCAATTAAAACAAAGGAGAAATTAAATAATGATATTAAATAATTAATTAAAAGCATAAAGGGACCAAAAGCACTATATAATTGATTTAATCAATTAGTTGTATAGTTGTTTAATCAAAAATAAAAATGAACCCATTTACCCTCCCATGGCTAAATTTAATTAATTAATTGAATTAATAAATCCTTATTTTCTTTCAACAAAGTGATCAACCAATGAAAATTGAGAACAAAAGGACATAAATCACTCAAACATTTAAATTGTCCAAACATTTGAAACCGTTTAAAGGCTTGTCCCCTCATTTGTCCCCCCATTTATGAACAAAGCAAAGTTTTTGACTCAACCATGAGATAACCATGATTACTTCACTCCACCCCCTACCCTTGGGAAATTACTATAAGTATGAGGCATTTTGGAGAGCATTTCCATCTTAAACTTTCATTTGCAAAGCATTGTTACAATAGGCAATTGAGAGCATTCTAAGAGCAATTTGAGCATTTTAGAGCAAATAGCATTGTAATTGTCCATTGAGCTAGATTAAGCATCATCAAAGCATAGCATAAGCATAGTAGTAGTAGCACTCTCATTTTAGAAGTGTCACTAGTGAGGATTTAAGCTGAGAGCTTCACTTACCACTTCTTTCTAGAGAACCATGGGATAATATAGATCATAATTTCAATTCTAGTTAAATTTGCATTGTATTTGATTAAATTGATGTTAGTAGACCTTAATTTCATGAAGGTGATTATCATCATCACACAAATGGCACCCACTGTGGGGCTCTAAGCCTCATTTCATCATTTGCACCATAATTTGCATGCTTGTATGTTCTATTTTCCGTGAATTTCTTGCAGGAAATAAGTAAAGTCACGCTTACAGGAGATTCACTCACGCCTGCAGTCATTTTATTGCCACTTATGATCTCTATCTTAACGCCTATGAGATAAAGTTATCTTGCCTTTGCCTAGAAAGGTCACGCCTGTGAGTTAAGAAGTGTTGCATAGCTGCAATCCATTATCGCCTATCATCAGCCTTTTCTATGCAATTTATCAAAATGTACAAGCATTTAAGTCACACGTACAAGCATTTAAGTCACATGTAGAAGAGTTTCAGTCATGCGTACAAGCATTTCAGTCATGCTTACAAGCATTTAAGTCATGCGTACAAGCATTTCAGTCACATGTACAAGCATTTAAGTCACGCGTACAAGCATTTCAGTCACGTGTAAAAATATTTCAGTCATGCGTATTAGCTGGATAATGTCGCCTGCTATCTGTTGCTTTTATTTACTATTAAATTGATTAAATCATTTGTCTAACTTTCTATTTATATGATTTGATAGTCAATGAGTAATCACAGAAAAGTACAGAAGTCAGAAAAGTAGATTTAACAAAGAAGGAAAGGCTCTAGCAAAGAAGATTAAGAAGGAGAATTTTGAGCACATCAAGGCTCTTCTTGCAACAACACAAGATGAAGAAAATTAGGTATTTCAACATTACCTTACAATTGTTGAAGCATACAAAAAGAAGTTTGTCTCTTTGAATTGGATTTTTGAGCCTTAGATCAAGCTTTCCTTCCAAAAAAAATTTGCAAATAAGATGTCTAAAGTTCATGCATAAATCTTGGCTTTTTCAATTTGATTTTGGTTTCCCCTCACTTTGATTGTTAGTGTTGACTAACTTGCTAGAGTAAAAGCACATGGAAAGGAGCTATTGTTAAGGTGAGTAGAAAATGTCAAAAAAATCTTTCAAAAATGCCCCTAGCTTTATGCTAGCTACAAGGAAAGGTATTTCTCTATTCAAGCTTGCACTTGATTAGATTGTGGCATTCAATTTTAAACATAGCTTAATTAAAAATGGGAAATGAACCAAACGCTTCCATTTTAAGAATCTCCTTGTTAAGAGATTGGGAAAGAACTATATTGTGTTTGAGTGATTGGAACAAAGAAAGGCAATAGGGATATGCTCTTCACTTTTTAAGTGAATCAAACTCCCAAACTTGTCCTAATAAGTTCATTTCTTGCTTTCCATGAACATGCTAGAAATTTAGTGGGCTCGCTTCCCGAGTTTGCCTTAGCAAGGCCGGTGAGAGGGACAACCCAAGTGGGACACACTCGCTTTTTGCCACGGGGATCCAACCCACTTTAAAATAAAATGCATGCATTCTTAATGGGGTGTGTGACAAACGGATTTTGATTTTTCAACCTTCCTCTAGTAGTCCTTACGGATTACATGAAATCATACTTTAGTGCATGTGGGAAGCCCCTTTATTGGGAGATGAGAGATTAAAGTCTATTTGAATGGAATCCTTATTAAAACTTGGGTAAAATAGCAAAGCCACCTTGTAGAGCCATGTTTACAAGCCAAAATTGACTTTAGGTAGGCTATTTGGAATTCTTTATTGTGATATACTTATGAAAAACATCAGAGAACATACACATTAGAGTGTTTTTAGGGACATGATGACAAAGTGATGTGTGTATTGCACTTGTTTTTCTATTTTCAAACACATAAATTTCCAAAAACTGATCTTACACATTTTAAAAATAAAAAATCTTACACCCTGGTCAGAGAAGTGTCACTTGGACACAAAACAAACCCGACTATCAGAGGCTCAGTCACGCTTGTGACTTGTTTAAACATGCGTAGACACACTAAAGTCATGCTCAGAGAAATTTGAGACACGCCTGGTTAAAATTGGAAACCCGCTTGGTAATAACAAAGTCTCACCTGGTAACCTACAATGAATCACCTAACAAGAAACCAGTGCACACCTACACAAGTTTTATTCATGCCTGTACTCAGAACAGTGACGCCCAGAAACACAAAAGGGAAGTGACACCCAGAAACACAAAAGGGAAAACAGTGGACATTTCCCGAGGGTTTGGGGAAATTTTGAAATCATTCTTGGATACCCTTTTCAGAGATACTCTTTATCAGTGCAACAAATAGATCATATTCTTGAGAAACATTTATCATGATGAGCTTATTTGAGAAACAAATCAATCCTATTATGGAGCATAGTTATCAAAACCAAGACCAAGATCTCCATAGGAATCAAAGTGATGAGGTATCTGAAGATGACGTTGTGGAAGCATCCCAAAATCCCATGTTTATGGAAATAATGGAATTACTTTTGAATTGGGATAAAGAAACATATTTTCTAACTTTAGCTCAAGCAGGAGCTAAACTTCCTTATAATTATGACACATCAACCTTGAGAAAGAATGAGGAAAAACAAAGAGATACATCATATAAAAGGCCATCATTAATATCAAGCTATCCTTTTGAAAATGATGAATTGGCTAAAGATGATGTTGTGAGAGCATCCTAAGATCCCATGTTTATAGAAATAATGGAACACATTTTGAACTGGGATAAAGAAGCATATTTCCTAACTTTATCTCAATCAAGAGCTAAGCTTCCACATAATTATGACACATCAACCTTGAGGAAGAGTGAGGAAAAACAAAAAGATACATCATCTAAAGAGCCATCATTAAGATCAATTTGGCCTTTTCTTTATGATGATGGGCCATTTGTATCTTCATCGTCCTCACAAAAAGAAGCATTTAAGAGCAACAAACCTATCTTGGATCAAAGGAAATTTCATGATCATCCTATTTGTGATAAAAATAATAAAGAGTATGAAGAGAAAAGTACCACGCTCAAGCAAGATCTAATGCACAAACCCCTATCTAGTAAGGTTTCTCCCATAACTTGTACACCTTTCATCCTTCATCCATCCCATGAACCTCTATTTAGAAAAGCTTCTCCCATAGCTAGCACTCCTTTCATCTTTCGGTCATCTCACAAAGATTCACAACTATCCAAAATTCCTCCATCAAAGCATGAGCCTAATGATGACACTTTTCAAGTTGACTATGTTTACCCTCAAGGGCTACCTCTAAAAGAAACCCAAGCTAACTTACATCTTGTTGCAAATCGTTTCCATGCTTCAAAGATCTTGGAACCCAAGGCTTCATGTGCTTTAATGACTATTATACCCATTCAAGAAGATTCTACATCATTCCTCCAAACATCCCCCACACATATCCAAACATCTACCTTGAACTTAGAAGTGGCTCCATGTCAAGAGGATAATCCAAAGAGAAAAGAAACAAATGTTGATAAAGATCAAGATCAAGATTATATGCAATCCCCTCCTATATTTGATGAAGGTCCCATATCCATAGAACCTTGTGATGATCCCCTTGCATCCTTTCATGTCTTCCAAGATGATATCCTTCCATTCCAAGAACAAAGTACCCTTCCAAGTTCCATATTTTCTGCACTTCCCAAGCAAGATCAAGATATCCCTTCCATAATTTCTAATGAGCATATTGAAAATCAAGAGCAAGATACCCTCTCTACACAATTTGAGGATTCTTGTCAAGATCGAAGTATCCCATCATTTCCTTGTCATATTCCTCCATGTTCATCTCAAGAAACCATCATTCTTCCAAATCCCTTGCGTGATAATAAATCCCTACAAGCGTCAGTTGATCCTATCAAATGTGTTCCTATCAAAGCTACTCATGAGCCTATTGGTATAAAGATAAATCTTAAAGATGAGAACCTTGACAATACAGCTCCTTCCAAAGATATTGATATTCCTTTCACACCTTATATCCCTCCATTCAAACGCAACCATATGCTTTCACTATCCTCCAAATCCATTTTGGGTTCCTATGTCTCAAAACAAAAGTCTTCATCCCTTCCATCCATATTAGGTCCATATATTCCTCCATCAACCGTTCCTATCATCCCTAGCTATCCATTCACTTACCCTACCATGTATCAAGATCAACGAAGGCACACATAATTGAAGAATGTCCAAACACCAATCCATATGAACCCTCCATATTACTCCTATTCATCCACAATTCCTAAGTCTTTTGGAAGCAATGTTGATGTGCAACATAAAAATCATAAATGCAAGAATCCATATGGGTATAAAAATCACAATGTCCCATCTAATCGACATGTGAATGAAAAGAAAAATGAAATATCCACAAGACCGCAAAGGTCCACCAAGCAAAAAGAAAAAAAAAATGTGGGTTCCTAAATCCCTCATTGAAGAAGTGCATTCAAAAGCATCACAAAAGGAAGAAAAATCAAAGAATATGTGGATTCCCAAGTCATTGTTGAAAGACTTGCACACAAAAGAAAAATCAAAATTGACATTCAAGCTTCCAAAGGCTTCCATTCCATCTCCTCCCAAACATCCTTCATCTTCCTATATCCCAAAATCCACTACTTCAAAAGGATCCTTACCTCCTTCATCTATAATTCCTCCATCATTCCACCACTCTTCAAAGTGTGTGTCAAAGTTGATCTTGCCAACATGCCCATCTACAACATACCTTCTTCTTATCCTCACATTCATTTTCCAATGCATACTTTCCATAATTCCATCTCTCTTATCAATATCTTTGAGCATCCTGGTCATACCCATGGTTTATTATAGCATATCTTTCAAAGGAGCATTGTCCAAAGATTTTGATGTTGGGAAAATATTGAAAAATACAAAAAAAAGAGAAAAAAAAGAAAACAAAAGAAAAAATAGTGCCTTAGTGAAAACCTAGCAAATAGGCACCTTGGTATCAAAAGTAAAGAGAAACAAATACCATGATGAAAACTTGGTAAATAGGTGTCATGCATAATTCCTCCTTCGTGCACTCCACACTTGGGGGCAAGTTTCATCCATGCCATCCTCCATCTTCCTATCATTTACCTCATTTTCATCCATACTTCCTCTATCACCTTCATCTTGACAATGTTGAACACATCCATGAGCATTAAGTATCTTGACATCCATTATTCTTCCCATCAGCTTATGTACTTGTTGCATCCATGTTACCCTATCATGATCTTGCTTAGCGCAAATTCACCTTCATTATTCCTTGACAGTCTTTCCATAATCCCAGAGCATCCCTTCATAACCTCCATCACCCTTTACCCGGATTGTGTTATCTTATCCATATCTTACCCAAATTGACCCCTTGGTCTTGATCAAAATGAAGAACTTAAAGTGCAAAATTTGTTATCAAGAACTTCTTGACATGTCCACTTGTTTTGGATCCCTCATTTTCATGACAACAGATCATTATCCTAGAGGCTATCTAGCACTGCATCATTGGCTTTCATGGCTTATCCAAAAACATGCTATATCATTGCTATATCATTTTTCCTTAGCTTGGGTAATCTTGAGGAGATGGTCCTACGGGTCACATTCGCATGCTTCATCCATCATGGCTTTTCCATCTGTAATCCATCAGCTTGCAAATCCATCCTTCATATCCTATATCTTGCTAGACATTGGGGGCAAACCAATGTGATCTTGTTTGAGAGCTATTAAAAAGGAAAGCATAAAGTGCTTTGAGCTGCATCTAGCAGGAACTGAGCTTTTTGTAATATCTTGGAAGTTTTCCCATGGCCAACATTTTTCCTATCCAATCAGGGGCATTTGATCTTAATCATCATATTTCAGCAAACATGCACCAATTCACATGAAGCAATGCATTAAACTCAAATAGATTCGATCAGTCGCACATCAGGGGAATTATTAGAGCTTCAGAAGGGAGAGATTTTGTTGAAACTTTGATGGATATCATTATTCACACCTAAGTATTTTTATCCTATAACTTGATCCATGAGCCTTCATTGACTTTATTATTCAGGATTAAAAATTGACAAACACCTTAAAGATCAGAATGCTTGGAAACACTTTTTGAAAATCATGAAACATGGCAAAACACTTGAAGCTTTCTTTTGATGATCTTTCTGAAATTGACTTTTTATCACATCTTTTTAGCTAATCGATGATGTTTCAATTAGATTGGCAATGATGGAGACATGATATTTTATTGCCTTTGAGTGATTGTCTTGAGGGAGATCCAACAACTTATGTGAATTTTTCTAATGACATGGTCATCAAAGAAGCATCGAGGACTTTCATGTAAGGTGGAGGGTTGACCTTTGTTTGTGTATGCAACATCGAATCTATTGAAAATGAACTGGTATTCATACTCCCATAGTTTGGTCATCCAACTAGTGAGGGTTGTACTAGTTTCCAAAAGGGTGTTACCAAAAGTGATATAAAAGTGGTATTCATATCATCATGATGTGGTCAATGATGATTGTACTTGCTTTCTGGTCCCAAAATGCTCAATGATGAAAATTTATCCTCATGGCATTTCTTTGCTAAAAGCTGGTGACACTTAGTTGCATTGCATTGCATTATCATGTTAGATTAATTGCATTTTCATGATAGATTAAGTGCATTGTTTGTAGTTATTATTCCAAGGGAACAGGGGGTTCATTCAATCAAAATCTTGATCAATCATCAAATGGGGGGTCCAATTCAACAAGGAAAGTCCATAACATCAAAGATCCATACAATCAGTATGTCAAGATACAATGTCATCAAAATGATACATCTAAGTCCTGATCAATAAAACATCAACATGATACAAAATCAACAACAAGAAAGATCCATAAATCTAATATCCAAGAAGCTAGGGACCGTATATATCACTTACAGAAATGTGCCTATTTGGAAAAACAAAGGAATCATATCAGTATTCTATATTAGTGGATTATCTAAAGTCAATCAATTCTATCAAAAGTATCAAGCAATCACACCCAGTACCATTTTTTCATGTCTCTGTATCCTGAGAACGAAGCAAGCAACAATATCAAATCATATCGGTTTTCACACTGATTGATTTATCTTATCACTATCCTATCCTATCAGATTGACAAATCACATTCGTTGGTAATATTATCCTGATATCCTAATCAATTGTTTTGCTTAACTACAACAAACCTATCTATCTTGGACGTACAATCATTGAACGCATGGCATATCATCAATGTTTTTCAGAAATGAAAACATATTCAATATATCAAACATCATCAAAAATTTTCAAATCAGGAAATTCATATGTTTTAATTTTTGAGGGGGCATCAGGGTATCAAATTGAAGTAGCAATCAAATATCAGGGAATCAGTGGGGCATCAATTTTTTTTTTGTTTCATCATCAGAGGCAACAATCATATCATTATCACATCAGAGGTAGCAATCAATCAACATCAGAGGCATATCAGGAATCAGCAATCAGGACTTAAAAGAATCTTTGAATCAATGTTCTTCGTGCATTAATTCAAAGAGGGGCATTTGTAGACACATAAAATTGGACAATCAATAAATGGCTCAAAATCATTAAAATGCACTAAAATGGACATAATTAAATAAAGTTGAACAAAATCAATTAAAACAAAGGAGAAATTAAATAATGATATTAAATAATTAAATAAAAGCATAAAGGGGCCAAAAGCACTATATAATTGATTTAATCAATTAGTTGTATAGTTGTTTAATAAAAAATCAAAATGAACCCATTTACCCTACCATGGCTAAATTTAATTAATTAATTGAATTAATAATTCCTTATTTTCTTTCAACAAAGTGATCAACCAATGAAAATTGAGAACAAAAGGACATAAATCACTCAAACATTTAAATTGTCCAAACATTTGAAACCGTTTAAAGGCTTGTCCCCTCATTTGTCCCCCCATTTATGAACAAAGCAAAGTTTTTGACTCAACCATGAGATAACCATGATTACTTCACTCCACCCCCTACCCTTGGGAAATTACTATAAGTATGAGGCATTTTGGAGAGCATTTCCATCTTAAACTTTCATTTGCAAAGCATTGTTACTATAGGCAATTGAGAGCATTCTAAGAGCAATTTGAGCATTTTAGAGCAAATAGCATTGTAATTTGTCCATTGAGCTAGATTAAGCATCATAGAAGCATAGCATAAGCATAGTAGCAGTAGCATCTCTCATTTTAGAAGTGTCACTAGTGAGGATTTAAGCTGAGAGCTTCACTTACCACTTCTTTCTAGAGAACCATCGGATAATATAGATCATAATTTCAATTCTAGTTAAATTTGCATTGTATTTGATGGTAGGGGGTGGAGTGAAGTAATCATGGTTATCTCATGGTTGAGTCAAAAACTTTGCTTTGTTCATAAATGGGGGGACAAATGAGGGGACAAGCCTTTAAATGATTTCAAATGTTTGGACAATTTAAATGTTTGAGTGATTTATGTCCTTTTGTTCTCAATTTTCATTGGTTGATCACTTTGTTGAAAGAAAATAAGGATTTATTAATTCAATTAATTAATTAAATTTAGCCATGGGAGGGTAAATGGGTTCATTTTGATTTTTTATTAAACAACTATACAACTAATTGATTAAATCAATTATATAGTGCTTTTGGCCCCTTTATGCTTTTATTTAATTATTTAATATCATTATTTAATTTCTCCTTTGTTTTAATTGATTTTGTTCAACTTTATTTAATTATGTCCATTTTAGTGCATTTTAATGATTTTGAGCCATTTATTGATTGTCCAATTTTATGTGTCTACACATATTTTACTTGACATTATGCACCAAGATGACCATGTGCTCAATACATGATCAAAAAGGAAAACTACAACCATATGCCATATGATGCCATGATATGGAAGACTGTGATGCCCTTGTGACAATAGGATGCAAAGACCATGATAGATACAAAAAAAAAGTTAATTAACATACAAGCAAAAAGCAAGCATGCATAACAAACTAAAAGAAAACCAACATGTTGCCCCTATTCAAGCTGAAAACCAATTGATTGATTGATTGAGTGATTGGGAGGGTAGGGCCTCAAGGATTGTGAAGGATACATCCCATGACGATGATTGAATTTAAAATTGATCAATTGATTATCAGTTGATTAAAGATTAATCTGCTAGATTGCAAGATTGGATTGCATGGAATAGTATTGATAACACTTGATTGGACTGATTGGGGATCTTTTGGATTATAGGGATTTTTTTTTTTTAATAACTTTTTTAATTTATTTGTATGATCAGATTGGATAGAATGGGATTGGATAAGATGAGATTAAAAAGAATGGAAGGGGATTAAATAGATTGGATTAGAAGATAAATAGATTTGATAGAAAAGATGGTTTGAATAAGATGAACAGATGACTAAGGGATTGGATATGATGAGATAGGAAAAAGAATAAGTGGATTGGGACCAATGACAAGGGATAACCAAGGAATAATAGAGGGTGGAAGGATGGAGAGATATTTGATTAGAAAATGAATGGATGGAAGGGAGGGATTAGATAAGAGATAGATGGAATGAATGTATAGGTAAGGGTAGGATATGGAAGACTACAAGATGGGGGATATAGGGATGAAGATCCAAGAGCTATGTGAAAAAGGAGTTACATGCCCCACACTAGGAGGAGAATGAAGGATGGAAAGATGGAGGATAAAAATGTATAGAATGGGAGGATGGTGATAGGAGATGGGGATTTGGGGAGGAGGTGGATGAGACTCCAAGGACCATGTTGCAAAGAATTTAAATGCCCCAGACCATAGGTAGGAAAATGAAGAATGGAAAGATTAGGGATAAGGATGTACAAAATGGAAAGATGGTGTGTAAGGGATGCATGAAGGAGATGAAGGCCTATTCATTGTCCAAAGCATGCAGGGATATTTTCTTTGTATTTTAGTACCTCAAGTTTTTTTATGAAGGGAAAAGGTATGAAAGTGGAAGTGGATGGATAAGGGATATGAGATGGAGGGTATGTAGAGGATAGGAAATAATAATATGCAAGATATATATGGAATTGGATGATAGATAATGGATGGAGGAAATGTATAGGATAATCAATCAAGATCAAGAACATGCAAAGACATATAGACTCAAAGAGTATTATGAATGATGGATTAAGGGAATGGAGATGAAAATGAATATGAGATGGAGGATAGGGATGTCAAGATCGAATATGTGAAAATAGATGGGTAAGGATTAAGGATTATGGAAGTTACATATGGGTAGAGGGGATGCATAGGATAGTCAAGATCAAATATGGGAAAGAAAATGATAATGAACTTAGATAATACAATGGATCGTTGATAGGTATTGTGGATGATATTTATGGTAGCATAATATGGATGAAGCTTTCCTCCAAGTATAGAGTGCAAGGGGAGGTGGATAAATGAATGGAAAATATATGATTAGAAAATGAGAGGGAAGATATGATGGATGTATAGCGAGAAGTAATGACCCCCAAGTATTAAGAGTAATAGGATGGAGGGATTACACATGATGTCTATTTTCTAGGTTTTCATCATGGTACTTGTTAGTCCATTTTCCAAAAAATGTAAAAATCCTAAGAAAATGGCCTATTCTTGCAAAATCTTGTGAAAGTTATCTTTCCCTGCAAGCTTGTTTTTATCAGTGATGAAGATGTGTAAGGTCTTATGGCCTATGAGCTTAACCATGGATAGTCCAAGATGTATACATGTTTCATTCTAGATCACATGGCCTAATGTGCAAAAACCCTCTGAAAATTATATGAAATTGTCTTGTCCTGGCTGCAACTTGTTTTGATTTGCGAACAAGATTTGTAATGTTTCATGGCTTGCTCCCTTGGCTAGGGATAGTTTATGATGTCATCAAGCTCCAGTACAAAGTGCATGTGCTAAAATGCAAAAACTAGTGAGATATAGCAATTTCAAGGTCTGAGGAAGTAGGGTTTATCCATGCAAGGGGTTTTGAAAAATTGTCTAAGTCCGAGAAACCCTAGCATCATTCTATTTCCTCATTACCTTTTTCCTAGCCACTTAAGTCCTATTCTTGTACGTCTTATTTCCTTGGTGGGATGCTTTATTCTATTCAACAACTCTGTGACTAAGGCATTCACTAGTTCTCTAGGTTCCTAGGCAGTTTATCTTTTTATCTAGCGACCTAGTGAATACAGGTAGTCACGTATTCTCTTGATCTTGGTGGCTAAGCTCTTAGCATTCAATGACCTGGTGAGTGGTTAAATTTTCCTTCAGTCACTGAATCTCCAGATATCTGATCAAGGCATGAGGTTTTTCAAGATTAAACAGGGGCTGTAGATGCAGATCAAGATCGGTGGCTAGCGCTGATTCTCCAGATGTAACCCAAGGTTAGTAAATGATTTAGTGATCATGTGAAGTCCTTTGTTCACATGATCTCCAAATGGCCTAGGTTAAGTCAAAGCTTAGGTCTTGGGTAGTCAAGTTTCTATTCAGCAAACCCATGACTAAGGCTTTTTGCATGTTCTCATGATCTAACCCAAGGTCAAGTTTTTATTCAGTGAATTGGAGATTTCTCAGTCGCGTAATATCCAGATCCAAGGTGAGTTAGGTTCTAAGGTTCAGTGATTCAACGAGGACCACAAGATGAGGATAGGATCAATGATTGGTGCTTGATCTTGAGATATGACTGGGGTTAAGTAAATCATCTGGCGACTTGGTGAATAAAGGATTTTGCGTGTTCTCATGATTTAACTAGGGTCAGGCTAAACATCAAGTGATCACGAGAATGCTTTGGTCACGTGTTCGCCAGGTCAAGGATGAGTTAAGATAAAGGACTTGGAGATCAAATCTGGGCTGTTGATAAGGAAGATCTGATGGTGGTCGTTTATTCTCCAAATGATACTCAAGGTCAAGAATATATTCAACAATCACATGAATGCCTTGTTCGTGTGATCTCCAGACCAAACCCTAATTTAGCAAAGTGTTCCGAGATCAAGCGAATGCCTTCAGTCGCATGTTCACCTGATCCAGTATGGTTAAGACTTTTCACATGTTAGATAATAGAAGGTGGGTCCACTGCCTAGTCATGCTGAGGTGCTCATTCCTGATTGGATGCCAAGATATGATGATGTGGCCAGACTTTTCAAAGGCTCAGTTGACTATTATAAAGATTAATAAGGACCGTTCGATGTGCCAGGAAGGGATGAACATTGATGATCATGTTTTAAACTTGATCAGCTAATCGTTGTGGCTAGGATTTTAAAATTGTTTAAGGGTTTCTATAGGGTTTTTGAATGCTGAACCAGATACGACAAGGCTAGATCTTCGATGTGCCAGGAAGGGATGAACATTGATGATCATGTTTTAAACTTGATCAGCTAATCGTTGTGGCTAGGATTTTAAAATTGTTTAAGGGTTTCTATAGGGTTTTTGAATGCTGAACCAGATACGACAAGGCTAGATCTAATTTGGATGGTTGTAGGTGAAAATTTATGAGTAAGATGCAGGTAGCCACCATGATCTAATTTTACTTCATGATGTGCCATGTTGAGTTAATGCATAGCTGGTATTTTAATAGGGCGGCTAGGGTTTGATGGATGTTAGTTGTCTCCATGCCTTGTATACGCAAGTTGTAGTTGGTTCTGGCATTTAAGATTTGTTTTGTCTATAACAAGAAATCGGTGAATGATGATTGTAGCTAGCCTGATTCATGATGAAGCTTGAATAATTGTACCTCAGATTTGATCTGATTTTCCTGGGTTTCCAAGATTTCTCGATGGCTTTCATTTCTTATTGTACGAGGTAGTTATAGACCCAATTTTGACCTAAATGATCCCAAGCTTGTTGCAATCCTTTATAAGGATTTCCAAGATCATTTAGTAGGGGTTCCAATTTCTTTTTAATTTTATTAGAGCTGATTCCATGAGTGGTTCTTTCTCTAAATAGTTCCTTCTTCTCTTCATATAGGGTGTTCTTGTATCCTTTCTAGTTTTTAGATAAGAATGTAAATTGTAACAAGTCTATCTTATGTATAAGATTTCAGTATATTCATACTACTATTAGATTGTCTCTATTTGGTCTTGATCTTATTAATTAGAGCATTAAGGGTGTTTTAGTTTTTCTATTGTATGTCTAAAGATGTCTGCAATAGATTTGTTTTCACAAAAACAACTAAGTTTAGGATTGGTTTTTAGATGCATATGAGTTGGGCTATCAAGGGTATCCTATACTTGTCTTTTAGTGGATGCTTATTAATGTATTAATTATTTCTAGGTCTCTTCTAAGGTGAGGGTTAAAATCCTTTGAATATGTGATTGCATATTTGAGTGCACAGGTGGATTCTTAGGTATGGTCTGATCAATGGTGTATGATTGGTGTAAGGCATCAACATACTAGAATATGTTGTTTTCTTGTTTCATAGCTCTTTGTTGGAATGTTTATTTGACTTTGTTTCCCACTAGATAAGGCACTGGTCTATGAAAGATTTGGGATATTTCAAAGATCTATTCCACCCAAAACTTAAATCAAATGAAATTCCAAATCTTTAAGTCAGTAAGTTGTGGACTTAATAGCAATAGCCCCTGGTTTATTTATGAGTAATTTGATAGTATGCTTAGCTTCACATCCTATCCCTTTATGTCATATATAACAAGAAGTATTATGGGCATATATCTTCTTTGTGAGGATTAATGAAAAGATCAAGATTAAGTGATCCTAATCCTAGGTGCACCCACCTGAATTCTACAGAGTTCAAAGTGTAGAAAGCCTTAGTACTTTGTTCATTGGTCCTTGTTCTTGTATGAATGTAGTGATTGTGGGAAGTAAGCTACCCCATAGGTATATCCCTGCATTAATAAAGGTAGTTAAAATCTTGTTAAATCAAGAGCCAACAAAATGGCAACTCTGCTGGGGAATAGAGATGATACAGTCATGCTAAATCTAGTTTGATATCTCTGGTGTTATAAACAAGCTATAAATAATGCGGGTTTAAGTTGAGCTAGACTCCTGGCTGGCTTATTTATCATATCTAGTGGTTACCATTGAAAGTATAGACTTAGATTCAATTTTTTTTTATCTTCTCACCTAATTGTGAGTGGCAACTCTAAGTTCTTTGTTTGATTAGTGTAGTCCCTTATAAATAGTGTGTAAAATCCTAGTGAAGTTTTGGTTGATTGGAAGGAGATACAAAGAATAAGTAAAACATTTTCCTCTTCAAGGAGGTGGTGACTCTACAATCAAAGAACCTGATGGAGCTACAAAGAAGGCTCTAGATCTTCCCTGCTTCCCAGTCAATAAGTTAAATTTTAACTGTAGTACTACCAGGTATTTTGCACTTAAAGTTTTGTATTTGCATGGTCCCAATTGGGTGAGGAAGTCACCATAGGAGGGACTTTTGGATTGTGGGTCTACATATTTCTCCATATTTGTTGAAAAATCTAGGTTTCTTTCCTTGGAGACATATGTGTGATTAAGGTGTCCTTATGGTTGCATAAGTTATTCATGATAAAACCTAAGAATTTCATTAAGTAGAGGTGTAGTCCATAATGGATTCGTGCATAATTTTTTCTGTACAAAGGTATGAGCCATTGTGTTTTGATGGTATTCATGGTTTCCCAAATAAGATTCCTAGCCAAGTTAGGGAGCATTTACAAGAGTTTAAGGGGAAACAATCAGATTCAGCATATAAGCATTTGCAGGATTTTGCTGATCTGATGGGAGACTTTTATATTTTTCATGAAGATATCTTCATGAAGTTGCTGGTCCAAACTTTGAAAGATGATGCCAAAGTTTGGTTTTATTCTTTACCAGAAAATTCTATTTCTTCATGGGAAAAATTGAGTTCAGCTTTCATGGAGCAGTTTGCTGAAAGAGTGAATGCAAGTAGTGTGTTGAACAAATTGATGGACACTGAAATTCAAGAAGATGAGTTAGTCCCATCATTCAACATCAGATTTGCAAAGGCATTGCATGATATTCCAAAAGGCTATAGGCCCAATGATCAAGTTTGTTTGGTAATTTATTTGGGTGTTTTTGGTAGAAAGATGAGCTTCTTGTTGAGAGATAAAGAGCCATAGACTTTACATCAGGCTTTTACTACAATGATGGATATTGAAAATAACCTGAAATATAAGATTTCTAGAGGATTTTTGTTTGCTGGACTTCGTTGCCATAGTGCATCAGATAAAATAGACAGGTGTGTATCAAGAAGTAAGAGTCAATGTCAAAGTGTTTCTATCCTTTCCGATCCTACCAACCATAATTCATAATGTGGTTCTGAACAAAATGTAAATGAAGATAGTTTTCAGCAAGCAATGGTTGCCCCTTGTATGGGAGTTAACATGGTTAGTAAAGAATTGCAAAGTGTCCTTGATGCAAAGATAGATATATACAGGGGTTACACACCAAGTAATTTTGTAACTAGTCTTTCTAGTTGTGAGGCTGCAGAAACAAATTTTTTGTAGTCAAGTATTGAAAATGAAGAGGGTGAAGATCTTTCATCAGATGATGATAAAGCCCCAAATGATGAGATTTTATCAGACTTCAGTAGTGTTGATAGTGAGAGAGAAGTTTCTTGGAGCCAAATTGGCCTTGATCTTCTTGAAGATAAGGAGTTGGTTTATAGGCAACTCAGTGAGGAATCTGATTCAAGTTCATATGTTTCAGCTAACAGTGAGGACAAAGTTGATTTTTCAATTTGTATGCTCTCATCCTTTGATTCATCATATGAATTTGTTGATCCTAGGATAGATGAAAGTTTATATGAGCTTGAATATGAAACCATGGTGGCTCATTTTTCTTTTGAACCAGAAATGGAGGTTACCTTGTTTTATCTGGACATTGGTGGTTTTAATATTATTAAACATGTGATATCAATGTCCTATCAAGGGGAAGTTGATAGTGTTGATAGTGTGTCCTGTAGCAGTGATTTATATGATCCTGAATATGAAACCATGGCGGCTCATTTTGCTTTTGAACCAGAAATGGAGGTCAGCTTGTTTGATCTAGACATTGGTGGTTTTAATATTGTTAAACATGTGAGATCAATGTCCTATCAAGGGGAAGTTGATAGTGCTGATAGTGTGCCCTGCAACTGTGATTTATGTCAAGGAAACATATGCCAAAATGTTGGTATGTGTAATGGACTACTTAATGATTTGTTCATGCCAAAATTTAAAACATTTTATGAAGAGCTGAAAGAGGTTTCAAATCCTAAATCAGATTATTTACTTCAGCCAGAGGTATGTTCATTTCTCTAGGAATGGGGGGTAGAGAGTGTTGATGCCTTGTTTTCAAAAGATTTTGAAATTAATCAGCTAAGATATATCAGTTATTAGGTAGAGCATGAGTCTTTTACTTTCCCAGTCCATCATGATAATGTTTCCCAGGATAAGCTAAGTCTAATTAAGCCACAAGTTGCAGTTCAAAGCAATCTTCTTGAGCACTTGTGTGATTTACAAAGGCTTGAATTTCAAAATTTCTTTTTTGATATTCAAGTATATTTTGAAAGAGGCTAGCTTGTTTCCAACTATGATGAGGAGTCAAGATATTTTCCTCCTTAGTTGGATAAATTCTTTAAAAGGTATGAAATTTTTATGTCATACAATGATCAATACCTTCAGTATTTCAGTGATTTCCAAATGCCTTTTGACAATGAGGATGCTAGTTATATTCCATATGATATGTTGAAGATTCATGGAGGCATGTTTGGTCATATTGGCAAAGATAATGATTTTAGTTTACCTCTAATGCATGGAGATGAGAATTGTATCTTTGATAGAGGTGAGTATTGATTCTCATTATCAGAACTTGAGGTTGTTTGTAAATATTTGTACATATTATACAGTTCTTTCCCTTCCCGTTGTGTGTTTCCTTTTCTGCTTTCCTATTCCAGTCTGTTAGTTTTTTGAGAAGGTTCCCTATGAGTTTTTTGTCCAGTGGGTGGTTTGCTTCTTCCATGAATTTTGAATTCTTGCATGGGCATAAGCTACCCATCATCCCCAGACAAAGCCACTGTTAGTCCATTTTCCAATAAATGTAAAAATCCTACGAAAATGGCCTATTCCTACAAAATCTTGTGAAAGTTTTTTGTCCCTGCAAGCTTTTTTATCAATGATGAAGATGTGTAAGGTCTTATGGCCTGCGAGCTTAACCATGGATAGTGCAAGATGTATACAAGTTCCATTCTAGATCGCATGGCCTAACGTGCAAAAACCCTATGAAAATTATATGAAATTATCTTGTCCTAGTTGTAACTTATTTTGATTTGTGAAGAAGATCTGTGATGTTTCATGGCTTGCGCCCTTGGACAGGGATATTTTATGATGTCATCAAGCTCCAATTAAGAGCGCATGTGCTGAAATGCAAAAACCAGTGGGATATAGCAATTTCAAGGTCTGGGGAACTAGGGTTTATCCATGCAAGGGGTTTTGAAAAATTATCTAAGTTCGAGAAACCCTAGCTTCATTCTATTTCCTCATTACCTTTTTCCTAGCCACTTAAGTCCTATTCCTACACATGTCTTATTTCCTTGGTGGGATACTTTATTCTATTCATCGACTCTGTGACTGAGGCATTTGCCAATTCTCTAGGATCCCAAGCAGTTTGTCTTTTTATCTGGCGACCCAGCGAATACAGGTAGTCATGTATTCTCTTGATCTTAGCGGCTAAGCTCTTAGCATTCAATGACCTGGAGAGCGGTTAAATTTTCCTTTAGTCACTGAATCTCTAGTTATCTGATCAAGGCAGGAGGTTTTCCAAGATTAAATAGGGGTCATAGATGTAGATCAAGATCGGTGGTTGGCACTGATTCTCCGGATGTAACCCAAGGTTAGTAAATGATTCAACGATCACGCGAAGTCCTTTGTTTGCATGATCTCTAGATTTATTGGGTTAAGCCAAAGGTTAGGTCCTGGGTGGTCAAGTTTCTATTTAGTGAACCCATGACTGAGACTTTTTGCATGCTCTCATGATCTAACTTGAGGTCAATTTTTTTTTCAGCGACTTGGAGTTTTCTTAGTCGCATAATCTCTAGATCCAAGGTGAGTTAGGTTCTAAGGTTCAATGATTCAACAAGGACCACAAGATGAGGATAGGGTCAATGGTTGGTGCTTGATCTTGAGATATGTTTGGGGTTAAGTAAATCATTTGGTGACTTGGTGAATAAAGGATTTCACGTGTTCTCGTGATTTAACGAGGGTCAGGCTAAACATCAAGTGATCACGAGAATGCTTTGGTCACATGTTTGCCAAGTCAAGGATGAGTTTAGATAAAGGACTTGGAGATAAAATTTGGGCCATTGATAATGAAGATTTGATGGTGGTCGTGTATTCTCCAAATGATACTCAGGGTCAAGGAAATATTCAGTGATCACGTGAATGCCTTGTTTGCATGATCTCCAGACCAAACCCTAGTTTAGAAAAGCGTTTTGAGATCAAGTCAATGCCTTTAGTCGTGTGTTCACCAGATCCAATATGGCTAAGACTTGTCACGGGTCAGATAATAGAAGGTGGGTCCACTACCTAGTCATGTTGAGGTGCTCGTTCCTGATTAGATGCCAAGATATGATGATGTGGCCAGAATTTTCAAAGGCTTAGTTGACTATTATAAAGATAAATGAGGATCGTTTGATGTTTTGGGAAGGGATGAAGATCAACGATCATGTTTTAAACTTGATTAGTTAACCATTGTGGCTGGGATTTTAAAATTGTTTAAGGGTTTCTGTAGGGTTTTTGAATGCTGAACCAGATACGACAAGGCCAGATCTAATTTGGATGGTTGTAGGTGAAAATTTATGAGTAAGATGTAGGTAGCCATCGTGATATAATTTTAGTTCCTGATGTGCCATGCTGAGTTAATGTAGAACTTGTATTTTAATAGGGTGGTTAGGGTTTGATGGATGTCAGTTGTCTCCATGCCTTATACACACAAGTTGTAGTTGGTTCTGGCATTTAAGAGTTATTTTGTCTATAACAAGAAATCGGTGAATGATGATTGTAGTTAACCTGATTGATGATGAAGCCTGAATAATTGTACCTTAGATTTGATTTGATTTTCCCAAGCTTCCAAGATTTCCTAATGGCTTTCATTTCTTGTTGTATGAGGTGGTTGTAGACCTAATTTTGACCTAAATGATCCCAAGCTTGTTGCAATCCTTTATAAGGATTTCCAAGATCATTTAGTAGGGGTTCCAATTTCTCTATAATTTTCTTAGAGCTGGTTCCATGAGTGGTTATTTCTGTAAATATTTCCTTCTTCTCTTCATATAGGGTGTTCTTGTATCCTATCTGGTTTTTAGATAAGAATGTAAATTGTAACAAGTTTGTCTTATGTATAAGACTTCAACATATTCATACTACTATTCGATTGTATCCATTTGGTCTTGATCTTATTAATTAGAGCATCAAGGGTGTTTTAATTTTTCTATTGTATGTCTGAAGATGTCTGCAATAGAGTTGTTTTCACAGAAACAACTAAGTTTAGGACTGGTTTTTAGATGTTTATGAGTTGGGATATCAAGGGTATCCTATACTTGCCTTTTAGTGGATGTTGATTAATGTATTACTTATTTCTAGGTCTCTTCTAAGGGGAGGGTTAAAATCTTTTGAATAGGTGATTGCATATTTGAGTGCACAGGGGGATTCTTAAGTATGGTCTGATCAATGGTGTATGATTGGTGTAAGGCATTGACATACTAGAATCTATTGTTTTCTTGTTTCATAGCTCTTTGTTGCAATGTTTATTTGACTCTATTTCCCATTAGATAAGGCACTAGTCTGTGATAGATTTGGGGTATTTCAGAGATCCATTCCACCCAAAACTCAAATCAAATCAAATTCCAAATCTTTAAGTCAGTATGTTGTGGACTTAATAGAAATATCCCCTGCTTTATTTGTGAGTAATTTGATAGTATGCTTAGCTTCACATTCTATCCCTTTATGTCATAGATAATAAGAAGTTTTATGGGCTTATGTCTTCTTTATGAGGATTAGTGAAAATATTGAGATTAAGTGATCCTAATCCTAGGTGCACCCGCCTGAATTCTACAGAGTTCAAAGTGTAGAAAGCCTTAGTGCTTTGTTCATTGGTCCTTGTTCTTGTATGAATGTACTAATTGTGGGAAGTAATGTTCTCCATAGGTATATCTTTGAATTAATAAAGGTAGTTAAAATATTTTTAAATCAAGAGCCAACAGTACTTACCCAAACCACCTGATTACCAAGTTTTCACCATTGGACGAATTGTTTTTTTTTCTTTTTTTTCTAATTTAAAAAAAAAATCATGGGAGGAATTATAATGGGGAAATGGAAGGAGGAATCAAAAATCTAGGTCCATGGATGGTATCCCTTTTATATATAATAAGAGACTTTGGATATATGCTCATAGATGTAATTGTTACAATGGTGGAAATGGGGATGAAATCGATAGGGGGATGGAGGAATAAGGGTTTATGAAAAGGATTGGATTAAAGGGGTGGATAGGTGGGGAAGGATTGGTGGATAAGGAATGGGAGGCTAGAAGACTTGTGAATAAATAGAGGAAGGATATGGGAAGACCATCATTGGCACACACCCTGAAGGGTGGTGGAGTAGTTGAGGAGGGGATTTTGAAAGAGATGGAGGAGAAAGCATAGATTTTGGGATGTAAGGACCCAGAATAGATGAAGGAAATAGTGTACGTAGGCTAGTGGATTTTGGGACATAAGGACCCAAAATGGTGTTGGAAGATGGAGGATTAAAGGATTTATGAGTAAAGGAATCTTGTGAATTAGAAAGGTTGGATGCCAATTTGGATTTTTCTTTGAAATGCATCTCTTCAATTAGTAACTTAGGAATCCACATGATTTTTTATTTTTTTATTTTGGGCCTTTGTGGCCTTTTGAATTTTTCTTTCTTTTAGATCATATATTTCTTTTCTTGAACATATCTTTTAGATGGGACATGTTGATCCTTTGATTTTTGTGGATTTTTAGCTTTATGCATTTTATCTTTAGCATCCCATGTGCTTCCATTAGCCATAGTATAGGTGCATGAGGATGGATGATATGGCTTAGTTTTATGGAAATAATGATGGAGGGTGAATGTTGGAAGAGATTTAAGGATGTGTTCCTTTGTTGATCTTTCTTATGGATTTGAGGTGATGGAGTGGTGGAATTGGATATGTTGGATGGATGTATGTAAGGACCCAAAATGGATGGAAGGGATGAAGGGTTTAGCATTGGGATATAAGGACCCAAAATGGAGGTAGGTGAGGAAGGGATGGATTTTTGTATATTAGGACCCAAAATGGATGGAAGTTGTAAAGGATTTGATACGGACCCAAAATAGATCTGGAATATGGGTGATGAGAAATTTTGAGTTTAGATGTAGGCATTTTAGATATGGAAGGTGTGGAAGGTGTACCAACATCTTGAGACATTTTTTTTTCAATGGGATACATATTACTTTGACAACGAGATGTGAGTCCATGTGAATGGGTAGGAGATGCAGGAGGAATGATATGCTCTTGAAGGAAGACATTTTGGATATAGGTGGAGGAAGTGAGATCATGAGGGGAATTAGGGGGATAATAGGATCTTGAGATGGATTGGAATCATGATGTGGAGATGAATGGGTACTTTTATCTTGAATTTGGGGAGGAATATGTGGTGGAGTGGAAGGGATGGTAAGATCTTGAGATGGAAGGATATCATGGAATGGGGTGGAGGGAATGAGATCATGAGATGGGGTAATTTTATCTTGACATGAAGGGAGATTAGTGGAAGTGGATGTTAAGCTATGGGATGGAATGGTACCATTGGATGAGGTGGAGGAGATATCTTGAGCTTGATTAGGAATGGAACTATGAGGTGAATCAAGAAGGATAAATGGATCTTGAGATAGAGGAACACTTTGATCTAAAGAGGAATAAGACTCCATGCTAGCATGCTTTGTGAAAAGGTCTTGAAATATATGGACTTGTGAGGGTGATGTGATGGAGGGGTTAGGATCTTCAACTTCAATCTCTCCTTTGTCAATAAGGTCTTGGACAAAAAATTTAAACTTGAAGCACTTCTTGATATCATGACCCTTGGTGTGATGATAATCACAGTATTCATTTTCCTTATACCAAGTAAGTTTGGGTTGATGATCATCATAGGGAAGTGTTAGGAAACACCATCATTTTTTGTTCAACAAGTAGGTGAAATATGACATCAAGAGGGTCTGCAAGGGGTGTGTATTGTCCAACTTTGGGTGATTATGAAGCTTTGGAGGTTAGGAATGATGTGGGTTTTGGAGGATTAGGATTGTATGGAGGTTGAGAATTATGTGGAGGATTGGGGTTTGATGGTGATGGAAAATTGGGGAGGACACATGTCTTCAAATGAAAATTTTTACTTTTGACCCCCATTTTGTAAGTTAAGGACAATGTTTTTAAGCTCTTTGATTTCTTGGGCAATGTTAAGCATGTGAGAGGCATCATGAAGGTGATAGAGGTAATCATGTGTGTTTTGGGGATAATGAGGTGGATTTCCCTTGTCAAAGGTAGAGGAAGGACTGGAAATAGAAAATGGATTGGGATTAGATATGATGTGTTGAGGATTGATTTGGTAAGTAGGTTGGATTAGAGGTAAAGTTTGGAGATTAGGAATTTGCACTTTAAAGTCCTCAACCCTTTTGTGAAACCAATCCATATTCATGATTTTTTAATTAGAGGAAGATGATGTAGAGGAAGATTTGAATTAAGAGTGAAAGATTTGATGATAGACAAAATATGAGCTTAAGACTAGGATCAAGTTTGGAGTTTGATTTAAAAGGGCAGGGTCTCAAGGATTTTTATATGATTGGATGATTTATTTGATTGATTTAGAGGGAAGGGCCTCAAGAATTTTGATTGATTTGAATTGATTTTGACTTTGGATTTGCGAGGGAAAGGTGTCAAATTTGGATGATGATTAAAGTCCAAAGATTATGATGGTGCTCTTGAGGAAAAAGTGGAAGATTAGAAAATGTTGTGGATAAAGATTTGGATTAAGAATGGATGAAGTGGAAGGATAGATTAGGGACATTTGAAGAAAAGTTGAAATGATTATGTGATTGATTTGGAATATAGGGGAGAAATGGATTGAATTAGAATAGAAAGAAAAAACACAATGTGCATGTCCAAAAGATTTCCATGGGTCTCAACACAATCGAAGACACATCAAGAACACACTACCTAGAGTAAAAAAGGAAGTATTCCAACCTTTTCCCAAAATTTGATGCTCTTATCCCCATAATTAAGTGGTTGAATGGTCTTTCCTAGGACTATGCAAGTTATTGATCAATTGGAAGAGATCAATTCTCGCAATGCATGTCTTTCCACATTTCCATATTCAAGCTTTAGCATCCAAGGGAGAACATATGGTGAGTGATCTAGGGGTGATCCAGGTAGTCCACTTGGATCAATCCTTGCACAAAGGAAGTCACATGGATAAAATGGTTGGCCTCTAAATCCAAAGGTGTCTATTAAGGGTCTCCATTCATGACAACCCCTTGTAGTTTTGCAAGCGAAATTGAGGCCTATAGACCTACAAGAACCCAAAATGTATAGTCTCACAAGAAAGGTTGAGACCTCTTAGCATTATACAATTTGGATGTACTTCCCTTGTAGTATTGTAAACAAGATTGAGACCATGCATGCCATACAAGTGCCTAGACAAGTATAGTCTTGCTTAGCAAGATTGAGGAAACTAGGCCCTACACATGAAGAAGCATTGGAAATAGATAATAGATAAGTATTACCTCTCTTTAGATTGAAGAAATATTTTTATTACAGTGGGATGGAGTTATCTGGGTTCACTTGTTTCCCACTTTGGTCATTCCTAAAAGATATCTCTCTTGGCAGGCCCTCTAAAGGTAAAATAAAAAATAACAAAGATGGATAACCAAGGAAGGTCTAGATTTTTGATTTTCCTTGAAGGAAAAGAGCATACTCTCCTACTTCAATGGATCCTCTCAAACACACCAAACAAACATTAATTAAACAAGATCCCTTTCTAATGACCAAATTAAGTAGATCTAGATTTATGATTTCCCTTTAAAGAGGAAAGAGCATACTGTCCTACTACCCAGTTAAATCACAAGAAATGAACCTTCCTAATTAAAATAGGTTCCTATAAAAATCAACTTAAAGTATACACAATGTTTTCTTGAACCTCCAAGACAACCTACAAGACCAATGAATTAGTAGTCTCAAATCTTTTCAAGATCTTCAAACAACGCCCTACAAAACAAATTGATTAGTAGTCTCAAAATGTATTAATCTTGGTCAAGAATTTTTCAAAACCACTATTAGAAGATAGAAAATGTCAAAAACTTGCAAGAAAACCCAATCATGCATTGAACTATGTGCAAAGATATGCAAACTCATCACAAAATTTTGTTTTTTTGGCTTTTAACCTAGTCAATAAGATATGATTTTTTTTATATGATTTCAACCACAAAAATAGAAATGAAAAGAAGAGACCCCTACTAAAAATCTGAGAGATTTCCAAAAATGTAAATTTTTAAAGAATAGTCCTTAATTTGTGCCTTGGAGCCCTGATTTATCAAAATAGACCAGCTTTCAAAGATATAATTTTTGAGCCATATTATTTCATCAAAATGAAAAACGTAAAGAACATACTCTTTGTAGAATTTTGAGACCTTTCCGAAAATGTAATTTTTTCTAAAAAATATGCTGATTTGAGACCAAAAATTAATTTTTATAAAAAATAAAATAAAAATTATAAATCACAAAAAAATAAAAAATAAAAATCTGATTTTTAGACCGAGGCATATTTAGACGATTCCCCACTTTCAAAAAACATTTCAAAGAAAAATTCATAGCCGTTTGAAAGATATGATCAAATATTTCAAAAAACCCTAGGGTTTTGTCTTCAACTCAACCTACAGAAGGATTAGCATAGAAAAACCTTTAAAAGTGTAGATATAATACAGATGTGAGTCCCATCGGGTGTGCCAAAATGTATGCAATAAAAAGATGGACCTATTTTTTACAAATGAAAAACACCAAAACACCAAACAAAATCACATTAGATGTTAATCATTTCAAATGCAACAAAATAAGTAACTTTCACTACAACCTCAATGAGCTAAAACAAGGGCATTCAATAACCTTGTTTGATTTTCTTTTCAAGATTATTGTGGGTATGATCTCCCAACACAATACAAACTAATCCCACCATGATGCAAGTATGATCATGAAGGAATTGAGAACAAGTATGAGGAACTTGTCCCAAGCTTCACAAGATTGAATGATGCAAGATTGATTCAAGATAATGACAATGCAAATAAGATTAAGATCTATGATAATGCAACAAGATTAAGATCTAAGATGGATGCAATATTAAGAAGTTATGATAAGGATGCAACAATATCAAGATGAAAACAAGATTAGAATGAACAGAAGAAAAGAACTAAAATGATTAAGAATGTTAGAAGATGCAAGAGCTAAGAGATTAAGAAGAATAAAAACACAGACTTAAAATGAAGAGTGAGGCCTCCTTTTATAGAAATTGAATAAGATTGGATGGAGGAGATTAAGAGGTAAAATAATGGATGGCCAAGATTAAGAGGAAAAAGAGCAGTAGCTAAGATGAAGAGGCAAAAGAAATGAGTGGCTAGGATTAAGAGGAAAAAATATATTAGGTAGGGTTTGAGAGTCAAAAGATGAAAAAATCAAACTTCACTTTTAGAGGGAAAGAGAAATTAAAAATGATTGGTGAAGAAAAGAGATGGAGAGGTGGCTACCTTGGAAAAGGTAATTGTGCACATGATTAGAGGTAATCCACTTTTTAATTAAGATTAGAGGAATATTATCAAAATGTAAGAATAAGAAAAAGGGAAAATAAATTTAATTTAATCATGGTTTGGAAGAACTTTAGGCTAGTGGAGGAATAAAATAGATAAAATTTATTTTATAAAGGGAAATAGAGGGATAATATAGTAAATTGAATTTGATATATTAAATTATTTAAATAAAATTTGAATACAAAGGAAAAATGACTTCATTTAATTAAATTAAATTAATAGAAGAATATATCGATTATAGTCAATTAATAAAATTAACCATACTGTTAAGGGAAATATTAATAAAAATTAACATTAGTGTGAATGGAAAATTTTAGGTGTCTATAGAGCCAGGACAACAAGTCTAGCCCCACACACCCCACCAAAAGTGTCATATTTTATCCATTAAGGAGCACTGAAAAAAAGATAAGAAACTGAATCCTCACTATTGTAACACAAAAAATACATTGAGTGGCTTTGAAAGGCCCTTTTGTAGAGATTATCTCATGTAAGAAAATGGTTGTGAACCACAAGCCACAATTACATTTGGGCTAGGAAAATTTATTCCAAACTTGTTTTCACCAAGGCACCTCAATACCTACAAACAATTGTTTATTAAGCTCTAAGTAACCTATAAAAATAGAGTAGTTTCTAGATGATTCATTTTCCCAGACCAATACTTTTGGTCCCACCAAAGAGTTGCACACCCTAGAAGCCAAAATCTAAGTCATCTCATATCAATCCCTCTCTGGACCACCCAGTGGCCAATCAAAATAAGTCTTCTATATGTAACCAATGACTAGACCAAAACTGTGAATAGTCTTATAATACATAACCTTATCCAACCCAACTATAATAAAACAATCAGAGAGGGTTTGAAAATGTGGATACATGGAAATAAGAGGAGGATTACCATCCCAATAATCTATCCAAAAGAGAGCCTTAGAGACCCTATTATAGATCCAAAAAAGGCCCCTCTTAACTAAATGAGAACCAACCTCTAGAGTGTTCCAAACCATCAAGCCCCTGTGCTCCAAAGGATACTGAGAAATATTAGAACAACCAGCTTGTAGTAAATACATATGTGTGTGAATATGAGCTTAAAGCTGATTCTGATAGGTACACCTACACCAATATAACTTAGATAAAAGAGACTAACCACTCAAAACAATAGAATGAAGGCCAAGACCCTCCTCTTTCTTAGGCTGACAAACAAGTTCCCACTTAATTAGGCTCCATTTATAATTCTACAAATTGCCACTCTAGAGGAACTGATGAGAGAGGACATGAAGTTCCTTAAGAAAATACTCAAGAGAATCTTGGATCAAGATTCTATAAATAGGAAGGGCCTGAATCACCAATTGAAGAAGGGTCACCTGAGCAGTAGTAGAAAGCTACCAATGAGTCCAATTATTAACCTTGCGATGCAACTTATCTAACAAATCCTATGAGAAAAGCCTAGGTTTTCTACCAACAACAATAGGAATGCCAAGTAAAGAAGGGGAATCAACCCAATTTAAAATCAAAAGATGTTAACAATCCTCCTTTAGATAGGATTTGAAGTATTAAAAAAATATATAAAGGATTTATGCTCATTAATACTCTAACCTAAAGCAACCAAATAAATATCCAACATTCGCCTGAAGGTCTCAGCTTCATGCAGTCTAGCAATCCCCATAAGAGTTGTATCATCCAAAAAATGGAGATGAGAAATCTTGGGAACCACATTACCCCAACTCAAACCATGTATCTAGTCCCCAAAAACTTAAGAATTAACAAGTTTTCCAAGGCCCTATACCATAATAATAAACAAACAGGGAGAAAGAGGATCCCCTTGGTGAAGACCCTGAGAGGCTCCAAATAAATCAAAAGGTTCCCTATTTATAATAATAGAGAAGGAATAAGTTGTAACTCAGCTCATAGTCCAACTAACCCACTCTAGGATGAAGACAAAGGAAATGAGAATTTTCCACATAGTTCTCCACTTAACTCTATCATAAGCTTTAGCCATATCAAGTTTGATGAACATAGATCTCTCCTTAGAAATTTCCATAGAATGAATGGCTTCAAAGGAAACTACCACCCCATCTAGAATTTGTCTTCCAACAAAAAAAACCCCTTGCTCATCTAAGATCATCGTAGATAGCCAAGGTTTAAGCCTCTCAAGAATCATCTTTATAGTAATTTTGTAGACCATATTACATAGAGAAATAGGGTGAAAAAATATAGCTGATTAGCACCTTCCTTTTTTGGAACAATGACAAGAAAATTAGAATTTAGGGCTTGAAGCATTTTTATTGAGATAAGATTCTTGAACAACCTCTAACAAATATAGATTAACAGTATCCCATAATTCCTAAAAAAAATCCATTGGAACCCATAGGGTCCTAAAGCTTTACCCTTATGTATCCCAAAAATAACCCCTTCTAGTTCATACATAGATATAAGACACATAAGAGAAGAATTCATCACATTAGTAACTAGAGGGAGAATACAAGAAATGATAATGTTATCCTCGTCGTCAAGAGGAGGTAAATTATTTGAAAGTGAGAAAAATAATACCAGGTAGATTCACGAGACATAGCATGCCAAGAAGACAACTGAATTCCATATGAATTAACTAAAATAGGTATATAACTCCTATTTTGATGAGATTTCATAGAATTATGAAAAAATGCATTGTTCTTGTCGCCTTCTTGAAGCCAGTCAAACCTAACCTTCTTCTTCCAAATAACCTCCTCCCTAAGTTTCCATTCCTCTAGTTCTCTAATAGATTGAGACTCCTCTCTACACAAATCCTCTAAAAATCCAAATTCTTGAATTTTATGAGTGATAGTAGGAAAATGATCCTAAGCTTGCCTCTTCACAGCATAAATGTTCCCAAAGAAAGACCTATTCCAATTCTTAAGCTTCCATTTAACATATTGCAATTTCTTAGCAAAGGAAAGCATAGTTGTACCATAGGTTGGGCCACCAACTTCTACCACTAAGCCATCAAATCATGGATGTAAGAGTCCCAAAGCCACATTAGCTAAAACTTAAAGGGAGGATTCTTAGGAAGTTTAACTGAAGTAGCTAAAAATTTAATAGGCCAATGATCTGAACCCCACCAATCAAGAAATTTAGAAGTAGGACTCATTCTACCTCTAATGGAGAAACTAGAAATAAGAAATCTGTCAAATCTTTCTGAGATAGCATCTTCTCCCCCCCTTCTATTATTCTACGTAAAAATACAGTTAGCTAGTTTGATATCAATTAAATATAGGAAGTCCATATTTTCTCATAGAATCTTAGATGAGGGACCCAAACAAGCTATCCCATCTCTTTTCTCCTCCAAATTTAACACTGAATTAAAATCACCCACCAAAACCTAGGGAATGAAAGGACCACCTACTCTAATAGACCAATTATGAGACCAAATCCAAACTCAACCATGAAAGTCAACCAGAGCATACACATTAGTAACCAGAATAATCTCTCCAGTCTCCAAAGTAGAAGCGACCATATAGAGGGTTGAGGGTCTAGAAATCCACCAAAGAGGAACAATCTTTCTCAGATCCCAAAAGAGAACCGGACCTCTAGAGCTTCCCAAAGAACCAATACACTCGCACTACCCATGGCACCAAATACTAGAAGCACAAAGAAACATATAATCAATTGGAAGCTTAGTCTCTTAAATACAAAAAATTTATAGAGAGTGAACTTTTTCCAACTCCTGATTATCCTTTTGTCTAGGGATTATATTCAACCCCATAACATTCCATGAGAGAATAATCATTGATAAGATTGGGAGAAGTGAGCCTTAATGGGCTTGATAGACCAAAATCCACCAACACCTACCCAACTATCTTAATCTTCTCTTAATCCTTTTTGTGGCCAAATTTCAAGGAAGTATCAATAGATACTTTTTTGAAGGGTCTTTGTTGCAAGCCCAAAGTTGGAGATGACCCCTTACCTTTTCCAGATGCTAATACCTCCTTAGCTAAATATTCCAAAATAATATCATCCTACAAATCTGCATGTTCCTTTGAGGTCCCTAAATCAAGATCCATACGGGATAAGCCCTACTACTACCCAATACCCTGACTCAAAATAGTATCCCTCTGCTACATAACCCCCACATCTGTATTGGTTTCACTAGAAGAGATATCAATAGGAATCCCTTTATCTAAGGCCATATAATCTAATACCTCAAATCTGTTAAAACCCTCATCCGCGTACCTATCTCTGTAAGGTCTCTTCGATCCTCAAATCTTGGCTCAAGATCTAACAAGAATAAAACCATCCTTATCAAGACCATTTTCTTACATTGGGGATTTTTTTTTAATCTTTATCCACCTTTAGAGTAGAGGAGGAAGAACCACCACAACCACTTGCAGAGCCATTGCTCCCCTTATTAAGTTCAAGACATTGACACTAAAGATGACCATACTCATGACATAACTAACACTAGAAATGGAGAGACTCATAATCCAATTGTTTCACCCTCTTAGAAGAAAATAAAAATATTTACAAATAATCCACAAATGGATTATTTAAACCAATTTCAACACAAATTCAAGCAAAGGAAATTACCTTTTTATCAAGGGTTTGTAGAGCGATTGCTACAGGCTTCCCAAGAAAGGTTGCAATCTGGCATAGAATATCATCCCTCTAAAACTCTAAAAGAATCCATGGCAAGAGAACCCAAATAGGAACCCTTGAGGGTAATTCCTTTATAGAATTAAAACCTGCATGTTGAGGCTTAACAAACAAGCCCACGTGATTATATAAATAAGGCCCTCCCTCAAAAACATGGTTATGATAAGACATGCATGAGAACACCACCATAAAATAGTTATTTGTGGAAAGTATAATGTCCATATCTCCTTCAACCTTCCATGATCACTGAATCCAAGCTTCCAAAGCTAACAAATAAATTTAAATCCCAAGAAATTTACATATGAGTGCATGTTTACTATAATAAGCTATATCCTCCATGACCAATTCAGGAGAAAGGAAAAGAATGGGACAATCTTGAGTTCTTAGAATACATCCATTCACCTTATTTAATTTATAACTTTCTCCCACATAAAAGTAGATAGAACTAGAATCATGTGAACTTGAAGCCGATCCATGGGGAGACACTTCCCAAACTGCCACCAAAGTCTTAGACTTCCAAAGCTTAGCCATACAAAAAGAAAAAACCTCAATAAAATGAAAAAAATTCCATAAAGGATAAATAGAAAAAACTTGAATAACCCCACCAAACCCTAAAAACTTCAATCTCCCTTCCCCCAACACACAAAAACTCCAACTAAGGAACTTTGAATACAAAAATAAGAAAAACAATGGCTAGGGAATGATGGCCCTATCCCAGAAGACCCTCACAACCATCACACATCCTTTCATCCTTTCATCAACACCATGATTCTCTAATCTCCCACCCACTTTTTCCATTTCCTTTGTTGATGTTTTTCACTGTTATATTTTTTTCATATGCATTATTTCATAGTTGATATTTTGCAATACCTCTATCTTTTGACCCTGTCCTTCACAAGGATTATCATGCTTGATCCATTTGGTATGACTGAGCATAACTATGTATGAAAATGAAGGGAACAAAGAAACATACAATATTATAATTAGTTTTTCCAATCTACTAAGAGATCCCCCTTTAATTTTGGAATATGAATTGTCATAATGTTCTCTCATGATTGTGGACTATGCATTAAGATTGAGAATGCCCCTTCTTTGACTGCCATTGTGGCATTCCTTCCATATTGTTCTTTTGATACACATACTTGCTTCTATCATTGTCCACAAAATCACTATTATACTTCTTGGTAAAGAAAAATGTCCTTGCTTAGGATCTAATAAATAGTCCCTAGGATCCAACACCGTTAAGACAACAATGACAAGGGTTTGGCAAGGTGATAAGGTTTGTTTGAACAATCCTATATTCACTATGTATGTTATCTAACCATGAATTGTCATTGGTCTTCCTTTTAGATTGTTATTCATGTTTAATCTTCATAACATCTTCCACTGCCATACACAACATACTATGTTTGAGGACTGCTCACTTAATCTCATTTGGTTTTTTTCACACTTTACACTATCTTTGAATATTATTGACACTTAACACATACATAATAGTGTCCTAACACTATAAACCCACCTTTTAAACTATAGTCATTTGAAAATTACCATTTCTATTCACATAGGCGTACTTCCATTCAAACCTTGACTTATTTTTAATAGTGCACTATTATTGAAATCACACCACAAAGCTGCATCTTTCTGCTATGTCATCAAGCTCTTAGATGCATAGAATTCATTGTCATATCTTACAATCCTCTCACCATCACCTAGATTCACCTCCATTTGACATCTATGACTACTTTCTTTTAAGGACTAACACTTATTTATGATAATTGCCTTAGACTTCTAAACTGCTTCATATTGATAGTGTTTTCCTTTGAACGGTTCCTCTTGCATGATTGTAGGAGTATATTTGATGACTTTGTTTGAACTTGTTTGCAAAGACAACCAATCAAGGAAATGATTTTATTCTCAAGAGCATCTTCTCATCCCTCCTATTCCTTTTTTTATCCCCTATAATATTAGTTATCTTTTCATCTTCCTCATGGCAGTAAAACTCACCATCATTTAGTATTTCTTATCATGCTTTATGCAATTGTTAATGATTGTTGAATTTTATTCCCCTGAGTATATTAGAAACAATGCCTCTCTTCAACTCTTGTGGAAACCATGTTAAGATTACATGTAGAGACCTTTATGCACATGCAATCTCTCTTTAAGCCCTTGAAAATATCAAATATTCATGCAATGATGTCACACACTTCATGTATAATATGTAGCTTTCCATATTTGGTCTACAACATGCCATATTGACATTTTCAAAGCCATTTAATAATATAATAGGCTACTTTAAAAAAAAATTAAAAAAAATATTTTACATCTTTTCTTGCAATTCTCTACAGAGAAGTAGAATGAGGATAATAGAAACAATTTTGCAATATTTACTGACATAGCGCGGACATTGCAGGTACAAAGCTTAGCTAGTAAAGAAAATGGTGAATGAAATGATTAGGACATGTTGCCAAACATCTCATGGGAATGGACAACTTAATGAATGATCTCATTTAGAAATTAAATTTGTATTCAGTAGATGAGGTGGTTAAAGTTGGAATTTGGGGAATTGGTGGTATTGGCGAGACCACAATTGCTAAGGCCATCTACAATCAAGACTATGCTAATTTTGAAGTTGCTTCCTTTATATTTAATGTATGCACCAGTGTTGTAGACTACATAGACCTTACAAAATTCCATAAAAAAAGTATCAATGATATAACCACATATAATAAAGAAGTGGATAGTGTTGATGAGGGCATATCTCTTATTAGAGATCATTTGTGAGGAAAACATGTGTTGTTGATTTTAGATGATGTGGATATTGTTGAACATTTAAATACTTTGGTTGGAGACTAGTTGTGCTCTGGAAGAAGAGTTATAATAATGTCAAAAAACAAACACATCCTCAATGTTTCTCAAGTCTCATCCAAGTGCATCTTCAAGATCAGTAGATTGGAAATAAATGAAATCCTCCAATTATTTAGTTGGCATACTTTTTTTAGGGCATCTCCAAGCCCTAGTTATGAAGATCTATCCAAAATAATAGTGGAAGCATTACCATCATATGAAAAAGGAAGCATTGAAATCATATGAAAGGGCACAATTAGTTAGCTAAATAGAATGCTCAAAGTGGCAAAATCTTACAAGTTTGAACGATTGCAATGTACCCATCCGTTGAAACATAAAAAAATGAGCAGATTGATAGTACATAAATAAAATGTTTCATCTAAGGAAATAAAATAAAATAATTGCAAAAAAGTGACACCATGGAAATTGGGAAAAAATCCTAAATTTAAATGAACCCTCAAGCCAAGATAAACAAATATTTCTAAAAGCAAAAGTTGTTTTAGCAATTCGAGCAGGATAAAATTTTCTTTTTGACATAAAAATAGCTCTACAAAGTTTGGTGATAGAGAAAATGAATCAAGAGGATGATATTTACAGTCGGTTTTAGGCCTATGAAATTTGAAGCATATTCTTAAAAAAGAATGTGATAAAATAATTAAAGTTTAGTTATGTGATAGTCGGTTTAAATTGTCTTAGATAGTTTGAGGGCAGTTTTAAAGGTAGTTGTGTCGAGTTTTAGAGGTTAGAGGATCTATTTGATAGAGATCCATGAGTGTGTGAAGTGTGTGAGTCAGAGGAAGTAATGTATTAAGTTTTGAATAAATAAACAATCACATTCTTGCAATTGTCAGTATTTTGGCCGTAGGGTACAATCCTTGATTTTGTGCTTTCAAATGCCTAAAACAATGTGATATTGATCGGGAAATGAAGTAGCATGGTTGTGTTTTAGGTTATTTTCATTCCCTTGAAAAGAGTGTATTATTCCATTGATATTTAAGGTAGATAATCCTATTAGACATTGTAACAATTTTTTTGGAGCTTCCTCCCATGCCCAATAAAGCTCAAAGAATATCTAGAATGATCATTGATCATAATTCTGATCTTGCATTCTTGGAGATTGTAGACCCCATCAATGAAAAAAATGAACATGAAGACAGATTAAGATTTCACCTTATGCAGAGCACATATGAGCCCAACTATTATCAAATGGGATAGTTATCATGTAAAAACCTCTGTGGATACATTAGCAAAGAGGCTCAAAGACAGGCACTAAAAAATATGTTATTGCAAAAATAAGTGAACAACTTGGATAGTGTTATTTAATCATTTATACAAATAAATGATTAATATGTTAATTAAAATGTGGAAACTCTAATTGAAGGGTGTGATGCTAATAAAATAAAGCAAATCAAGAGAAATCAAGTTGTCACATCAATAGTTGATCAATGGGCTAGCAAACTTATCTGTGATGGGTTATTATGCATTGAGGTTTGTATGAAAATGTTTGCTGAGATATCAAAAAAGATGAAACTTTAGAATAATAACATATAGAATGTAAAGAGAGAACAATATACCCTCTCAAATGTCCTCTTTGACTTACATCATATTTTAATAATACCTCCAAAAATTTCAATTGTGAAGCAATCATCAGTAAACTAAAAATTCCTAAAATCATGCCACCCATCAAGAGTTAAGATTGAAGATCAAGCAATCAATGTTTGAGTTGTAACAACTATAAATGCAAACAGTAAAAACTATATCTGATCTATATATGAAATACACAAAATTTAGGCAGAGCAGCCATATGAGAACTATCAGAACAGTTCTGAAGAATTAGAAATGTACAATTCTAGTACTTTGCAATAGAACAACATAATTTATCAGTATAATTGATCTTCATCATGTGGTACTCCTTGGTGTATTCCATTTAAATTTTGTAATGCAATAAGACTAACAAAGTGCAGTTATAGCGAACAACATACAATAATGATGCATTAGACATTGAATAATGAACATTAAATAATTGAAATCATGAACAACATACAATAATGAGGCATTAGACATTAATATCAACATATCCATTTTTAAGTAATTATGAATGCATGTATATATGATGCCAAGCAAAAATGTAGGTGTTGGAGAAATCTACAAAAATTGTACAAGCTAGAGTAGTAATTTAATCATGAATGGTGATTTGGGAAGAGAGCAACAATATATAAAAACACAATTCTAAACTGTCTATCTTTATAATCATCATTGGTGATTTGGAAAGAGATAGAAGCATATGTGAACTATCAGAACACATGATTTGAGTATCAGCATTAACAGAGTATGTAAATATTGTAAAAACAAAACAATGTCAAACACCGATATCAACTGCATGTTGGTGATATATCAAGTATCTTGGCTAACTTTGGCAATGTTTAACAAGTATCTTGGATAACCTTTCCAATGTTTAGATATCAACACTTAAACTGAAACATAATAAATGATAGATCTCCGAACTTCATTTCAATATACTTGACTCTCTCCTCTTCATTCATTCTCAAGAACCCTTTGGCTCTTTCAAATTCAACCATAAAAGTGTTATATGCCTTCAACATAGTGCCTCGACTCAAATCAGGGATGGCTTTGAGGGCCTCATACACATTATCTAAAATAATATCTAAATCAGATTTATCCACTGTGATAATTTGAGGCATAGTGAGGTCCTCTTGTAGTTTTATGATAGTTTCACATATCACATCCAACGAACTAGCCATGATTTCCTTCCTCCTCTTTCCCCTCCTTGATGATGGTGTTGAAGGAGTTTTCCTACCAATTGCACTAGATTGATTGGAATGATAAAATTCATCATCCAAATCAGTTGTAGTCTCAAGAGGAGTACTAATAGGGATTGCCTCATCACAATCCAATTCAATGCCCTCATCCATATGGTTCCCTTCTTCCATCTCTTGAGTTGTTGTAGCCATAGTACCTTTAGCTATTTCATTACCCACAATAAAGGTTGATTAATTATAGTATTGGAAGGGTTGTCTCTTATACACTTTGACATTTTTGAATTCTTTTCTTTGCATGTTGGCAGTATGAATGAATTAGATCTATGTCTTTAATTACCAACTTAATAAGAAGGAAATATTACTTATATCAACAAATTTGAAAGAGAATGTTACCTTCAAAAGATCATCCTAGGCACTGTCATCAGCATCCACACATTGAGTACTCTCATTCCATGCAAAACCACTCATACTCCTCAATTCTCTCATAACTGTAAAACCTTGCTTCCATGTTTTCAGCTTGTTCTTGAAATTTTCCTTTGACAGATTGAGGTTCATCTCCCTTTTGAACCTCCTCCCAATGGTGGTCCACACTTGTTTTTTGAAGCCCCCTTCACCTTTTCTTCCTAGTTGAACTTGCTCACGGAGCAAGTAGAGGAACTTTTGTTCCATTTCTCTTGTCCACATAACCTTCTTGGAAGAAGAAGATACCTGGCTTACTTGAACCTCATCATCCATGGTCATCATGACTTGTGTGAATGACATCACCTACACCAACTGTTAAATGTAAATATAAGCAAAATGAAAATATCATCATAATTTAGGTTTAGATGGTGTTTTGTGATGATATTTTCATTTTAATTATATTTTCACATCATGTCCAAACATAAGAAAAATAAAAATATCATCACAATTCAGGTTTAGTTGGTGTTGTGTGATGATATTTTCATTTTTCTTATATTTGCATTTAACATGTGCAAATATAAGCAAAATGAAAATATCATCATAATTCAGGTTTAGCAAGTGTTTTGTGATGATATTTTCATTTTAATTATATTTGAATTTAACTTGTGCAAATATAAGAAAAATAAAAATATTAGCAAATATAAGCAAAATGAAAATATCATCATAATTCAGGTGAACTATTTGGCAAAATTTGAAATGTAACTTCACAACAGTCTCACAAGTTCTCAATGCACAAGTTAGCAAGGATGATACAGATCTAAACAATAGATGATTGGGAGTGTCCTAATGTATTTAAGCATTATATATTTACATTTGAAGACCATTTTATAAGTATTCATTGCAGCATTTTCCCCCAATTTGTGCGGACAACAAACTTGGTTGTGGTTTTATGTGGAATCTTTCCAAAGCAAACCCTTGTTGCTGCACATCTTGGATAAGCCATAGTTTAGCTAGTGTTTTGTGATGATATTTTCATTTTGCTTATATTTACATTTAATAGGTGAAAATATAAGAAAAATGAAAATATCAGCAAATATAAGCAAAATGAAAATATCATCATAATTCAGATGAATTGTTTGGCAAAACTTGAAACCTTCATAATAGTCCCACAAGTTATCAATGCACAAGTTAGAAAGGATGATAGAAATCCAAAATAATAGATGATTGGGAGTGTCCTAATGTATTTGAGCATTATATGTTTCTCCTTCTTGAACTTTTTGTACATGATCATCCTTATAGTGTTGAAGGGGTTAGTATTTCTTATACAAGGTTGACACAAAAGAATCACAAATCTAAATACAATTGGGATCCTTCTTACACAACATTATATAACATGTGATGAAAAACATACCGAGTGTGAGGAGCTTGTGCAACTACCTAGGGTTCACTTATTATTCATCCAACATACCCCATTCAAACAACATTAACTACAAATACTACTGCCACAATAAACACAACTAAAAATCAAGCCAAACAATTGGACCTGCAGTCCTTTAAGAAGCCACCAAGTTATTCACAACATCTATAAATAGTCACAAGGAAAAAGTATGGATATGCTAGATAAAAATATACAATTGCTATATCAAGAAAGTCAGTCTTCTATTTGCTAAGCAACCAGAATTAAGTGTTTCCTATAATAAAGTGTTTCTACAAAATCACAGTAACAATTATCATCAGAAATATAAATGGAAATATAAATGGAATAGACCAAGGAGTATCATTTGAAAAAAGGACTGCAAGCTTCATTTGTTTCAAAGAATTTTCTATATGTGAATTATTTGAACAAATGATTTGAGCATCAACAATAGAACAATACGATTTATCTTCATCACTTGGTACTCCTTGGTGTATTCCATTTATATTTCCTAATGCAACAGGGCTAACAAATTCAAGAGGCATAGAAAATAACTAGCTAGGAATGAATATACAAACAAAATAACAATGAAACCATCATGTATATTAGTGTATTTGCATTCAAGTACATTTTAGAACAAAGAAAGGTCCCCTAAAACTACAACTAGTGTTAACGTCTGTAGTCTTCCCACATCCTACTTGTTATATCATCTCAAAACTTCCCCCAATCATCCCTATCACACTGACTCAACCCATATATCTCAAGCATTGGTACATTTATCGCATCATGATCATCTTCCTCTTCAATAGCCACTTTGGATGTAAAGTCATCCTCTATAGTAATGAAGTTGTGCGGTATGCAACATGCTAAAACAATATGTGCTTTTGTCATGACTGGATAAGATGTTGCATGCCTTAGGATAGGAAAATGATGCTTCAAAATCCCAAAGGTGTGCTCTATTTCATTTCTAAGTGAGGAGTGTTGGTGGTTAAATAAATCTTGTGGACTATTTATTGGGTTTTCTCTTAAAAACTCCTTTAGGTGGTAATGTGTACATTGATAAGGAGTGAGAAATCCTAGTACATTTGGATATCCAACATCAAGTAAATAATATTTTCCTACATAAAAAAACATATTGTTAAAACATGAAACATTTATCATATTCTTCACTAACATACAGTGCAAATTGGCATACCAAGGGGAATTACCAGTGGATCTGATCTGGAGAGAGATGAAGCTAGAGCATGACTATTTGTAGCAGACCCTTCCCAACTAGAAAGAATGTATTTAAACTTATAATCAAATGAAAAGACACCCATAACATTTTGCAACAAGTTCCCTTTTCTATCATGATATTTATCCTATATGTCAACATCGACAGTGACTAGTATATGGGTTCCATCAATTTCTCTAACATAATCCTATAGAAAGAAAAACTATAATCAAATGAACATGTAGTAATAAGATTAACACTCAAGCAAATAAACTTGTACCTCTAGGAGATTTACCTTGAAGTATAGATTGAAACTGTATGCACCCTAAAATGGTCGCCTAGACTTTGGGCCCCCATTCAACAATTTATCAAATCCCTTAATCAACATTTTAAAAAATCAGCATTTTCAACTTTATATCAATTTCCTTGATCAAATCCTATGCTATCATTTATTCAATTATTCCTTGGGCTAACCATTTTATCCTAAAGTTTTTATTTATTAAAAGGAATATTTCCTCCCCTTTTATTAAATAAAAAGCCCCCACTTTTCTTCTTATCCTAAGTTGCACAAATAAAGTATTATTCTTACTTTATAAAAAAGGAGAAAAAGTACTTTTTGTCTCATATGGACACAAAAGTCAAATCTTATTTTCTCATTGGAGGATATTTGTGCACATGGATTGCTCCTCTTTCAAGCTCCACCCTTGATTAAGTCTTTTGCCTCTTAATCTCCATGGTCCATTCCTTCTCATTTCCTTTAAAAGAAGAGCTCTCTTCTCATTTTGGCAATAGATTCTTTTTATGCTAATGTTATGTTGCAGGTTTTCTAGGTCACTTTGGAGCTTTTGAAGATTTGGAGCATTCTTGGCTTTTTCATCTACATGCTTTCATAGTTTCATTTCTTGCATCCTAGTTTCATTATCATGGCATTCATAGTTTAGATTTCCTTTCACGCTTTAGATTAATCTCACATAGCTTAATTAGGAAGGATTGTAATACTTGTTCTTTCCTTTCATAGCTTAGCTTGCACTCTCATTTCTAGCTTGCATTGCATTGCATTTCATAGTGATTCTTGGGGATATTGGCATTCTTTCCCTTGCCTTCACTTGAATCTCTCATTGTGTGGTTAACTAGCAAGGTCATAAGCTTAATAGCTCTAACTGAGAGCAATTTTAATATCTTGCAAATCCACGCATAGAGAGCTCTAGGTCACTTTCTAAGGTTTCCCATTCATGGATTCCCTTGGATATAATGACTTAGAGAAGTGCACCATTTGAGTGTGTACATTTTTGGCACCCACCGTGGGGTAGAGTGTTAGTGTTTTGTCATTAATTTTCTGCATTTCCGTCAATTTTTCGGCAAGTTTTTAGCTTAAATTTGACTTTCTAGTTTTTTGGCTCAAAATATCATGCGATACTCTGTCAGGTATCACATGATACTTTCTTATATAGTGGCGTGATACTTTACCAGTTAAAGTATTGCTTGGCTATTGTAGGAACTATCGCCTGGTGTAAGACAAAGTATCACCCAGAAATATATTATCATCCTAGTATACTGTAAAGTATCGCACAATATTTTTGGTGTTTGTACTATCACCTGTACCTGACAGTGAGTTGTTTCTTGCATCCTTTTGGCTGAATTTAGACTTAATTAGCTTGTTGGTTTAGTTTGTTGCAGTTAGATAGATTTAATTTGTAGATTTCATTTGGATTTTGGATTTTGCTAACCTTGTGGGCCTAACAAGTTGTGGTTGTAGGTACATTTTCTTGAGAAATTTGCCAAAATTGCATGCTAAAGGGCTACTAACGGTTTTTGTAGGGCTGCCCAAAAAGCATAAAAATACAAAAAAATTGCTTGTTGTTTATTTCATTTCAAGTGTGGCAATTACTAGTTGTTTCATTTCATAGGAACATAATATCTTGTGGAAGGAATTTTGAGGTGGTAGGAGAAGTATGCTCTTCACCCTTGTGGTGAAACATAAAATCTTGACCCATCTTGGGATTTTGGAAGCAAGAGGGTAATTGAATCCTCTTCTTAGTGTGTTTGGAAAAAACTTTGAGATAGGGGAGTATGCTCTTCACCCTTGTGGTGAAACAAAAACCTTGAACCTCATAAGTTGATCCATTTTTTGTTTAGTTGTTACAATCCTTTAGCGGGCCTACTCTTGAGCAATCAAGAGGAATGACCCAAGTGGGGACAAGCTAATATCGAGCTATTTCGACCCACTATAAACTCAAGGCTATCAAGGACACAAAACCTTGGTAGACATAGTACTTGTCTTCGCTTGATGTGAGTAGCTTGTGGGATTGTGACCATAAGGAAAATGTCAAGCAAGAATGCTTAAGGTACTCTTGAGGCCATGAGGTCCTAATCCTTTATGAGGAGCAAGAGGGGTGCTATGAATGGAAGCCCTTACTAAGAACCTTTGGATAGAAGCCACCTTATTTTTCTGCTTAGCTTCTTGGTGCAAGGATCGATCCAAGTGGAATAACCCAGATCACCCCAAGATTACTCACCATATGTGCTCCTTTGGTTGTGTCTTTGGCACTTCCATGACAAAGCCAATATCTATTGTGGGCAACCACTTTGTGTGAGGCAATGGAGCATCAAGTTGTGGGCCAAGTTGTTAAGTATTGAGCCTTGTCTTTTAGGATAGTAAGTTCCTGAAGTGTTCTCATTATGCTATACTTGTGTAAATGTTCTTGCATACTCAACATCTCGGTAGCATTCATAGGGTTTTTCCATTTTGATATCACAATTGTTTGTCTTGGCAAGGTTTCTTTTGCCCTTGTTTCAAGTGTTTGAAGACATGTTTGATCCCATACTGTTTGCAAACTTATCAATTTACTGTTGTCATTGTGATTGAAATTAAAAAAATAAACCCTTAAACTAAAATTTTTGAACAAACAGTCCCAAAAAATGAGATTTTGCACTTCACTGGTCAAGAGTCGTACAATTCTACAACAGTATCACGCCTTGTGGAGATAAATATCACATGATAGTTCTCCCCTACTAGACTATCACCCTGCCTGCTTGGAAAGTATCACCCGGGCTTATTGGAAACTATCGCCTGGCTTAAGGTGAAGTATCGCCTCGCTATAAACTATCGCCCTGTTTGCCTGGAAAGTATCACCCATAATTTTTTTGCAGTTTGTTTAGTTTCAGCCATTTTAAGTCTCTTTTAGTTGACCAAATTTTTAAGTGAGTGATTTACTATGCTGTTGGAAACCTATCTGTACCTTGAGTTCCTATTTTTAGGCCTCTTGGATTAGTCTCCTTTGATTTTAAAAATTCATCTTGTGTGGAATTGCCAAGTTAAAAAATTGTCCTTGTTGAAAAAGTATATCTTTAGATTCATTGGTAGCATTCTTGGAGAATTTCAATCCTCTTTTGTCCAAATTCACTTCCATCAAAAAAATTAGTTTCAATTATATAATTTGGGTAAATCCATCCTCCTGGTTCATATGTGCAAGGATACTGGAATCCTTTGATTAAGCACCTCTTTAACAATGTTGGTTTACACCTTTTGCAATTTTCTATCTCACCATCTCTTTTTTGGACAATTGAGGACTTTTATTATCCTAGTTTGGTATTAACATTTTGTAAGGTCATCTTATCACCAAGGGTCCTTCTCTTTCATGTCAGTTACAACAAGGTACCAAGTTAGTCAAGGGAAATGGCCTCAAGTTGTCTTCAATCAGTTGCCTTTAGTCAAACCTCATCAACAGTGAAAGGGAAAAGAACCCATTTTTTATCAATCCCCTAAGAGTGAGTCTGAAGTTTGGTTTGACCCAGACAAAAAATATAGAAAATTGAGTACCTCTTTAGCACCTTCTCAATCGAATATGGATATGAGTTACACCTTCACTAAACAACAAAGAGAAGCAATGGATCAAACTCTTGATGACATTTTCCAAAGACATAGGGGTAACATGATGTTTGGTGAATCTTCTTATGATAATCAACCTGAATCACCTCCCATCAACACAAGATATCTAGATGCTCACCAACAAGTTGAAAGACATTATAGACAAGCTCACTCAGATGCATGGTCACAACATGAAGACCAAAACAATGAATCTAGTGATGCTCATGTCAATGCATCTAACTTATTCAGACATTCAAGACCAACTTCTCCACTTAGAGACACCTCACGATATACAAGTGAGAGGTTAAAAAACATTGAGTGAGAAAAACAAGCTTTCTTGAATGAACAAGCTGCCAAAGAAGAAAAGCTTAAACAACTAGAAGCTGAAAGGAAAGCTTTGTTAGACATAAAGTGAAGAGCTGCACAAGAAGAACAAGATAGGCTCCTAGCCCAACAACTTCATGCACAATTCAACAATAGGGGTACCAACAGTGGAACCAACTCTCTACCATCTACTCCCTCAGGAACTCCAAGAAGTAGGAGACGGTCAAGGACTCCTTCAAGATCACCTAGTCCTAGAGGAAGAAGGACTTCGCAACATGCACATTATAGGAGACACACACCTCCTAGATACTCAAGACAACCCTCCCAATGAGCTCATCATGGCTCTCAACATGGAGGAAGTAGTGATGATTTTGATGCTCATGATTTTATGAGAATGCAACAAGAACCATTGTTTCAACAATATGTGGAAAAATATGTTGAGAAAAATAAGGATCAATTCTTGGAAAGCTTGATCAACAAGGGTGCAAGGGTCCCTTACAACTTTGATGTAGACAAGAAAATCAAGAAACAAAACCCTTCACAAGAGGAAGAAATCAAGAAAATGAAGAAGATGATGGAGAAAATGATGGCTCCTAAGAGTTCCTTCAACTTGGATTCCATATGTCCTAATCCTTTTGATAAAAGTGTGAGTATGGTCGATTTTCCTAGAAAAGTTGAAATTCCCTTATATGAAAAATATGACGGTAATGGCAACCCACATGACCATGTGCATCAGTTCTACATTATGAGTTTTTAATTTCACTATAATGACTCATATCTTATGAGATTATTTCCAAGGAGCCTCAAGGGCCAAGCAATGGAATGGTTTACCAACATTACCCCTCCCGTCAAAACTTTTAAAGAACTGGTCCATAGATTTGTGCAACATTTTGCATATAACTTATCAAGGTCAGTCACCATGCTTGATTTGTGCAAATTAAAACAAAATCAAGGGGAATCCTTTGTTACATTCTTACAAAGGTGGAGACGTTTGTGCTCTCGCTATTCTAGGACTATTCCTGAGGATGAAAGGATTGATATCCTTGTTAGTAATTTAGTGCCTGAGATGTGGTATGAGATTCAGAAGATGGTCTTTGATTTATTTGACACTATGGTTGAAACCACATGCAGAATAGAATATGTTTTAAAAGAACGAAGTATTTTGACTAAACAAAGCAACAACCATAGTCAAAATAATAACAACAATCATAAGGATAAAGGCAAGAACTCGCACTGGAATAAAAATAAACAAGTAGTCAATGACGGAGTTGTTGACTGTAACCAACCAAAAGACCAAGGTGTCCTACATTTATCTAGTGTAGTTCAAGCTATGAAGCTTCAAACATCCTCTAACCAACAAGAGCATAAACAATGATATCAAGACAAGTCCAAAAAGGAAAGGAGACAATTCACTAAGCTTGGTGACTCTTATGAAGATATTTTTAAGATGCTTATTGCCAACAACCTTGCACAACCACAAGATCCAGCAAAATTCCACATAGTTGACATTAAACCATATTGGTGGAATGATAAAGCCTTTTGCAAATACCACAATGGCATTGGACATGACATAGAGCATTGCTGGAAACTTAAGCATCTTATTCAAGATCTGATTGAGAGTAATAAACTGCAAGTTGATGGGTTGAATACTAATGCAGACCACAAAGCATTTAAGGAACCTTTTCCAAAATATGATAAGGGGGAAACCTCTAAACCCAAAGATGGCAAAGCTGCAATTAACTACACCTACACGTTTGTGGAAAATGTCATCAATATGCTTGAAGTTGTTGAGGAAAGTGTTAATATGATGGGAAGCAGAGATCCTCATGGTCATGATGATAATTATCCTCCTATATTTGATGCAGAACCTATGATTGTGCTTAGAGGACCTCACTCTCGAAGATCATCCCAAGCTTTAAATGCTATCACTAGAAGCCAAAACCAAGGTCCTATGGTTATTAGGGGGCCTAATTCCAAACCCAAGCAAGTGACATCTAAAAATGTCACCAAATCAGTAGTCAATCTTGAAATGAGCTATAATCTTGTTGATCAGTTACAAAGAACACCAACTCAAATCTCCATTTTTGAACTCTTAGAATTGTCTCCAAGGCTTAAGTGTATCCTTGAGGATGCTTTGTGTGCAGCCAATGTTCCTAACAACATAGACGTTGATAAGTAGGAGATATTTTCCATAGCAAGTCAAATTGTGATATTTCTATCAGGATTCAACTGCATAGTGTTTAAGTCAAACTCATTGACCCATGATTCATGAGTAGTGGTTCACATGAACCCATCTCTCATGAGAATAAATGGAACACTTAGCACTCATTAGATCTAGGTGATGCTCATAGAGGTGAAGCACAGGGACTTCCTGGGAGGTCACCCATCCCAGTACTACTCTAGCTCGAGTGCGCTTAACTATGGAGTTTCCTCCATGGTTAAGCCCCTTCTTCTTGCATCCTCATTTGCAAAACCTTCACCAAGTATTGTGCCTTATGAACCATTCATTAGAAAGCCCCTTAAGCTCATCAATTGATAAGTAGGAGATATTTTCCATAGCAAGTCAAATTGTGATATTTTTATCAGGATTCAACTGTGTAGTGTTTGAGTCAAAGTCATTGACCCATGATTCATGAGTAGTGGTTCACATGAACCCATCTCTCATGAGAATAAATGGAACACTTAGCTCTCATTGGATCTAGGTGATTCTCACAAAGGTGAAACATCGGGCTTCCCGAGAGGTCACCCATCCCAGTACTACTCTAGCTCGAGCGCGCTTATCAATTGATGAGCTTAAGGGGCTTTCTAATGAATGGTTCATAAGGCACAATACTTGGTGAAGGTTTTTCAAATGAGGATGCAAGAAGAGTGGGTTTAACCATGGAGGAAACTCCATAGTTAAGCGTGCTTGAGCTAGAGTAGTATTGGGATGGGTGACCTCTCAGGAAGTCCCAGTGCTTCACCTCTGTGAGCATCACCTATATCCAATGAGTGCTAAGTGTTCCATTTATTCTCCTGAGAGATGGGTTCATGTGAACCACTACTCATGAATCATGGGTCAATGAGTTTGACTCAAACACCATGGGTCAATGAGTTTGACTCAAACACTACACAATTGAATCCTGATAGAAATATCACAATTTGACTTGCTATGGAAAATATCTCCTACTTATCAATTGATGAGCTTAAGGGACTTTCTAATGAATGGTTCATAATGCACAATACTTGGTGAAGGTTTTGCAAATGAGGATGCAAGCAGAGTGGGTTTAACCACAGAGGAAACTCCATAGTTAAGCACACTCGAGCTAGAGTAGTACTGGGATGGGTGACCTCCCGGGAAGTCTCGGTGCTTCACCTCTATGAGCATCACCTAGATCCAATGAGTGCTAAGTGTTCCATTTATTCTCATGAGAGATGGGTTCATGTGAACCACTACTCATGAATCATGGGTCAATGAGTTTGACTCAAACACTACACAGTTGAATCCTGATAGAAATATCACAATTTGACTTGTTGTGGAAAATATCTCCTACTTATCAATTGATGAGCTTAAGGGGATTTCTAATGAATGGTTCATAAGGCACAATACTTGGTGAAGGTTTTGAAAATGAGGATGCAAGCAAAGTGGGTTTAACCATGGAGGAAACTCCATAGTTAAGTGCGCTCAAGCTAAAGTAGTACTGGGATGGGTGACCTCCCGGGAAGTCCCGGTGCTTCACCTCTGTGAGCATCACCTAGATCCAATGAGTGCTAAGTGTTCCATTTATTCTCATGAGAGATGGGTTCATGTGAACCACTACTCATGAATCATGGGTCAATGAGTTTGACTCAAACACTACACAGTTGAATCCTGATAGAAATATCACAACATAGACGTTGACCAATTCCAGAACATGGTTAACCACCTTGCTAGCCTTCATTACCTCACATTCTTAGAAGAAGACAACAAAGCCTTGATCCATCCACACAATCTTGCCCTCCATATTGAAGTCATGATCCACAAGATCCGTGTTAGGCGTGTGTTGATTGATGGGGGTGCTGGGCTCAATATATGTTCTTTGAGTCTATTGAAAACTTTGGGATATTTTGAGCAAGTAATTGACGCAAGGAAGAAAATTACAATAAAATCCTATGATGAGGTAGAGAGAAGCTCTAAGGGGTTGGTCATTCTTCCAATTAGGATTGGCCCAGTTGAGAAAGACATTTTGTTTCAGATCGTTGATGTTGGACTCCGTGCATACAACATATTACTAGGTAGACCATGGATTCACGACATGCAAGTAGTACCATCTACCTATCACCAATGTTTCAAGTTCCCATATAATGGCGTAGAAGTCTGCATACTAGGTGATAGTACCTTATCTATTAATGACATTTCAGCAAGCACTCATGTTCCTCTTAATAGAGCAGTAGAGAATTTTGATGTAACTTTTGAGCAATGCAAGAATAAGTTTAAGTCCATAGACCTTGGTATGGGAGATTATCGAATTGACTCCTTCACAAAATTGCCAATCTCACCTAGGTCCTATGGAAAACCTTCACAAGAGATGCAACCTTCATCCTCAGTTATGACTTTGTTTGACACTTTTGTGGAGTCATTCGTACCCATTCAAGATGAAAAAGAAGAAGTGGTTGTTAGAGATTGGATCTACAAGGAGGAAAAGTACATGCATAATGAAAATTTCTCCCCATCTCCTAAAACTTATGGGAGAGGATACACCTTGGTCAAAAATATGGGTTGCCCAAGTCATGGTCCACTCAGTCATAGATTGGATGCTAAAGCTGAGCCACTTGGCCATGCTCTTTTTGGGCGTAGATCTAAGACAACAATTGGCCTTGATTTTGAAGGTCAGAACAAGAAAACTGCTCCTATCCTAGCTGCAACGGATAGTGATGATGATTCAAGTTACATACCCAACATACAGAATCAACAAGATAGGTGTGAAGATTGGGTCCCTTCCACCAATCTCCTTTGGGGAGATTTTGATACTCCAGTTACTAATCCAACAGTTTCAGACCTACAACAAGAAGAGTTCATCATTGAAGATCATGTTGAGAATCTTATTCAAGAACACCAATCCACAAATGACATTCAAGAGGGTGTTACCCTTGGTGACATCAAAGCTTCCACATCTAGACATCGAAAACATGCATGGTGTAAACATCCCAATCAGGATTCAGATACAGATTCTCATGAGTATGAATGGGAGTCTCTCTCAGACTCCTCTACAGTAGACATGGACGTTGATGTTGTCCATACATATAGTGCCCAGCCTACGGTAGCTAACAAGTCTAGTATAGGATTAGAAGATTGGAATCCACGAGTCACCTTAGTGGATGATGCCTCATTTGGTAGGATAAATCCTAATTTGGGCACCTTAGAGGGATACTTGATAGATCCTAACTCTACAATCACCAGAGATGACACCATCCATATCAACAACATTGAACCTATCATTGACCTACCGCTTGCTAATCCTAACCTAATTGATTGGTCTCAGTGCTATCAAGAGCCTCAGCTCCTAGCCTTCTAGAATGATTATGAGATAGCATGCTACCTAAATGCCCTCGAGCCTGTAGTCTCTTCCACTAGCGAACCAGCTACAAGTATGACAGAGCTAGATATCAAGTATCTCAGTCGTAAAATGAAAAGAAAAGAAAAAAAGAATAATGGTTCTGATGGTGAAAACCACTATGTGGCAGTATCAGAACCCAAAAAAGTAAAAACAAAGGACGTATCCGAAGGTGAAAACCTCTTCGAGGTGCCTAAGGATGGGGTACTTGATAATCTTCCAAGATATTTTCAAGATAGGTCATCAGTTCTTATTGAGCCTACACAGCCAGTTAACTTGAATACAGAAGAGGCTCCACAAATTGTGCACCTGGCTCAATCTCTATCTACACAAGAAAAAGAGGCATATACCAAGTTCCTACAAAGGAAAAAGATCAATTTTGCTTGGACTTACTCAGACATGCCAGGGTTGGACACTAGTCTCATTATGCATCATTTGTCCATAGCTCTGGGCATCAAACCAGTAAAACAAAAGTTGAAGAAAATGCATCCTCACATAACTCTTTTAGTAAAAGTAGAATTAGAAAAGCTCCTCAGTGCAGGGTTTATTAGAGCTATCGATTATGCTGAATGGATTTCCAATATAGTACTAGTTTCAAAACATGACAAGTCCATTCATGTTTGCACCGATTTTAGAGATCTTAACAAAGCTTTCCCAAAGGATGATTTTCCACTCCCAAACATAGATATGATAGTGGACATGACTGCAGGATACGAGATCTATTCTTTGATGGATGGATTTTTTAGCTACAACCAAAATCAAGATAGCTCCTAAAGACCAGGAAAAGATGGCATTCACATGCACGTGGGGAACCTATTGTTGTAATGCCATGCCATTTATATTTAAAAATGTAGGAGTTACTTATCAAAGAGCTATGACCACCATATTCCATGACATGATACATAAGAACATGGAAGACTATGTGGATGACACCCTAGCAAAATCTAAGAAATGAGATGCACACCTAGGAGATCTAGAAGTCATTTTAGATCATATGGAATAGTTTCAATTGAGATTAAATCCCAAAAAGTGTGCATTTGGGGTCACCTCTGAGAAAATTCTAGGATTTATTATCTTAGCCAAAGGTATAGAGGTGGATCCAGAGAAAGTTCAAGCAATATTGGATATGCCAACTCCCAAAAACATCAGCCAAATGAGGAGTCTTCAAGGACCCCTTCAGTCTATCAGGAGGTTTATTTCACAACCAGCAGATAGGGCTCAAACCTTTAATAAGACATTGCATAAAGGGGTTACGTGTGTCTGGAATGAGGATCGTCAAAAAAGCATGGACCAAATCAAACAGTACTTGGCTAATCCTCCAATCTTAATGCCTCATATCCTAGGAAAACCTCTCATCTTGTATGTTTTAGCAACAGAATCTTCCCTGGGGGCATTATTGGCTCAACTTGATGATACTAGAAAAGAAAGAGCCATCTATTACATCAGTCGAACACTTGTTTCCTATGAGGTCAATTATACTAGTATTGAAAATTCTTGCCTTGCTGTGGTGTTTGCTTCCCAAAAGTTGTGTCACTACATGCTTGCACATACAATACACCTCATATCCAAGATTGACCCTCTTAAGTATTTGCTTGGCAAGGCTGCTCTCATGGGTAGACTTGCTAAATGGATGATGATTCTTTTAGAATTTGACATTGAGTATGTTGAGCGTAAAGCCATAAAGGGACAAGCTATCGCTGATCAACTGGCTGATTTTCCCATTCAAGATAGCATGCCTATTCAAGTTGAATTTCCAGATGAGCACATAATGTACATGACTAAAAGAACATGGAAGATGTTCTTCGATGGCTCTTTTATGCACAATGGTTCAGGAGCTGGAGTGTTGTTTGTTTCTCCTCACGGGTATACTATTCCTAAGTCCTATAAGTTATTGTTCCCATGCACAAACAACATTGCTGAATATGAGGCCTTGACAAATGGATTGAAAATGGACATAGAATGGGGAATTAAAGAGCTACACATTTATGGGGATTCATAATTGATCATCAACTAGGTTAATGAAGAATACCAAACAAAGGATGAAAAACTGATACCCTATAAGAAGATCGTTGATTCATTGCGATGATATTTCACCTTTGTTACATTTCAACAAATCCCTAGAGCAGAGAACAAAGTAGATGATGCTATGGCCGCATTGGCTTCCCTTCTTCAGCTAGACCAGCATGAGTCCAGATAAGAATTCTTGGTGGAAGAGCTACGCTTCCCCATTTTTGACTCCTTAGAAAGCCATGTCATTTGTACCTTGGTTAGCCATGAGTCATCCCGCTATGGTGCCATCTACTCATATCTCTATGATGGCATTATTCCTAAAACCTTTAATCATTTTGAAAGAAGAAACCTTGTTCGTAATGCCTCTCACCACACCCTTATCTTTGGTGATCTATATAGGAGGGGTTTAGATGGGACACATCTTAGGTGCTTGGAAAAGGATGAGTCTGACTGAGCGTTAGCTAACATTCATGAGGGAATTTTGTGGAGGACATTCTAATGGTCTTGCCATGGCCTGAAGGTTGCTTAGGGTGGGGTACTATTGGCCCACAATGTAGATGGATGCTATAGCTTTTGCCAAATCCTGCGAAAAGTGTCAGAAACATGGAAACCTAATTCATGCTCTAGGTAGGGAGCTTATCCCTTCTATTTCTCATTGGCCATTTCAGTGTTGGGCCTTTGACCTTGTTGGGTAGATTCATACCAACTCATCAGGTGGACATAAATTCATTATTACTACTACTGACTACTTTACCAAATGGGTAGAAGATGTTCCACTTTCTATTGCTTCAGGGAAGACAATTTCTTTGTTCATCTTGAATCACATCATCTATCGGTTTGGGATACCTTCTGAAATAATCACTGACAATGGAGGTCAGTTTAAAAATAAGTACCTTACACATCTCTACAAAAAGTTTAAGATAAAATAGCATTGGTCCTCCATTTACTTCCCACAAGGAAATGGACAAGCAGAGGCTTCAAATAAGACCATTCTCAAAATCCTCCATAGAACAATTCACAAGAATGGTAGAGACTAGCACTTACAGATCAATCCAGCCTTATGGGCTTATAGAATGAGTATTCATACTCCCATAGGGGCTACTCCCTTTTCCCTTGCTTATGGTGCTGAAGTAGTGTTACCTTTAGAGGTAGAGATCCCTTCACTTAGAGTCTCTCTCAAAGGTTTGGTTACAGATGAAGATTATCGTGCCATGAGATTGCAAGAATTGGAACTTCTTGATGAGAAATGAAAAGCATCCTTTGATCACATGAGAGTTTACCAAAAGCGTATGTCCAAAGCATTTAACAAGAAGGTTCACCCTAGAGATTTCCAAGTAGGAGATCTTGTCCTGCGCAAGAATCCTAAGAACCAACAACATCGAGAGCAGAAGGGTAAGTTTGAACCTAATTGGCTTGGACCATACATTATTACTGTCACTTTTGGAATGGGTGCCTATTTACTATCTGATCCAGAGGGAGAAGAGCTCCCTGATCCCATCAATGTTTTGCACCTCAAGAAGTTCTATCCATGATGCATGTTCTATCTGGGGGCATCCTTTGTACATACTTATTGATCTTGAAAAAATCCAAAAATAAAATTTTTTTTTAAAAAATTGTATATTGTTAAAAATTATAAAAATATGAAAAAAAGTCCTGAAAAAATACAAAAAATTAAAAAATTAAAAAAAAAGAAAAATTAAAAAAAGAAAAAGAAAAAGTGCCCTGGTGAAAACCTGGAAACAGGCACCTTGGTAGCAAAAATTAAAAAAAAATGATAAAAAGAGAGAAAATTGCAATAATATCCAAGTGGTGAAAACTTGGAAATAGGCGCTACTTGAGGCCTTTGCACCCCTATTTCTTAAACATGCATCCTCGACCCTTAGCCTTTTCCATCATGCCTTGACCTTGTTGCCTTGGTTTGGAATTGGTCTTTGTCTTTGTCTAGGGGGCATAACTATGTTCGCTTTGGTCTCTAGGATGCGCTAGTCTTTAGGACACCTCGCAAATGGTGCTTTTCAACACCACCCCAATTGTGTTTTTCAACACTACCCTATTGTTAAGTGTTTCTCAACACTTATCAGATATCCTACCCTACAGTCTAGCATGATGTGATATTTCTCATTGGCAGATGTGATACTCAAAGATTGACTCTATGACCTACACACATGCACTTAAACATTCGACTCATTGAGACTTGTTTGACTTTATTTTCTTTGTGTGCTGTCTATGATGATTTCTTTGATGAGTGTTCTCTCCCAAAGATAGTTTTTGATGATGCATAGCTAGAAGACTGAGGGATTGAGAACATGTTTTATTTCTTTATCTACTTGTGGGTATATTTTGTTGGTCCTAACTATCATTAGCATTTGTGCTTGATCCACTTGATACTTAGGACCTACAAGATATTATCCTTGACTATTTTTTGCAAGTGTATGCTTATAGCTATCTTGACTTTCTTGTGTCTCGATACGAGTATAATCTTGCCATATCAAACTTAGGTAATCCCACTGCACTAGTCATCTTGACCTACATGTCTTTGGTGCCTAGGTGGGATTCCCACATTCCTATCTGATATAGATCATATTCATATACCCATAGTCATGCTAGTGAGTATTGTATGATCTTATGACGCTACCAATAAAGCTCGATGATGATTATTAGATGTCTATTGGCATTGTGACCTTGCAAGTCAACCACCTTTCATAATAGCTTGCATTTTTAGGTTCATGTTAGTTTAATTTTGCATCTTGCATATGGAGAGAGCTCTCCTTTTATCTTTCACAGACTAGTCGGTCAACTGCGCTCATCCTTTCATTTCCTCTCGATCATATCTTTCACTCCTTATCTTTCATCTCACCTTTTTCCTATCATCACAAGGGGTTAACTATATCATCATATCTATATCCTAAAGAGACCATTTTCAAAAACATGAGTCTATATCACAAACATGAGAACTAAACATACATCTATGAGAGAGAATATACATGAGCATTTATAACATACATTTTGAGCAATATGACAAGACAATATCAACACTGATACATCCATCACAAGTGAGACATACACATGATATATCGTAAATCTAGTAAATCTCATATATATAAATATCATGATACAAAATACAATATGAGATCCCAAAATCTGGATCAAAGTCTCAAGATATGTCCAAAACATCTAACACCTAAAGCCCAAGACCTAGGACTCACTGCCCCCATCACAAGGATCTGGTGTTGGAGGAGGTGGTGCTGCATCTAGTACCATGTCTGATCTACCCACTACTACTGAGTAGGAGGGAGCTCTTTGACCCTCTGGCACTGCCTGTATATAGAGCCCATGGTAATATGTCACTCGCGTTGCCTCTCTTCGGCTCTCTGCAATGGCAACTTGTAGTGCTCGCTCTCGCCGCTCTATCTCAGTCCTCGCATCTATGAGATGTTGCTCCCTAATAGCTATAGTGATCCTAAACTACTACATCTCAGCCTCTAGAGCCTGTATCTTGGCTCTCAAGTCCTCTCCTCCCACAGGTTGATCTTGCCTAGCCTCTGCCTATCGGTGAGCTAGTCTCACTATACCCTCATCCTCATCAGCTGAGCTCCGACCCCATAACCATTTTCAAAAACTTGATCTAGAACCCTCTCTAGTCTCCCTCACTCTCCCCTTCCCCCTCCCACCATCTCCTTTGTCTCCTTCATCCCCTTCATCATCTCCCTCCTCTCCCTAAGCTGCTAGCTGTGCATCAAGTACAATGAATTGAGGGAATGGATCCCTCCGCCTCTCTGCCCTATAGGCTGCATCAGCCCCTACATCTTCCATGTTTGGGAGATACTCCCAGGGCTCTCTTCGTATCGTAGCTATATCCTATACTGCTTGCTGGTAATCTAGCATCAACAGTCAACCTTGACCCTCCTCATCCCAGGCCCGTGCATATGTAGTAGTCTCAGTCGATACTTGCTGTTGGCACCCAAACTACCTCTAGACCTGAGTGATACAGAATCTCTCAAAAATCTCTATGTGCTGACCTACCAGTGGCTGGGTGCATAACATAGAGCTCAGCTCGTCATCTGCATCACCCCATGGCTCCACTGTCTTGTAAGGTCTCCATGTGATTGAGACAAGCTCATCCAGAATCCTCATGTAGTAGGTCACATCCCCACTATGAGGTTGTGACAAGAACCCTGTATACCTATATATGAATGGATGCCTCCACTCTCTAGGTTGTACCCATGGGCACACCACTGTGATGTGCTCCCATGCCCACACATGTGCTAGAATTGCACCGCATGCCCATGTCCTACTCTCCCAGTACATGATCTCATGGAGCTCATGGTACATGCCAACCAATATGGCTGGGCCCCATGCCATTCGTCATGGATGTGCCACCAAATCAACTAACAATCTGCCCCATCCCAGTGGGAAACCCTTCTGACTCTTGTCAGTGATAAGGGCTTGTGCAATAATGGACACAACAATACAAGGTACTGGGAAGTCCCTGCCAAAATCATCCATCAGCCGATCCCAGCTGACATGTCTATCTATAATCATGACATCCTGGAACATGCCCTGGATGGCATGTTGTCCCTTAGTAGTATCCTGATCATAGTATACTTGTGTCATCAAACAATCATGTTAGTTTCTATTATCTAGAAACTTTACACTTATGGCTATCTATAAAACATGATTATACTTACAAGATCACCATGGCTAGGCACTTGGAGTATCCGATAGATGTCCTCTAGTGTGATTGATGCCTCTCTAGTAGGGAGATGGAAGGTGTTGTGCTCGCTATGCCATCTCTTAGCTAGCGCAGTCAACAACCCATGATTAGCTCGAATGTAGGGTAACTATAGCAGATACCTGAAGCCCATAGCTCTCAAATCGGCCTTGCCTGGATCATCCAGATCTCGGACAAATCGTAACCCTGTCACCTTCGACACTCTAATGAGTAACACTGAAAAGACCTCCTACAAGCCATTAACCCTAGCCAAATGTCAGAACATATCATGATGGATGTCTACAAATCAGTATAAAATATCTTAAAACACAAACATTGTCTAGACCCATGTCATTTTGCTCAAAAACACTAAAACATGTCAAATTCTTAACTTGGGCGATACTATTTTTGGCTAAAGTATCGCGCGATACTTTGTTCAATAATAGGGTGATAATATATTCGCATGCGATACTTCGCATAGTATCGCGTGATAGTTCACCAATTATCGTGGGATACTGGTTTACATTCCCGTGTGATACTATTTGGACCCACGAAGTATCACGTGATAAACCCTCTCAAAGGGTGCAATACTTCTAAAGTATCACGCGACATTTCACCTAAGTCTAAAATTAGAAAATTTAAAAATTTGAAAAACATGTTTTAAATACCATAAATGCTCATAATGACTCAAAAATTGGGCAAGTTTTTCTGAAAACATACCGGGGCACCATATTGTGGAGGCCGGTTGTGCAATCGGGAGTGCTCAAATCGATGTCTATGGACCGAGATGCATGCTTGCTAAGCCATTTTTCTCTCTCTAAGCTCTTAAGATTCTCAAATCAATAAAAATTAAATAATTTTGAAAATGACACTTTTTGCCCCTTATATAGCCTTTTGACTTTTTCGGCCGATTTTCAAAACATCTTGGAATTGCGCAAAAATTGCACCCCTAGCTAATTTCGACATCCTAGATCCATTTTCGAACTCAAAATTGAAATCCAAGTTCATCTTACTAGTCAAAATTTCATTTCAAAATTTCCCCTTCTACGCAGTTGGCTGACCTTTTGAGGCCTAATCCTTCGATCTTTCTTGGGGCATCTTCATCTCCATCTCTTTCAAACTCCTAGTCTTTCATTCATCTTTCATTCATTTCATCTCTCCTTCGATCTTCGCTGGGGCATTTTCTTCACTGCTTAATGGTTATCCTATCATGCTCTATCCTTCGATTATGATTTCTAGTGCTTTGATCAACCTTTACCAACTTGTTGTTCTCCTCTACCTAATTTCGATTTTGATTCCGAGGGTGCAATACCTATCAGCTTTAATCCTTGATTCAGCTATATTAATTCATTTAGCTTAGCTTGAGATTCTTATTTGAGACTTGATTATCACTTAACAACAATGATGTTGGTCTTGTCTTTCAGTCGGCTTATCTTTGTCCTGATGTGTTCCCATCCGTTGAACACACATCTGAGTTATCTTGTGATCCCAAATGGATCTCACATTTCAATTCTTCTTTGGCCACATGTGATCCCAAATTGATCTCACATTACCCAAAGAGGGGCAAATGTATGCACCCTAAAATGGTCGCCTAGACTTTAGGCCCCCATTCAACAATTTATCAAATCCCTGAATCAACATTTTAAAAAATCAGCATTTTCAGCTTTATATCAATTTCCTTGATCAAATCCTATGCTATCATTTATTTGATTATTCCTTGGGCTAAGCATTTTATCCTAAAGTCTTTATTTATTAAAAGGAATATTTCCTCCCCTTTTATTAAATAAAAAGCCCCCACTTTTCTTCTTATCCTAAGTTGCACAAATAAAGTATTATTCTTACTTTATAAAAAAGGAGAAAAAATACTTTTTGTCTCATATGGACACAAAAGTCAACTCTTATTTTCTCATTGGAGGATATTTGTGCACATGGATTTCTCCTCTTTCAAGCTCCACCCTTGATTAAGTCTTTTGCCTCTTAATCTCCATGGTCCATTCCTTCTCATTTCCTATAAAAGAAGAGCTCTCTTCTCATGTTGGCAATAGATTCTTTTTATGCTAATGTTATGCTACAGGTTTTCTAGGTCACTTTGGAGCTTTTGAAGAGTTGGAGCATTCTTGGCTTTTGCATCTACATGCTTTCATAGTTTCATTTCTTGCATTCTAGTTTCATTACCATGGCATTCATAGTTTAGATTTCCTTTCATGCTTTAGATTAATCTCACATAGCTTAATTAGGAAGGATTGTAATACTTGTTCTTTCCTTTCATAGCTTAGCTTGCACTCTCATTTCTAGCTTGCATTGCATTGCATTTCATAGTGATTCTTGGGGATATTGACATTCTTGCCCTTGTCTTCACTTGAATCTCTCATTGTGTGGTTGACTAGCAAGGTCATAAGCTTAATAGCTCTAGCTGATAGCAATTTTAATATCTTGCAACTCTATGCATAGAGAGCTCTAGGTTGCTTTCTAAGGTTTCCCATTCATGGATTCCCTTGGATATAATGACTTAGAGAAGTGCACCATTTGAGTGTGTATAGAAACAGTCCTTCCCACTAATTTTTAGAGGAGTGTTTGGACCAGGTGGTATCAAATAATTGACATGGAGTGTTAAGACATCCCTCAATACCTTGTGGAAGTATCAACTTATCATCTCTCCTAAGTGGCCAAAGTTATGGACAATCTTACAATTCCTCAGATTGTGGCCAAGTGTGTGGAGGAACATCACTAGTTGTTCTTGTAACGTTATGTTTATCGTATCTGTAATGCTTCCTTTTTGCCTTAGAATATTGGCTAGTTGAAAGAAGGCTCTTGTAATCATGTGAATTTGGTCATGACAATCCACCTCATTATAATGAATAATGTGTTTATAAAAACCAACTTCATCTCTTCTTTTCTTATGCATTTGTTGTCTACCTTCTTGTGTAGACATTGGTTTGGCTACCACAAGGACAACAAGAACAATTGTGAGAAGATGAGTGAGTGTGGTCTTCCTAATTATGCATCCTTGAATGTTTATATTGTTGGGAAGATCCATCAATGACATGAAATGTGGACAATGAAGAAGATTTTGTTCAAGACAACAAAAGAAATGCAACAACATGATTTTGTTCCATGTAATATGTCTATTGCGTGTAATATGATACTTTTTATTATATATGTAATCCTAGTTGGTTATTTTCTATACCTATTGAATTTGTTATCATTGTTGCATTAGGAAATCAGATAAAGTACAATTACTACTCCACCTAGTACAATTTATGTAAATTTCTCCAACACCTACTTAGTGCTTGGAATCATATATACACATGTTCATGAACAAGACCATAAGCCCATCATTAATAATATATACCTATGGAGAAGATTGTAAGCCCATCATATATACCTATTGAATTTGTTAACCTTGTTGCATTAGGATATTTAAATGGAATACACAAAGGAGTAGCAAATGATAAAGCAATGCAACAAAGTGATCATTCAATCAAATTTATATTGGTTAATGGTGATTTGGGCAGACCATATAATCATAAATACATAGAATCTAATGGTTTCTTTGCCTAAATGACCAATGATGATTAGAAAGATAGGCATTTTGGAATTTTGTTTTCATATATAAATGGAGTTGATAATTCTTCAACTTGTCTTTGTAATAATCAAAGGTGAAATTGGTAGAGCAACCATTATATCACCCAGAGATGAACATGCAAAAGATTTATCCAATTCTACTTTTTCATAATCCACATTTTATAAAATTTGGGGTCCTTGGTGTGTTCCATCTAAATCTCCTAATGCAACATGGCTAACAAATTCATGAATGCAAAGCATGTAATAACTGCCCTACCCAAATCACCATTGATGTTAAAATAAAATCTAGATTTCCATGTTCAATAGAGAGAATTATGATGCTTAACCACATATTCCTCTTGATAAATAAAGAGATAAAATAAAAATAATATAAAATATAATAGAGATAGATTCATATGTTTCCCCTAATTTATATAGAAATCTATAGCCTTCCTTGTTTGTGATCATTTGATAAAAAATGCAAGTAGTAAATCAGTGGGAAGCCTTACTAATTCAATGATTTTGAAAGATTCCTACAGATAGTTTAAACAACATTTTACCCACATTGGCATTTTAACCCATGATTTTTCTGCTTGTAAAAATTCACTGGTTGAACTTGTAAAAATTGTCCAACAAAAAAAAATAGAGTGCTCAACACTTGGAGAGTAGTCTCAGAGTTTGCAACCTATATATATATATATATATATATATATATATATATATATATATATATATATATATATATATATATATATATATATATATATATATATATATATAGGTGATCTCCAAGTCATTTTGTCTATTAGTGTCAAATACTTAGTCATTATCAAGGCAGAGTTGGTCGGTCATCACTACGACCGAGCCATCCTACTAAGGCCGATTAATGTATGGATTTGTATTTTGTATATGTACTGAGCAGTAGTTACTGTTGAGGAAGCCAGTGGTTTTTGAGAACCCCAGTAGTTACCGAGCACTATGAATGTCGAGATGTATAGAATAGTTAGTGTCGAGCGCTAGTATATGGAGAATAGTTTTGACCGAGCACTAGAGATTGCATATGCGGAGTGAACCAATTTTGGTATATGTGTTTGGAATGGCATAAACTCTTAGGTAAACCATTTTGGCTGACTTCTATGCATGATTTAATGATTTTTGAGATAATTAAGGAGTTGATTGCGTGTTATGATTTCAATCATTAATCCCTATGCAAGCAATGTAACCAATCAGAAAAGGGGAATGTATAAGTGACATAAGTGATGAATCTAGATCAACGATCTAGATCTATAAGCTTGATAAATTATCTATTTAAGGTGACATCAAAACCCTAATAAATATTAATCAGGAGATCTCACATGTATGTGGATATAAGAAGTGTTTTGAATGTCAGAAGTCGAGATCAAGAAGAGTGACCGAGCAGAGAAATGAAGGACATAACAAAGTTATATTTGATTTTGAGATCAGATAAAAATTGGAAATAGGAGATCTGTCATCAACATTTGAAGTGCAAACTGAAGGATCAGGTACTGATACATTCTAGCAAGTGAATTAGGGTAAATCTCTTAACTAAGTGGTCCTAATAGACCTTTGTAAATCTCCTAACAAAGTGCTTAGTTGTAAGTTTAAATCCTTTAATCAAGGTAGATTGTATAAGTTTGTAAGCTCTTAGCAGGGTAGACCCCTCACAGGGTAGATCACCATAAGTGATCAAAACTTTGTAGCCCTAACAGGCACACTTTATTGCTACAGTAGTGAATATTTGTGGGTGTCATCCCCACCCCATTTTTACCTTTCAAGGGTTTCGAGGTTACCAAATATTTTTTTTATTTGTTTCATTTTCATGGATGTGATTAGTAGTTAGATCTATTTCAGCATTGAATTTTATGTTTATGATATACATGTTGAATTGGTTTCAAAATGTAAAATTTTTATAGATTCTAATTCATGCCCCCTCTTAGTATCTTACTTTCCCAATAAGACTTCCAACAATTGGTATCATAGATTTGTTCTCTTAGAATAAGTATAACCACTTGAGAGTTAAGATCTTGGATATGGATGCTTATAAGTTGGGAAAGATCATAGAGAATCAGAAGATTGACATCTAGCTTGCATTGCACTAGCTTGAAACAACAAGAGAGGAATGGAAGAAATCCTTAAAAAGAAGGAAAGAACTAGTAATTCAACTGAATGACACTCAATATCAAGAAGAAGACACTAAAGGTCTATTTGATAATGGAAACTCTAGTGAAAGTGATGCAGCAATAGAAGATCTATTGGAGAGAAACAATTCACTGAATGAAGAAGTCAGAAGTTTGAGGATAGAGTAAGAAATTGAATCATTAAGACTATGTGAAGTGATTGAGTAAAAAAATAAAGTTGAGGAAGACAAGACAATGATAGTAGAGGATAAGAGACACATGGCTACTAGACTTGATGAAAGGACATGTGATGTGCAAAAGCTTACAAATAATCAATTGGACATGGTAAATGAACTATTACTTGTAAATCAAGAGTTAAACAAGGAAGACATGGAAATTAAAACTCTAAGATCAGAGAATAATCAACTGAAAAATGAGTTAAGATCTAAAAGAGAACTCATTGAGAGGGTGAAAAAACCTAATGAAGCTGTGAGATATTTTGAGGAGTTGATGAGATCACCAAGAAGATCCAGTGACACCTCTAGAGGAGGCCATATCGAGCACCTATCATCCACTGAAGAAGGAGAATCATCAAAGAGTGGAGAACATAGGAATGCAAAGCCAAAGAACAACAAACCTACATGTCATCACTGTGGGAAACTAGGACACAAAAAACATTTACAGAAGCAAGAATGGTAAGTCCAATCCTAAGCCTAAATTCAATGGATATTACTTTAACTATAAAAAGCATGGACACCATGAACATGAATGCAGGTCAAAGGCTATCAATACACCTACTACACCTAGATTTCAAGGACATTGCTACAATTGTTAGAAATATGGTCATAGAGCACAAGAATGTAGATCTAATGCAAAACCTAAGTGGACATCCAAGAGGCAAGATGATTTACCTATAAAAAGTAACACATTCAATTGGGGTTACAATACATGGTATAGTTGTCATTAGTGTGGATAATATGATCATATTGGAAAAAAATGTATAAGGACACACTTTAGAGGTAAATCCAAGAGTTGGATGAATGGAAGTTTGGTCTGTTATAATTGTCACAAGATTGGTCATATAAGAAGAGATTGTAGGACTAGACCTCCAACACCTAATAATGAACAAAGAAAAGGTGAAGAGATTATTGATCAGATAAAGAAATAGATGAACCAAACATGGAGAAAGAAAGAGGAAGAAAGAAGTAGTGGAACCAATGAACTTGAGATCACCTAATCCAATGGATCAGGTGATCACACTACTTCTAACTAAGCAAAGAAGGTATGTAAGGAACTATATTTTTAAATGCTATATTTTACACCAGTTCCTAACATCGAATGTGTTGAAGTCCATATCTACATAAGTTAAGATGCATTAGGAAAAATTTGAGGCAAGTACCGAGAAAAGATTTATTGTGCATAATAGGCAATTGAGCTATTATACAATGAATGAGATAGTTGTATTACACTCACTAAGTGTACAAAGCATTTCTTGAAGACCTAATTCAACTGTTTGAATCTATATAATGAAATTTACCATTCATTTTCATTTCACCAAGTGATTTGAGAATTTACAGTGATTCAAAGGCAATTTTAAGAGTGATTTGTGCAAATTTTGTAAAGATTCAACAGCATGCCATCAAAAAATATTGCGAAGTGTTGTTAAGACCAGTTATTACTGAGCTACATAGAATCTATTTTACAAACCCTAATTTGGAAAAATGGTGTCAAGCTCATCTCTCAGAGTGAGGAAGCAAGGAAAGGAGGTACAAAATGTTCAATTAGTTAGGAGTGATGCATGCAAACCATCAAATTTTTTAGCGATACCTGAGAGTGTAGTGAAGGGATCTCTTGGGAGCGTTGTCATCAATCTCACTGAATGTTTTGATGATCCACGATGTTAGGGAATTCTACATGTGTAAGATTAGTGAGATTGGAGATTACGAGCTGAGGGAGGCATACAATAAATTGTGCAAAAATAAAGTGTTGAAGGATGAACACAAGCACATTGCCGACAAAGGGTTAGTTAATGCCCTAGACTTCCCTCACAATTTTGAAATGGAATGGATTAAGATTGTTTTGAGCAGAATTCACAACATGCAACTATGGTTGGAGAATGGACCGATCAAAATCACCAAGGAGATAATACACCAAGTCACTATATACCCTATTCTTGATGGGAAGAAGACTATGAGATGTCAAAGAAAGGAAGTGATTCAAGAAAACACTATGGTAGTATGGAACAAGAGAGGAATGAAAATTTCCATGATCATAGATCCTGAGATTGATTTTGCAGTGAGGGTAATTTCACATAAGTTTTATCAGTAAAGAAGGATAGATATTGTTCCTTGCATTGCAGTGGACCAAGCATGGAAGATAGTAAAGAAGGATCATGCATATGATCTTGCCAAGATGCAATTGACACAACTAGATGAGAACTTATCATCAATCAGGAAGGCAAAGAAGTTTATGTGTAAGTTCAGATCCCTGATAGTCTGCATATTTTTCTATGTACAAAATATTTTTCCTACTATAGGAGATGTTTTCTAGAGTCAGGACTGACCTGTGACACAATAGATTAGTGAATGTATTCAACAATTAGGAGAAAATTTTGACAATGTGATGGAAAACTACTTTGTTGAGTTTAAGAAGAAAATCAGGAAGAGGAGCATAATTTTGGTATCATTAGTTGAGAAATTTTATGATGATGTATGTTTTCTTGTTGATATTGATCACATATTTGTACAAGATGTTGTACTAAGGGTAGCATGGTTGAGACCATTTCCCTATGAGGTAAACATAGATAAAACATCTGTAGCTATAACAACTTTACTAGCTAAAGAAATTGACAACACTGCCAAGATATTTGGGAGATATGAAGAAGACAAATCTAAGATAACAATGGGCTTGAAGTTTGCAACCTTAGAGAGGAGGAGAAATAAGTTAGTGAAAAACCCTAAGAAAATGTTAGGTCAAGGAGAAGAGGAGAATGCACCACTAGCAATCACACAAGGTTGGGGTGAGGACCAATCTAGTGATTTTGAAGAAAGTGAGGATAAGGAAGTAGATGCATGAAAGAAGGGAAAAGAGATAATGGTTGTCGATCCCACTATTAAGAAGAACCTAAAATAAAAGCCTACTCCTCTTGCAATGACAAGATTGAGAACAAGGGAAGCTTCAACTGCAACAACAACTGAGCCACAAAAGATAACTTTGGTAAATAATACTAAAGGGGAGAGCTCAGGGAAAAGAAAACAAGAATTTTCTGACAAAATTGATCTTTCCTGAAAATGATTGCACACCCTTAAGATTTTTGGGTGCAGAGACTTTCTTGATAGCTTCAACTCTTTCTGGATAAATTCTAATTCCTTCCTTTGATACAATGTGTCCTAGCAATTTTCCTTCTTTAACTGCAAAGCTACACTTTTTAGGATTTAAAGACACACCATATTCTAAAGCTTTGACAAAAAATTTTTCTAGATGTGAGCAATGATCAATAGCACATTTAGAATAGGCAGTTAGGTCATCCTGGTACACAACCATAAACAAGTCTATATATTCTTTGAAAGCAACATCCATGGCTCTTTGAAAAGTGGCTCCAACATTTTTGAGACCGAATGACATTCTGACATATACATAGGTTCCCTAAGGTGTTGTAAATGTCATTTTGAATTGTTTAGATTCCTTGACTAATACTTGATTATACCCAAAGAAACCATCCATCATGGACATTAATTCACATCCAGTGACCTTATGCAACATTGCTTCCATGTTGGGCAGGGAATAGTTATCCTTTAATGATGCAACATTCAGATTCCTAAAGTCCACACACAACCTAATATCCCCATTTTTCTTCTTGACTGGGACTAAGTTAGACACCCAAGTAGAATGCCTTATAGGTTGGATTATTCCTGCATCACTTAACTTGATTAGTTCCTGTTGCATTTTAGGGGCCAATAGGGGATTGATCGGTCTTTGCTTCTATCTGAATGGTTTAACCTCATCCTTCAACGAGATTTCATGTTGGAAAAAATCTTCCCTATAAGATTTTAAGTCATCATATGACCATGCAAAGACATGCTTATACCTTCTTAACAATTTAATCAACTTAGTCCTTATGTGAGAATCTAGCCCCTTCCCAATGTAATCTTTTTGAGGGGCACTGTGTGACCCTAAATTTATTTCTTCTAAATCCTCAATTTTGGCACTGCTTGTTTTTAACATATAATCATCTTGATTTGTGTACAAAGCTTTCAACTCAGTTAAACCCTTAGGGATATGATTTGAACTCAACTAGATAATTTCATTCCCTAAAACCATATCCTTACCATCTATCTCTTCAACCAAAGCATTCCAATCTATGAGTTGATCTTCATAAAGGTCAAGACAGTGGATAAACTTTAAGATATCAAGGTCATCTTCAAAGACTTGCTAGTTATAGACATTGTCTGGGACTATTGGCCTATTTTTTATTTCAACTATTGATACTCTGAGTAAAGTTGAATCATCTTTCTTCAAGGCAACATTGGCCAAAAAATCAGCCATCATGTTATTGGATCTTTCTACCCAATTAATGTTAAAAGCATCAAAAATCTCAATCTGATCCCAAATAGCATGCTTATACATCTTTAGTCTATCATTCTTTACTGCATATTTGGACCTTGTGCAACCACAAGTTCAGAATCACCATATTATTCCATGCCTCAAAGCAATATTCAATCTTAAAGACAATGCTTCATATTCTGCAGTATTATTTGTGCATTGAAAAGTCAATAGGAATGAATACTTGAAAGTGGTACTTGATGGAGATATGAATAAAAATCCAGCGCCAGAACCTTCCTTTGAATAGGCTCCATCAAAGTACATCTGCCACAATCCCTCTTGTTATTTTTTTAGCTTTGCAACTAATGGATCTATCTCTTCCAGTGGTGGGACAATATCTTCTAATCTGAAATTCTCCATGTCAACATCCACACAACAATTTAAATGATCATCATTTATTTCAATCATATGTGTAGCTCTATTTTCTCTGGAAACCTTGACATTATCACCATCAATATTAAAGGTTGCAAAAGACAAATCAAACTGTATACTGCCTCCCATTGAAGCACTCCATTTTCTTGACAACATTCCATACTGAGGTGGAATGTCAACCACTAACACACTCATAGTTAGCAACTTACCAGGATATGCTTCAAGTCTATAGGGTAATGCTTTTATAGTACCAATCACTAGTACTTCTCTAGAATCCATAGCTTGACACCTTCCATGAGGTGTATCAACTTTCAAACCTAAAGATTTCATAATTTCTACTGGCGTGACATTTTTAGAAGCTCCAGAATCTATCATACAATTTTTGAGATGCTTTTCATTTACAATCAAAGTCAAAAAGAAAGGATCAATTTTTCCTGGTACAGTATGAACAACATTTGTATCTAAATAGATTTGAGGGATTTCTGAAATGATCTCTCCATTTTGGTTTGTACTGACATCATCAAAAACCTTTGTTTTCTCAGATTTGTCATGGTTTTGAGTGTCAATGTTATTAACACCATTTACCCAACTTAAAGCCTTCTCTTTATGTTCCTCTATTCTCATCATTTCTAATAAAGGGACCTTGACAGTGATTTGTGATAACAATTTACTCATGTCAATGGGAACATACTTTGGGTCTGTAACATCTTGCTTAGTGACAGTGACTTCTTTATTTTCTTCATGTACAATTAGATTAGGACTCTCTTTGCTTTGAATCTTTACTTCCTTTTGTAAAGAGGATACAGTATCTACAAGAGGCTTGGTTTTTACTTTGTAAGCAACAGTTGGCTTTGTGAAAGTGACATTTTTCTTCACTTTGGTCTTGTTGACAACATTAGTAGCCTTTTGCTTATCTTGGACTTGTTTTTCATCCTTTTCTATTTTCTTGATGAAAATTCTAGCAGGCCTACCACTTGGACTCCCTACCACTCTATTCCTTAAGTTGTAATTACTTTTAGCTTGAGTCACCATGTCTGCTGTTATCTGAGCAATTTCTTCATCAGATGGTCTCCTTAGGACAACAAATTCTTCATCTTTTGAAGTGTTACACAAAACATTATCCAAATGACTATCTTCTTCATTAGAGAAAACTTGTTGATGGTAAATTTCATTTTTGACTTGAGAACTAAAAACATCCTAACTTTCATCCTCTTCTATAGAGTCTACTTCATCACAAATGTAGGAAGAGGTCATACCACAACCTTCATCATCATAGAATTATTCCTTACTAGTTTCTTGTTCACTGTCTACAGAAACACTTTGGGCAATGAGACAATAATAAGAATCATGTGGTGATTGGAAAACAACACACCAAGGCACCTCATCAGTCATGTTTACTGTATTTCTATGCAAAGGGTTCGGCGTCTTATCATTTGGTTTATCTTTTCTTTCAGGAAGAACTGGCTTCCCATCTTTCCATTGAGTTTTATAAGGATAGTTCTGCATTCTTGGTAACTTGTTGAATTTATTGAAAGAAGGTCTATCATTTCCTGGTACTCTATTGTTTCTTGCTTCACTAGGTTTCAGATCTTTTATTGCTTTTAAGATTTTCTTCAAACGATCTTCATCTTTTGGTTTTGTATCAGCTTTCCCTAGTTCCTTTCTATTTGGGACTGGAGGTTTAAAATCTTCCCTTCTTCCCAATTTCCCTGATATTCTTCTATTACTTTCTATATTGATAGCCAGTTTATAGGATTCTGCAAGATTTCTAGGGTTCTTGTCTCTCAAGAGATATCCCATTTTTGAATCAAAAGCATTTAGGTATGTGACCAAACAAATCTTGTCATCTAGTCTGATAACTTGCAATAATTTGTGCATAGCTTTCTGAAATCTGACATTGAACTCAACAACACCCTCATTTGGGTTTTTCTTGATATTTTTAAACTCATTAAGCATGAAACCTTCATTGGTTTTATCACCATATTGTTCTTTGAAGAAATGCTTGAACTGGTCCCAAGAACATATGCTAGTATGAGGTAGATTCCTAAACCAATCTCTAGCATCCTCGGTCAAAGATTGAACAAAAAGCTTCATGATCACATCATCAGGTTCAATATTGTAGTCATCTATTACATCAATGAAACTTTTCAAATGTTCCTCACAAGTGACAACATTACTTCCAATGAACTTTGGAAGCTTCTTCCTAATTTCATCAAGGATAGGATTTGGGTAACCAGGAATCTCAATAAAAATCAATTGCTTATGTCTCTCATGTATGGGCCCTATCTGAGAAGGGCCAGCACCTAAAGATGTGGATGTTTGAAATTTGAAATAGTAGAAGCTTTGGGCATGCCCATAGTTTTAGAAGTATTCAACACATTTGCACCTTGTGCTTGAGAAGTGGACTATGTATTGGTAGGTCCAGAAGATTGCTTAAGGAAGTTAATCTTTCTTTTCATTTCAGCTGCAGTGGCTTCAAGCTCTGCCTTTTCTAACTCTTTTGCCAACAATTCTTGTTCTCTTTTGGCCTTCTCTAGGTCAACATCTAATCTTGCTGCTTGATCAAGAGACTTGTTGGCAACATCTGATTCATTTATTGTAATCCCTACAGCCTTTTGTTTACCTTTATCCTTAGGGTTTCTAATTTCATAAGTTTGTTGGACAATAGGTTGCTCTTGTGTTTGCTTAGTCATAGGAACATGATTGAAGGCTTCAACATCCAATAATTGTTTTCTTAATTGTTCTGCTCTGATCATAGCATGCCTAATCTTTTTTCCCTTTTCTTTCTCCCTTTTTTGCTTTATTTGAATTTGTTCTTGGATTTTTCTCTCTAATTCAAATACTTCAAAAATTTCTTCAGACTCTGCAAGGGTTATTTTTGATGATGCTTGTTGGGCATGGGTTTCTTCTTGATGACTATCTGGATCATTCATGGCTTGTGGAGGAGTAAGGTTCATTTTATTCCTACTCTAACTTCGTGACCTTAGGGGATTATGAGGAACTGTCCTCCTAAAATGCCTAGATCTATCTGCATCTTTCTCAGTAGGAGAATAATAATCCTCATATTGGTTAAGCCCTAGATCAATTGCTTCCTCATACTCTGATGCATTTCCTTCTTGGTTTGTTGGGGCAGAGTCCTCATGCCTCACATTTCCCTTTTGTTTCCATGCTAGGGACATGTCTTTTGTACTTTTATCTTTTCTCATTCTCCTGGATGTGTTCGGGAGCTCACCTTCTAAACTTGCTTCTGGGTGATCCTTTTTCCAGGCTCTAGTATTTCTCATACTCATTACGATTAATTCTTTAATTGCACTGGTGCAGAGATTTGTAAGAGTTTCCACCCAACTACTTGGGATTTTTGTTTGAAATATGAATACTAATGGTAACCAACTGGTTTGTATAGGAAAGGAGCCCTGGCTCAACTAAATCCTATATTTTAACAAAGTTTTCTTAATAAATTCCCCAGTAGAGTCACCAATTTGTTAGGGATTTTTCTTGTAAGATCAAACTAATACTTGAGTTTATGCTTCTTAAAACTGACCCAAACAAGAGAAAGACCTAATTGCTGAGGATTGGATAAGATCCTCCTTCGTTTTTGAGCTCCACATACTTAGGCAGGTATTACCTTTTAATGATAACTGATTACACAGTATTATATAAGTGGACACTGATTTGCTATTGACTCTTCTAATGTGTCAATCTATAATGCATTCTGCATATGATCAAATTCAATCTGATACAAAGTTTAACCAAGTAAAATATGATTGCAAATACAACAAGAATCAGTGATTTAAGGATTCTCATCCTTCTTCCTTTTAAGGAGGGGTAACCTAAATGATTCTCTCTTTACAGAATCAGGAAATATGAATTGTAAACCTTTGGAAACAGTTCAATCTATTTGTGCAATAAACATGAAATGAAAAATATACTGGTATTGATATGAAAGTTTCAATTTTTCTTCTTTAACAGATATGAAAGATAAGATTATAAGAAACAAACAATAAACTAGTGCCTTATCTAATGGGCAAAAGAAAATCAAATGCAAATCAATCAAATAATTTCAAAAGAAATACAAAAGTATGCCTTACATACTAGCTGCAAATCCAAATAGGTTGCCTTACAAACTACTTTGTTAACCAAACACTGTTATCATCAACAATCCTTACAAATATGTTTACTCTTTTAATTGAACTATGAGAAGTTTAATTCTTTCCTTGAAAGAAACTCATAATCAATCAAATAAGCTACTTTACAACTGGTATATTTTAAATGCCTAACATATAAAACATACAAGAGTACAACATAAAAGTAAAGAGACAACAACAAGGTATGGCAGAAGTTGCAGTGTATTTGTATTAAAATTAACTTGCCAATTACATTAAAAAATTTGTTGCTCAGAGAGTCAGACACAAAATTTACAAGTCTACTTCAAAGCAATTATGTTCAATTTTTCTATTATCTTCCAACCCTTCAAAAATGAGTTGACAACTCTATTTATACAACTTATGTTTCTGTAATACCCCAAAAATGGGCTATATGTTCATTAACCTCCTACATCCTCAAATCGAACGAAATCGACATTGAAGTCCTAACCTAAGACACATCTGCACATCATCGAATCATAATTAATTATCTTAAATTCTGCATCGAGGAATATTTGTAGCAATATTCCTAATTTATCCTAATTATCTTTAATTTAATGATTATTTGGTGATAAATCATATTTATCCTAAAGTTTGATTAATTGAATATTTTGAATATTTAATTAATTAGATTTAATTTTGCCACTTAATTATTTAATTGAATTTAATTATATTTATTCCTAAGTATTATTATTTAAATTTGACAATAAATCAAAATTCCTATTATTAATTAATTAAATTCTTATTTAATTAATTAAAGCAAGTTGTCATATTTAATGATATTATTTTTGAATAAAAGTTTGAATAAATAATTGATTAACCCATAAATTAATTATTTTATTTCAAAAATCAGTTGAGTTGAGAATAAATCACTTTATTTATTTATTAATTCATAATTATCCATGTGCACAATCAAAGAACAGTTAAACTCCAAATCAGAAAATCAATGCAAGTTATTGACTTTTTGGAACTTAACATCATTTTTGAGTTCAAAAGTTGATCTAAACTTCTAATTTGAGTTAAAAAGCTATTTTTGCATGATTTGCATAATTTTTGTGAATTAATTATCTTTTGTTTCTAATAACTCAAAAATCAACTTGAGTTTATCAATAGTGATTTATGGCTTTTTCCATGCACCTCCAAAGCCCTGGATTTCTATAAAATCAAGGCTTCATCTCTCAAATTTCCATCCACAGAATTTGCATCATCCATGAATTTGCATCCTCACACTGCTGAATTGGAGACTGAAGAATTATCTTTGCGAATCCAAGCCATTGTGAGATCATTCTTTTTTTTGAGCATTGCATATCATTTAGAATTCATTGTTAGATCAATTCATAGCATATCAATTTCATCTAGCATAGATTCATATCATCTTATCATTCTTATTGCATCATAAAATCCAAAAATATAGATTAATTACATTCAATTCATATCTAGAATTTGCATTCAAATCCTTCATTTAGGTGTCGTCAAGGTCACTGATCTCGATTACAATCTGAGAACATCAATCTCACACCTATTAGAAGGCAGTAAATCGTCTGGTTAGTTTAGTTTTCAATTCATTGCAGATTTCATTTTTGCTAACCTCTAATGTTTTACTGAAGTGTTGTGTCTACAGATCAGGTACAAAATTCACACACACAGTTTCAACCATCTTGGAATTCTTTATGAATAGGAATGCAACAAGATTTGGATGGTTGAAAACCCTAACCATAAAAACATAAGAGACAAATCAGAAAAGACAAAATACAATGCGCCCTCAGGTGGTGGAAAGACAACTTTTTTGGATTGTTCCGCATCCTGGATCGCTGATAACTGACACCTTTGTCTGCAAGTCTTCATGATAGCTCCTTCATTTTTATGAGATATGGTGACCACCATTTCAGGCTAACCTACACCATTCTTAATGATAGCTTATCATCCTTGTATTCTAGGCTCAGGTGTCAGATACTCCAGATGTCCTCTTCACTCTTCATCTAATATATCTAAGTCAACTATGGCAGATTTAACCTTTTTGGGCTTTGTCAGTTCATCCCATGCAGTTACTTCATCCTCTGAAGCCCAATTGAATTTTTGAACAAGTTGTAGTTGTGCCTTCTATCTCTCCCACCTGGCATCTGTTATGGCTTTGACATCTGTAATGAACTTGGTGAGATTTGTCTCTGCCTTTATTGCTTCATCCAGGGTTTTATTGAAGCTCTCCATGTCCACATTACTGTCCTCACCTAAGAATTCCTCTTTCCTAGGCAATAGAAGATCAGCATCCGATCTCCATTGATCAAGACTCTTAATGGCTCCATCTTCATTCAAAATTGGGGGGATAAATTTATTGGAGGAGGAGCTAAGCATGGCTATCTTAGCCTCAATCAGATTTGCCTTACCTTTAAAAAGTGGTAAAATGGCCTTTAATCTATCAATCTCCTCACCAACCCTCACAACTGTCTCTGAAATATTGCTACTCCCCAAAGATTGAGCAAAAATCAATCTTTCAAAAAGTGGTGCTCTGACAGACCACACTGTATGGAAACCACTCAAAATTTGCACATAGTTACCAACCTCCTTTTGTAAATTTGGCAATTTTCCATAAGCATTAAATACTAGGTCAAATTTATCTTTAATTGTATTTACCCTGTGCTGCAAAATATTCAAAAGAGCCTGCAAAATGGCCTCATTCTTTTCTTCATTAATTTTCTTCAATTCTACTGCCACCTCTTCTTCTGTCATTGCTTGTATTGTAGGTTGTTCTGGAGGTGCAGGGGCTATTGCAGGAACACTAACAAGTTGTTCTTCCAAATAATTTGCATGCTTCTCTAATGCTCTGTTCCTCATTATTATTAAGTCCCTATCCTTTACCAGAGTACTATAATCTTCTAAAAGATCACCATACCTCTCTGATAGTTGCTTAGTTTTATCTTCATTCAATTTTGCAAATTGGGTCAATACCTGAGAAATTTCCAGGTCCCCTGTATTGTGGATTGACCACACAATTTTATCTCCCTCCATTTGTTCTTTCACATTCAAAATTTGTGGCTTTTTGTCTATAGGATAAAGACTCCACATGGCTAAAGCCTAATTTTTTGGGCTATATCCAAACCCTCTTATTATGTCCCCTACTTGGGTTTCTGATGACAAAGTGACATCTTATTGTCTTTTTATTTGATCAATAATAAAATCTGAATACAAACTCCATCCAGGCACCAGCAACATGTTGCTATGTTTCACTAATTTTCTAGCCTCATCTGGAGTTAGAGTTTCACTCTCTGGGTCATATTCCTTTAATTGTTGCAATGCTTCATCTGGAACTTGACCCTCCTCTATTATCCGCACACTGGATGCAACTTATTGTTGCTTGTGCCACATCAAAAAGCTCTTGAATTCTTTTTAATTGACAAAATTGTCATCATTCAGGAAAGCATCTTGTTCAATTATTCTTTCATCTTGGCCAAGGGCCAAGGGCAATTCAACATTCTCAACTTCAAGTTTTCTTTTTCTTTTCTCTTCTCTCACCCTCTTTCTGAGTTGGTGGTGATGCTCACTAGTCCCTGTGTAAAGAGCACTCACCCTATCTTTCTTCTTCCTCTCTGAAGGTTCACCAGTTAACAACTTTCACTTTTTCTTTTGAGGCTCAACAGTATCCTCAGAACTGGGAAATTCAGTAAGGTCTACATTTTCTTTTTCTTCTTCAGGCCCTTCAACCATTTGTTGTTCCATAGTGGGTGGACTATATATGGGATAGCCACCATCACTATCTTCATCACATTTGATTTTGAATGGGCCTTTTTTCCTTTTTTGGTCTTATCAAGCTGGTCTTCCATAGACCTCATCAATGTGTGAAATTGAGCCATCATTTGCTCAAGTCTTTGCAAGTAAGGTAGAGTGGGAAAGAATCCCCCAAATACTAGTCCTTGAGTTTTCAATTGTTTCTCAGCATTATACAATGTTTGCAATTGATGGATTATTTTCTCCACCTCATTATCTTTAATAATGTTTCTAATTACATCCTCCTCAGGATACTCCTCATGCTGCTTATTGAAGGGAATACTAGGCATGCAATATTGCCTAGCAGCAACTATCAAACCCTCTATGTCTACATGCCTGTATGATGCTGCAAACATGTGGTAACTCTCCAACCAATCATTAAATTTGTTGAGAGCTCCCTTTCCAATTGTAAGATAATGCACTCTGAAGTGCCTTGGTGTAAAAGTCCCCTTTCTGTGGGGAGCTAAGTGTTCTTTATCTGTCAACATAAGCTGCCATATAAAATAAAGAAAAGCAATTCTAGGTGGAACATAAAATGGGAGAAGATGGGGAGGCTGAGGGCATCCATAAACCCTAATCATTGTGTAACCCTTTTCATAATAAATATCTCCCCAATTGTGGCCCTTGGTCCACTTATCAATAAATTGTTTGGGTCTCACCAATTGTAAAACTTTGGTGGACAATCTTGTGCAGTTGATTCCCAGACTTCAGAGAATTGGATATACAATCTAGTTCTCAAAGGCTCCAAAATCATGCCTAGGGCAAGAAGGGCTCCAAATTCCTAACCAAAACTACACCGGGTTTGGTTCTCCATTCCAAATCATCCGAGGCTTGAGATCTTGTAGGTTGATGAGATTATAATTGTGATACACAATAAGGTGCATCAACAAAGAGTAGTGCATGAATTTGTGTGTAGAGCCAGATGCGAAATTCTTCCAAGAAAGTAAACCCTCGTGCATCTTGTTTATTACATAACCGATATAATCATATCCTCTATTTACCAGATGGCTCTGTAAATCCATCACCAACATCAGAATATCAGAGGTAATCCTCTCTGGACCTGCATCAACTCCTAAGACCTGACATATCCCATATGCAATATATTTTATGTAAAACTTGAGGTCTTTGTACTGATATGGAACTGGCCCAGCGATAGCTACAACATAATTTATGCTCTCTTTGGACATATGGCTTTTAATCTCCTTAGAGACTAACACAGCCTCTCTAACATATCTGTTGGCTTGAGCTTTTAGGTCAATTTTTGTGGCCATTAGAATCTGAATTCCGAATGCCCTCATAAATGAATTTCAGTCTAGGGTTACAAGGGGAGAACCATCCTCTTTTCTAATAGTCTTGGATAAGGGATCATAGCATCGAGATAGTGTAAGTAATGCATCTATATCAAGAAAAACCTTAGGAATAATTAATTTTGCTAACCCTGATGTCTAAGGGTTTGAGACTGGTACATAACTATCACAATTTTTATAGAAATATGAGAAAAGACACATGCCTGTGATCTTAGGAGTCTTAGCATCTCTATAGTAGGCTAAATCATCCACAAAGTAGTCATCACTAACCTTTTTGTTCTGAGATGAACCAGGTAGAAGGGTGAGGAATTCATCTAAGAAACTCTCCTTTACTTTCTCTTTCAACCCTCGGCTGGTAGAGGTTTCGCTTGCTATTGGTTGACTCATCCCAACTGTAAATTCTAAAAATTATCTATAGAAATCACTGATCACACTTAAAATCTGGAAAGCTCTGAAAACTTGATGCTCTATACTCTTCAATATGCTCTGTAACTTTCAAATGAGTAGCGTCTAACTATTTTATTCTACAGAATTGAATGCGCCACCATTTTCTGATACCAAAAATGTCACTTCTACCATTACTGCACACGAATAGGGCTTCAATTTACTAGTCGTAGCTCATAATTTTCAAATTCAATTATTCAGAGACCTAGCGACTAAAGAAAAATCTCACTGTCATTTTATAATATTGGCACCTTTATAAGGTTTATGAGACCTAGTGACTAAGAGAGCTTCTTGTAGTCATGAAAAGATTTTCTACTTCATGAATTCATTCTGAGATTTAGCGACCACAAATTTTTGATCTAGAGACTCAGTGACTATAGTCAATCTCTTTAATTTTTCACATTCGAAGATTACCCGACTATAGTCAACTTCTTAGTCATGGGTGAAATTTTTCTCATTATGAGATCACGCGACTACAATCAGTTTTGATCATCATTACGAGATTTGGCGACAACAAGCAAACTCTAAGTTGCGGAACACTGTTGACTTTTCAAACTTCTTTCTGAGATCTCACGACCCAGCCATCTGGAGATTTGGTGACTGAAAGGAAGAATCTTTAATTTATTTTATCTAGAGATTTAGCGACTATAGTCCAGATCTTATTCGCGGCAACTTTATTTGCTCTTTCAAAACATTCAGCAATCACCCGACCTGGAGATCTAGCGACTAACCTAAAGTCTCTTAATCGCTGAAACCTTCTAACTTTTCAACCTTCTTCTCGAGACCTCACAACCACCATTGATCTTCTTCTTCATTTCATCCTATGGTCCATATTAAGTCGTGATAGATATTCTGACTTAACTGTTTGATTCAGCGACCACGAGACTAACTGTGTTGCTGGATCGCTGAAGGCTTACCACTTAACTGTCAGGAACTTGAGATCTCACGATTACACAATCACTATATCACTGAATAAAACACTTAACCATCAGGCTTTAACCATTATATTAACCTTAACTTAACCTAGATAAATATGGAGACTTGACAACAAAGAGATTCGCTGAGTCTCACAATCCTTCACTTAACTGGGGTTAAGTCTCGAGAACATGTGACTGAGGCATCCTCCAAGTCGTAAGAACATTTCTTAACTCTGAGTTACATTTGGAGATTAAATACTGGCCATCGATCAAGACTTCATCTCACGACTATCATCAAGTCTGGCAATCCTTTATCACTTAACCGCTGCATCTAGAGATTTGGAGACAATTGCATCACTGAATCGCTAACCGCATAGAAGATAACCACCATCATTGGGAGATCATGTGACTGTAGAAAGTCCAAGTCACTGAATAAAATGACTAACTACATGAAGACATAGAGACTTGGTGATTAACTTAAAATAAGACTGCAGCTCCATTTAGAGACTCAGCGACTAAAGAGAAAACCATAATCGCTGAATAAAACATCATTTTAATAAATCATTTTGAGAACTCCCGACCAAAGGAAATTTCTATTTAGAGACCACACGACTATAGTTCATTTCTTATAAAATTTGTCACAGCAGTTGCTAGATCTTGAGAAAAACATTCTAAGACTTGGAGACTAAAAAGCAATCGCTAAGTCGTTTGATAATAAGGAATATTCTAAAGTGCTTCTGAGATCAGGTGACAAAGGCTTTTCGGGAAATCACGAGATATGAAGGAATATTTTGATTTCTTTGTGAGACTTAGCGACTGAGAGAGAAAACTTAAAGCACACATGCTTATTTCGATGCTTAAGTGATCTGATAAAGTAACAGAGAAATAGAAAGCTAACGGCCACAACTAGGGTTTTTTTATTTTTAGGGCAAAGGGTCTGAAACTTAGGGTTACTCACCTAGGACTTGAAAATTTGGCAAGAGAGACCAGACAAAAACTCAAAATTTTGATCAGGAAAAGACTAAAACCAGAAATACTACCAACAGTGGCTTTATCTGAGGATGTTAAAATGCAAGTTTGAACAAGAACCACAGATAACTGGGATGCAAACCAAAAAACCAGACTAACCTAGAACTGGAAAAGAAACACACGGGCAAAAAGAGACACACCTATACAAAATTTACAATAATATACATTTTTATGAGAATCAAAAACTTAATTGAAGAAAGGCTTCAAGAATTGCCCATGCACTGGCAACTCAAAAACTTCATCATCCATATTCTTCAACAAGTAGGAGTCTTTCCCAAAAATTTCATGAATCACAAAGGGACCAAGCCATAATGATTCAAACTTTTTGTGTTTCCCTTTATCTTCTGCTCTCACATTCCATTGAAGCACTAAGTCATATGTTTTGAATTTTTTGGTAGTTGCTCTCTTATCAAATAGATACTTCATCTTCTGTTGTAACTTGATATTGCTCTTTTGACTTTCTCTTCTTAATTCATCCAATTCAGTTAATTGCATGATTATGTCCTACATTGGCTCTGAGACATCTAATTCCTCATCCTGAATAAACTTATAAACTAGAATTAGATTATTTATAGGCAATCTTGCCTGCAGACCATAAACAAGCTCAAAGAGAGACTTCCTAGTGGCTTTCTTCACTGTAATCTTATCTGCCCATAGGGCTAACTTCAACTTTGAATGCCAAGCCCTCTTATTTTTCTCAAGTGTTTTCTTCAAAATTGTCAGGATACTTTTGTTGCTAGATTCAGCCTGTCCATTTGCTTGAGGATGATAAGGAGATGAATAAGATGTCATGATTCCATTGTCTTTACAAAACTCTTTGAATTCATCTAATCTGAAACACATTGCATTAGTTGTGATTAATTTCATGGGGACACCAAATCTGGTCAAAATATTTTCAAGCAAGAAATCAATAACAATTTTACTTGTTGCCTTCTTTGTGGGAATGGCCTCTATCCATTTTGTGAAGTAGTCAGTTGCAACAAGTATATAACTATTTCCTCCACTATATTTTTCAGCAAACTCACTTATGAAATCCATTCCCCACATGGCAAATGATGCCTCAGTAGTTATTGGGTTTAACAACAGTGCTCCTGAGTATTTTAATTTTGAAGCAAATTTCTGACATGCTTCACATTTCTTAACAAATTGAAATGAATCTTTAAACAACGTGGGCCAAAAATAACCAGCCCTTAAGATCTTGTGGGCAGTAGTCTTTGTTGAATAATGACCCCCACAAATACCAGCATGCATTTCACTCAAAACCTTCTCTGCTTGACATTTATCAAGGAAAAACAACAAGACTCCATCCTTGTTTTTCAAATATAAGTCTCCTTGCATTAGTGTATATTTTTGAGCTTGTAGTTTTAGGGATCTCTTTTGGTTATCAGTCATATATTCTGGACATTTGGCATTCTTAATGAAATATACAATGTCAGCATAGTCTGGTTGCAACTCAATACTTGTTATTGTCATATCCGAAATTCCTTCACTGTTAACCTGGACCAAATCCATATTTTCTTTAGTCATTAGTTTTTCCAAGCCCTATCCTCTTACCAACTTGGTGATATGGATTTCTAAATTGAATTCTTGAATCCTGGTAATCCACTTGCATCTCTTACCAGTAACTTCTAACTATGTGAGGAAATCCTTAACTACTGCATGAGGGACATATGCCATGACCTTGGAACATACCAAATAAGGTCTAAAATATTTCATTGCTTTTACCAATGCATAGGCCTACTTTTCCATCATCTCATAGTTTAGTTCAGCAGCCTGCAAGGATTTACTAAAAAATGCAATCGGATGCTCAAAACCCTCATTATCCTTTTGTAATAACACAGCAGCAATAGTGTGAAATGATGCAAAAGAGAAGAGTGAGAAAGGCCTAGTATAATTAGGAGACCTTAGTACAGGTTCTTGTTGAACCACTTCTTTAATTTTATCAAATGCATCTTGAGCTTTTGTAGTCCACTGAAACTTAACATCCTTCTTGAGCAACTTCACTATAGGCTTGACAATTTCAGCAAAATTTGCAATGAATCTTCTGACAAAATTGATCTTTCCTAAAAAGGATTGCACACCCTTAAGATTTTTGGGTGCAGAGACTTTCTTGATAGCTTCAACTCTTTCTGGATAAATTCTAATTCCTTCCTTTGATACAATGTGTCTTGGAAATTTTCCTTCTTTAACTGCAAAGCTACACTTTTTAGGATTTAAAGACACACCATATTCTAAAGCTTTGACAAAATTTTTTTCTAGATGTGAGCAATGATCAATAGCACATTTAGAATAGGTAGTTAGGTCATCTTGGTACACAACCATAAACAAGTCTATATATTCTTTGAAAGCAACATCCATGGCTCTTTGAAAAGTGGCTCCAGCATTTATGAGACCGAATGGCATTCTGACATATACATAGGTTCCCTAAGGTGTTGTAAATGCCATTTTGAATTGTTCAGATTCCTTGACTAATACGTGGTTATACCCAGAGAAACCATCCATCATGGACAATAATTCACATCTAGTGACCTTATGCAACATTGCTTCCATGTTGGGCAGGGAATAGTTATCCTTTAATGATGCAACATTTAGATTCCTAAAGTCCACACACAACCTAATATCCCCATTTTTCTTCCTGACTGGGACTAGGTTAGACACCCAAGTAGAATGCCTTATAGGTTGGATTATTCCTGCATCACTTAACTTGATTAGTTCCTGTTGCATTTTAGGGGCCAGTAGGGGATTGATCGGTCTTTGCTTCTGTCTAAATGGTTTAACCTCATCCTTCAATGGGATTTCATGTTGGAACAAATATTCCCTATAAGCTTTTAAGTCATCATATGGCCATGCAAAGACATGCTTATACCTTCTTAACAATATAATCAACTTAGTCCTTATGTGAGAATCTAGCCCCTTCCCAATGTAAACTTTCTGAGGGGCACTGTGTGACCCTAAATTTATTTCTTCTAAATCCTCAATTTTGGCACTGCTTTTTTTTAACATATAATCATCTTGATTTGTGTACAAAGCTTTCGAATCAGTTAAATCCTTAGGGATATGATTTGAACTCAACTAGATAATTTCATTCCCTAAAACCATATCCTTACCATCTATCTCTTCAACCAAAGCATTGCAATCTATGAGTTGATCTTCATAAAGGTCAAGACAGTGGATAAACTTTAAGATATCAAGGTCATCTTCAAAGACTTGCTAGTTATAGACATTGTCTGGGACTACTGGCCTAGTTTTGATTGTCTGGGACTACTGGCCTAGTGCTTTTGAGATCAGGCGACAAAGGCTTTTTGGGAAATCGCTAGATATGAAGGAATATTCTGATTTCTTTGTGAGACTTAGTGACTGAGAGAGAAAACTTAAAGCGCACATGCTTATTTCGACACTTAAGTGATCTGATAAAGTAACAGAGAAATAGAAAGCTAACAACCACAACTAGGGTTTTTTTATTTTTAGGGCAAAGGGTCTGAAACTTAGGGTTACTCACCTAGGACTTGAAAATTTGGCAAGAGAGACCATACAAAAACTCAAAATTTTGATCAGGAAAAGACTATAACCAGAAATACTACCAACACAAGGCAAACATTAAAATTAATATAGAAGAAGGAGAGAAAAGCATGAAAGATCAAATAGATAAGTCTGCAACATATGTCTTAGGACCTCATATTGAGGGAAAAAAGGAGATAGTACATAAAGGAACTGAGGAGAGTCAAGAGCCTAAGGAACAAGAGGTTATTCAAGCCTTAGTATAGTTGTCGAGTAGAAACACATCAGAGATTAAGAAGAAGAATTTACACAAGAAAAAGGACATGTCTCCTGACACACAAGTAACACTAGATGAAGTTATAGTGTCCAAAATGGGATACTGATAACTTGCCATATGAACAGATGCAAATCTTGCAGGATCTATTAAAAAAGAAAAGAAAACAAGAGGAACTAAGAAGGGAACATCAACAGAAGCAGGTACTTCATGAGATTAAAGATATATTTGTAGATGCATTTTAACTAGAAGATATAAATTAGAATTCACCTATATTAGAGTTGTTGGTACATATTGTTAAAAATGTGAATAGTGATGATAGTGAAGCAAATGAGAAGTTAATACAATGGTCTGAGAGAAAATTTGAAACCAAAGTACTTGAGAAATTTTCAACAGAGATTGCAATCAAATAGGTTGAACTTTCTAACCTTGTAAGTAACTTGGAAGAAGTTGTACAAAATGTTCATTCTTTGTACAAACAACTTTGTAATGTAGAAACATTTACAAAGGAGAATTGATAGCTTATTGAGAAGCTACAATTATATTTGAATTCAACATGACATTCATTGAGCATGGATGCCAATCCCATCTCTATTCATTTCACTAGGTTGATTCATGCACAAGGGAGATTAGCCGAGATGATGGCTAATGATGGCAAGATAAGGGCCAAATTAATCTCTATGCAAAAAATGTTGATACCTCATTTGGAGGTCATGCAAAGAGAATTGACAACAACAAAAGAGTTAGTATAGGGAGATCCTCATCTCTCTATTAAATAAAGTTTGGTTGATCTAGTTGCTCAACTAGAAATCAAGTTACAAGTTTTGGAGTCTATTAGATCTGGATGGGACAATGCACTAGCAATGATTCTGCAGCTTCACAAACCATTTTTGGACAAATATTATCTAACCCCAACACCCCAGCAAATCAAAGTGACAAAAACAAGGGGGAAATAGATGAAGACAAAAAGGGGAAAAAAGATGGAAATAGATTGAAATGTATAAAGGTATGACATAATGTTTTGAAATGTAATGTATACTTGTTGTATGTCAAATTCATGTATATATCATGTACATATAATGAATTCTTTATGAAGGCCAAGTCATAGTCTTAAAGGGAGTATTGAAGTACTAGGTACTATTTTGTTTATGTAATATAAAACAATGATAGTGTTTTTGTTGTTGGCAATTTGGCTGAGTTAGATATCTAGATGTTGTCATTATGGAAACATATGATCTATATGAAGACCGCATATGACAAAGAGCAAGTATGATAGAGCACAGAGTAAAATTGTCTAAGTTTAAGCAGCATTTTCCCAGTCTAACCAGAGACAATTTTGATTGGCGATGTCGATAGAAGTAAGTTCAGTGCTTGCACACTTGAACATGGATACTATGATGCATATTGAAGACTCACCTGAGAGCGCAAGTCTGTATGACATGTATGAAAGAAGTTATTGCAGTATTACAGAGACAGAGCTGAAGCCAACATGATAAAGGAAGAAGACAGAATAAGTAAATAGTTAAGGGATTATTTTGTTTATCAAAATAATGACTTAATCATATAAGGGATGACATCCTAGATGTTAAACCTTGGGTAAAATGAGTTAATGTGTATTTTGTGAAAAGCTTTATGTTTTGTAAAGCCGACTGTAAAAGTTATTATTCTTAATAACTTATATAAATGTAAGAGATATGAATGTGAAGTAAAGAAGTGTAACATATATATGCGAAAGATATTGATGCAAAGTTGTATATTGTAAGAGTCAAGAAAGAAAAATTTGTATGTGCAAGAAAAGAGAAAGGTCAGAATAGGAAAGCTATTTGACAATAGTAAAAGGTTATGTACCTTATCCTTTTTGTAATTAGATACTATTGTACATTACTTGTTTGGGTAGTGGGCTCATCTTGTAATCATTCTATGTGTTCTACCAAGTCTTAGCAGGGTTGAGACTTCTAACAAGGCCTAGAGTCCCTTAATTAGGACTGAGACACTATATATATGTAATAGGCTCCTAATAGGGTCAACATCCTTAACATGATACTTTTGATTAGTGGATCTTTGTGGGTACCATCCCCACCGGGGTTTTTCCTTGGATAGGGTTTCCTCGAGAACAAATAATGTGTTATGAGTTCATTTTCTTTATTGCTATGCATGTTATTTCATTTACTCTATTATGCAAGTATCAAGTTAATATGTTATATCCATAATTGGGCAAAAGTAAAAGTTTGTAGAATATTGATTCACCCCCCTCTTAGTATTCCTAACAATTGGTATCAGAGCTTAGTTACTCAGAAAAGAATCATTCAGAGAAAGCCTAGCAGCTTGAGTAAGATCTCTATGGATATGGATCAACTACAAAAGAATCTTGAAGAAGCTCTTGAATAGATTGATATGCTTACTGAAGAAAGAGATACTCTAAAAGGAAAATATGATGATGCAAAGAACCTCATTGAGAAGCTGAAAAATAAGCTGCAAGAACTAAAATCAAAGAAGGAATCTACAATTCAAATTGAAGATTGTGATGAAAATCTAGAAAAAGAAAATGAGATCCTTAAACATGAATTAAAGATAGAAAATCTGAAGTTAAGTTTGAAAGATGGAAACATCAAGAATGAAACAAATCTGAAATCTAAGAATGAAAATCTGAAATCTGAGAATGAAGATCTGAAATCTAAACTTTGTAAAGTGACATCTAAACTTGAGAAAACCAAATTACAATATGCTAAACTTGAAAAGTACAATACAATTGTGAAAGGTGAACTGACTCAGTCTAAGCAACAACTTGAGAGACTAGATATTCCACTAGTGAGAAGATTGATGAAAAAATGTCTTATCAAAAGCCATTCTATGATAAAATTGGTCTTGGATTCAACTCATCTAAGGTAAGTGAAGAAAGCAAGGAACCAGATCTAAAAGTTCCTGAGAATGAAGAAGAAAAGAAATCTAATGAAGCTAACAAATCTGAGGATATACCTAATCCACCTAAAGAAGAAGAACCACCTAAAGGTGCACAAAGAGAATTTAAAGGTAGATGTTTTATATGCAATACTTTTGTTCATATGAAGAAAGATTGTACAGGTAAGCAATTCAAACCTCTTAATGGGTATTGTTATAATTGTCATGGTTTTGGACATAGAGCTATTGAATGTAAGAAGCCTAGATCTAATGATAATAATAATAGTAGAATGTTTAGAGATACTAACAATGCAGATAAGCAACCTACTGATGATATGAACAGAAGAAATGGAGTAGTATGTTATAGATGCAACAAGGTTGGACACATTGCTAAGAATTGCAAATCACAAATCAGTCAGATAGGACTGAGATATGGAAATAATGGAGTAGTTTGTCAGATATGCAACAAATTTGGTCATACAACAATATTTTGCAGAATGAACAACATGAGAAATCCTAACAACGGGAACTAAACAAGAAGAAATGTGAATACAAACAACAGTCAAAAGGGATGCTGTAGTAATTTTGAAGAAGTGAAGTTTTTTAAGAGTATAGATTGAGGAGACATATTCAGTATAGAAGGTAATTAGATAGGTGAAGTATCTGATAGTAAGTGTGAATCTCTTCCTAACCCATCTCAAAGTACTTAATTCATGAAGAAAGCTTTAGAATAGGAACTTAGGATAGTGTAGAAATTAGTATAGGATGAATTGAGTCTTGCACAATTAATCTAAGGTAGTATATGATGTAATGATGCTATGGTTAAGAGCACATGAGCTAATATGAAGTTATGTGAGTTCACAAGAAATTTGAAGTTTTGCAAGAAAGCAAGAACAACTTTTTGGAAAGAAGCGGCAAAAGAATTGAATGCGATATCAGAATCTTGTAAGATTGAAAGGTTAAAAGCTTATGATCGGTATTGTTTGATCATTGAAGAAACTAAAAGCGATAAGGAGATCAATACAACAGTGATTGAAAGCAATTTACAAAGATTTGGTGAAAGAACTTTGTGTTGGATCTACACAAAGCCCTAAATCATGAAATTAAGGTATTTTACTGAGCAAATCTATCAGTTAGTTAGATAATTTGTAGAAGATATGGATGTTTCATTTGTTCACAATATAAGAGATACAATCAGACCTAAGATTAAAAAGGAACCAATATAACCCTTGGAAGAAGACCCTAAACTAGCATTATCATCTGTACCAGACAGAGTTATGCATTTAGAGAATGTTAGAAGCTATTTGGGATGCAAACTTGAAACCCTCAGTGAAAGTGATTTTACTAAGGAATATGAGAAACTATATAATCAAGATATGTCATTGAAAGTAGGGTTTGAACATTTGAATGAAAATGAAATCATAAGGTATTCACTACAACATGAATTTGATGATGAAGAATGCACCAAAATCATTTTCAGCAGAATTCGTAATGGAAAGTTTTGGTTAGATGACAGAGTGATTGATATAACAACATACCTAATTCATGAAGTAACTAGTTTGTCAAAATATGGAGTTATACCTTTCAATGAGAAGAATGTGAAGAAAATAGTATTAGGCAATAGTAAGTCATCCTACAATGGTAGAGGAATAGTGATTAGCAAAATACAACAAAATGAAGTTAGGTATTTATGCAAGATCTTAACAGCTAAGTTTTGTGCTAACTCTAGAGAAGATGACATGGTAGCTGGAATGATTCATGCAGCCTATTTGATGTGCATTGATAAAGTTCAAGTGGATATGTGTGAAATTTTGAGAATTCAGTTATTTGAGAATCTTGAAAAGATTAAGAAGACTAAGAACTCATAGTTTAGATTCTCATCCTTGATTACATACATGTTTTTCCATTTGTTGAGAAGATTTCCATTCACTATTGGAGTTGACTAGAATGATAACAGAACCACCATAGATAGAATCAAGAAGGTGTATTTAAGATACCTTGTAGACAAGGTTAATGAGAGCGCAACCTTAGTGATTAAAACATTTCAAAACTTGATGAAGAAAAGATCAAGAATCCCTCAAACTATAGTTGAAAAGTATAAAGATGAAATATGCTTTATGGTTGACATTGACTTTACCTTCATTGAAGCAGTTGAACCTAGAGTAGAGTTTATAGACCCTCTTGGATATGAAATTTCAAAAGTTGAAGTAGAAGAATATGCAAATAGATTAATTAAGAGCAGGTTAGATGTAAATAGCAATAGATTTGGGACTTATGAGGAGAAATTCAACTCTACAAAGTCTATTCAAGAAGAAAAGTTGTCAAAGAAGAGAGTGGAAAGTACCATCAAGAAAATTCTTAAGGACATAGGAATGACAGAACAAGAATTCATAATTGCAAAGCAGACCGCAACAACTATAAGAGACATTGGACAAAAGGAAGTTTTGTTTGTTCCATCCCTATCATCAGTTGTAGATCAGTCTGGAAATATTCAAAATATGGTGAAAGTGGAGAAAGTTGAGAAGGAACAAGAAACAAGAAAGTCTATAAGATCCTCCACCACTCCACCAGGTAAAAGGGTAAAAGAAATGGCTAGTGGACCAGGTAAAAGATAGAAAACTATAGTTACCCCAATTCAAAGGAAAGCATAAGAAATTAAAGATGATGAGGATACTGAAGTCAAGTAGAAGAAATTGAAACCTAAGATTGATAAGGTAAATGCTCAAATCATCAATGATGGAGATTTTTCAAAGATGAATAAATATTATGAGCTATACAATTTTTTAGAGAGATTAAACTTGGAGAATACAATTGTTAGACATATGATCTTAGTTGATAAGAAATTTGACACAATTCAAGGGAAGATACTTGATGAACTATTTGAGAAATTAGTTAACAGGAAGAAGAGAACAGTTGAAGAAGATAACAAGATTAGAGAAAACTTTGTAAGGAAGCTATGTGACATTAGAGATGAAGATCACTTCAAGGAAATCATGAAAGACCTCGGTACTCATCTAAGGACAAAAAGGAGAATTATTTAGATAATGGGAGGTAATTATGAAGAAATCAATAAGGAAACTGAACAAGCAATAGTAAAGGTGATGACTATAGGTGTTGGTAAGCACTCAAGTGTAGAAAATCAAGCTTTGGAAGCTAAGCACTAGAAGAGTCCCTCTCCACCATCAATAAACATTTCAAATGAATCCATGAATGTGGAAGGAACACATATCACACTGGATAGTGATGACAATCCATTTAGCAACCTTGAAAACATTGTTGACAATTCGGCTTTAGAGGAACAGGACAGGTCAATTGAGGAAGAAACGAAGGAAATAAGGAAAGAAGAAGATAAAAAAGTAGAAATTCAAGTAAATACTAAGATTGAAGGGAAGAAAGGAACACCAAGTAAAGTGGAAATCAGTCCTACCCCCTAGATTGCAGCAAATAAACCAGAGTTAGAATCTATTTTTGTTAACTTTAGAAAAGAAGTTGATGATGATGATCAAATGGAGTTGATCTCATCCCTAAACAAAATAATTGGTAAGAATAAGAAGGTGAAAAGCCTTTAAGGATCATTGCTAGAAGTGACAGAGAAGTTATAGAGTGTTGTGACCAGTCAAATAGTAGAGGCAGATCCACAGGTAAAAGCTAAAGAAGTTATGAAGGCATTTGATAATGAATTCACTAACTTGGTAGATATAGCTACAATGAAGGCTCATGAAGCCTATGAGGCCAAAATATTTCTTGATATAAGTCAGAATATCAGAAATGATATCAACAATTTGGATGTGTGTATCAAAGATTTAAGAAGGAATTTGGACAGAGGAAAAGCCTTGTACATTTAGTGTACAAAATCAGAAAATCATGTATCAGAAATAACTAAGAAGATTAGAGAAAAAGAGGTAGAAATTCAATCAGAGGTAAATCTATTAGCCAACCCTAATGCAAAGATACTAGATCTTGAGAAAAGAATCAGCAAATTGAATGATGAAATAAGAGTTCTTAATGATGAAAGAGATAGGAAATTGATAAGATTCACTCTTCTCAGAGAGTACATTTCAATCAAGATAAGCATAGTTGAAGGACAATTGGAAGAATGTCTATCATCCAAGACATCTTATGAGAAATTCAACTTTGCAAACCTTCATGCATGTGAGATCGCATCTTACGGTTTATGTGCACTACTCAGTGTTTCAGACACCATTAAGAAGGCATGGGAGAAAGAGATAGAGAGCATAAAAGTAAACTTTGCAAATTGTGTTGCAAGCCTACTGGCTCTGCAATTTTGAATCAGGTAAACATTTTTTAGAACACAGTTTTTGGCATTTTTTTGTCATTGTTGTCAAAGGGGGAGTGATAGTAGAAAATTGATATATATATAGAAGTATATTCCTAGGGGGATTATAGATGATATAGAAGATATATGGAGATATAAGGATAGTAAAGATACATTTTTGCTATGGCCACAATTTTGAGTTTTGAAGTTTTGTATGACTTAGCCAATTTTCTCATATGTTGCCATCAATGACAAAGGGGGAGATTGTTGGCAATTTATCTGAGTTAGATATCTAGATGTTGTCATTATGGAAACATATGATCTATATGAAGATTGCATATGACAAAGAGCAAGTATGACAGAGCACAGAGTAAAATTGTCTAAGTGTAAGCAACATTTTCCCAGTCTAACCAGAGACAATTTTGATTGGCGATGTCAATAGAAGTAAGTTCAGTGCTTGCACACTTGAACATGGATACTATGATGCATATTGAAGACTCACCTAAGATCGCAAGTTTGTACGACATGTACGGAAGAAGTTATTGCAGTATTATAGAGACGGAGCTGAAGCTGACATGATAAAGGAAGAAGACAGAATAAGTAAATAGTTAAGGGACTATTTTGTTTATTAAAATAATGACTTAATCATATAAGGGACAACATCTTAGATGTTAACCCTTGGTTAAAATGAGTTAATGTGTATTTTGTGAAAAGCTTTATGTTTTGTAAAGCCGACTGTAAAATTTATTATTCTTAATAACTTGTATAAATGTAAGAGATATGAATGCAAAGTAAAGAAGTGTAACATATATATGCAAAAGATATTGATGTGAAGTCAAGTATATTGTAAGAGTCAAGCAAGCGGACTTTGTATGTGCAAGAAAAGAGAAAGGTCAAAATAGGAAAGCTATCCGATAGCAGTAAAAGGTTATGTACCTTATCCTTTTTATAATCAAATACTATTGTGCATTACTTGTTTGGGCAGTGGGCTCATCTTGTAATCATTCTACGTGTTCTACCAACTCTTAGTAGGGTTGAGGCTTCTAACAAGGCCTAGATTCCCTTAATCAGGACCGAGAAACTATATATATGTAATAGGATCCTAACAGGATCAACATCCTTAACATGATACTTTTGATTAGTGGATCTTTGTGGGTACCATCCCCACTGGGGTTTTCCCTTGGCCAGGGTTTTCTCGACAACAAATAATGTGTTATGAGTTCATTTTCTTTATTGCTATGCATGTTATTTAGTTTACTATGTTATGCAAGTATCAAGTTAATCTGTTAAATCCATAATTGGGCAAAAGTAAAAGTTTGTAGAATACTGATTCACCCCCCTCTCAGTATTCCCTATTTCTAACATTTGCCACTAATGTCAAAGGGGGAGATTGTTGATCTCCAAGTTATGTTGTCTATTAGTATCAAATACTTAGTCATTATCAAGGTAGAGTTGGTCGGTCATCACTACGACCGAGCCATCCTACTAAGGTTGAGTAATGTATGGACTTGTATTTTGTATATGTATCGAGTAGTAGTTACTGCCAAGAAAGTCTGTGGTCACTGAGCACCCCAGTAGTTACCGAGTAGTATGAATGTCGAGATGTATAAAATAGTTAGTGTTGAGCGCTAGTATATGGAGAACCATTTTGATTGAGCACCAAAGACTTCATATGCCGAGTGAACTAGTTTTGGTATATGTGTTTGGAATGGCACAAAAACTTAGGTAAACCATTTTGGCTGACTTCTATGCATGATTTAATGATTGTTGAGATAATTAAGGATTTGATTGTGTGTTATAATTTCAATCATTAATCCCTATTCAAGCAATGTAACCAATCAGAAAAAGGGAATGTATAAGCGGCATAAGTGATGAATCTATATTGTTGATCTTGATCTAGAAGCTTGATCAGTTGTCTATTTAAGGTGACATAAAAACCCTAATAAGGATTAATGAAAAGATCTCACATGTATGTGGATAGAAGCAGTGTTTTGAATGTCAGAAGCTGAGATTAGGCAGAGTGACTGAGCAGATAAATGAAGGACAGAACAAAGTTATTTAATTTTGAGATCAAATAAGAATTGGAAAGAGAAGATTTTTCATCAACATTTGAAGTGCAAATCGAAGGATCAAGTATTGATACATTCTAGCAAGTAAATCAGGGTAAATCTCTTAACAGAGTGGTCTTAACAAACCTTTGTAAATCTCCTAATAGAGTGCTTACTTAGTTGTAAGTTTAAATCCTTTACTCAAGGTAGATTGTATAAGTCTGTAAGCTCTTAGCAGGGCAGACCCCTCATAGGGTAGATCACCAAAAGTGATCAAAACTATGTATCTCTAACAAACACACTTTATTGCTCTAGTAGTGAAGATTTGTGGGTGTCATCCCCACCCCAATTTTACCTTTCAAGGGTTTCTGGGTTACCAAATCTTTGTGTTATGTGTTTCATATAATGAGGTTGTGAGAACTTTTAGATCTATTAAAACTATACATGTCAGAATTAGAAACCTCCATATAATGAACTTGCCAAAAAATTTAGATCCATTAAAACTAAAAATGTCATATTTATTTGTGTATCATTTTAATACCCTAAATAAAATTCCATTATGTCTATTTTATCTTTAATTTCTTAAGCTTCATAAAATTTTATAGTCAATTAAAATAAGAACTAAAATTTTAAGCTCTAGTGAAGTCCTAAAGTTTTACTCTTGACACCTTGTTCAAATTGTCTCTCTTTGCTCTAAATTGCAAGGTACCACCAAGAACAACAATAGAACTAGTTATTACTTGAATTACATTGACCTTTAAGCTTTGTAGCATCATTGAAAAAATTATCCATGTTCAATATAGCTTCAAAGTTTGTTCAAGTTTAGTCTTTTGCTATAAATTTTCTACTCTTTGTGGCTTCAAAGTTTATTCAAGTTTAGTCTAAGTGTATAAATTTATCTGCTATTTGTAGCTTCTTGTAATTGCAAAGTGTTCTATCTCATGCTCGTGATTTCTTATTGGATTGCAAACCTTTGTATTTACATTTGATCACTCCTAATATTGCTTGCTGACAATCCTTAAACTATACTATTTTGACACTTGTTAATCTCTTGACAATCCTAAATTGTCCTCTACTATATTATTATTTTTACATTAATTCAATATCCAAACACAAATTTTTTAATTATAAAATATAAAAATCTAACAAGTTAATAAAGCATGCCAACCTTGAATGCCAAAGAACACAATTAATTCAAAGGATGGGAGTACTTGATATCATTATAGAGCTAAGAAAAATTAATCCATTCAATAATATATTATTCAAAAATTAATTTCAATGCCCTTTAAAAAAAATTGTAGTACATAAATAAAGAAACCCTAAATGGAATACCGCCCAAAACAGGATACTAACATTTAGAGCAAGTGTGTAAGAAAGGGAAAACAGTGAGTTTTGGGAGGGTTTTTTAACAGTTCTTAGTTACAGCAAAAATGCCGCCAAAGTTTGACCCCTCCCAAGTTGTGGAGGTGTTTGTAAGACTAACTGGAGGGGAGGTAGGAGCAACCTCTTCTTTGGACCCCAAAATTGGGCCTTTGGTTTTGTCACCGAAGAAAATCGGCGAGGATATTGTAAAGGAAATGATGAAATACTAGAAAGGATTACAGGTACCATAAAACTCACTATCCAAAATCGTCAGGCAAAAGTTGCAGTGGTTCTAAGCATTGCAACTTTAGTCATCAAGGTGCTAAAAGATCATAAATGGGATAGGAAAAAGACCAAAAATATCAAGCATAGTGGGAACATCTTGTTGGATGATGTAATAGAAATCACGAAGGTTCTATAGCCAAAGCTCTCTCAGGAACTGTCAAGGAGATTTTGGGTACTTGTGTATCTGTTGGTTGCACTTTCGATGGCAAGGGCCCCAATGATCTCAAGGCGGAGATCAAAGATGTAGAGGTTGAAATTCTAGAGGATTGATTTGAATGGAGCGATTTTGATTTTGATTAGTTTTGTTTTTAGTTTTATTATTTAAGTCAGACTTTTTACTACTTTAAGTTTTCTTAAATCTATTTGAGTTTGATTAGAGAATAATGGTATATGATTTGGGTCTTGATTTCTTCTTAAAAATATTAAATGTATTTTATATATGTGGCACTTCTATTTAAAGGGAGAGTTTTTAATTTTTTATCATAGGTAAATAGTTTTCTTGTGTCTACTTTATATTTTATGTCTATTTTATTATAGTTTAGTTTTGTGTCTACTTTTTATTTTGATTATTTAGACAAATAAATTACTATTTGAAGAGCCAATATCTCGTGGTCTTATCTTTTTCTACCCTTGTAAATCTGTTCTTTGAAAATAAATAATTTATATTCTTGATTAAATGGCATGAATTTAATGTCAGTTTAAGCTCTTTGTCCTCTATAGTTGCTTTTAGAATAGGACAATGATATGATCTTATGATTAATTTTTTTTTACATTCATCTTTGTCTTCATAACATTTTATCCTCCTCTCAGACTATAGTACAAAAAAGTTTATCTTCATAATATTGTATCCTCCTCTTTAGTTGTATATGTACCTAAACTTGCACCAAGATGTTCAACTAAATTACTATTTTAAGGATTGGTTGGTTATTTGGTCCAACCAACATTTGATAGTCTTATCTTTTTCTATACTTGTAAATCAGTTCTTTGGAATGAAATAATTTATATAAGAACTAATTTATATTCTTGGCTAAATAGATTGAATTGAAGGCTAATTTAGGCTCTTTGTTGTATTGTTTCTTTTGCTTTGTTTGATGAATAGGACTCTACTATAGTTTTTTAATTTTTTGGTTTACATAGTTTCATTACTAGAAGTGAAGAGGTATTGTTATGTGTAGATCATCTTTATCTTCATAATATTTTATCCCCCTCTCAAGTTATAGTACAAAAACCTTTTGTTGCATAAGAATATAAACTTAATGTTTATATGTAACCTTGTATCACCAAGATGACCATTCTTTGTGACATTAAAATCTTGCTCATTGTGATTTTGTAGAACCTAAATCCCTAATTTCGATCAAAATGCCCCAAAATCCCAAAGGCATACTTACTAGACATAATTGTGTAGAGTAACCTAAAAATCCCCTTTGCATAATTAAATAAAAAATCTTATATCAAGCTTATACTATGGTCTAAATTCTAGAGCTTTCATATTTGTTTAATTTCTATAACATTTCTTTTAGTATAAAGTTTCTACACTCTTTTTAAAGGAACACATTCACATGTGTGCACACACTTAATCCTGATTAATCAACAATTAAAGGAGATTTGTGCTTTCAAAATTTCTATTTTGTCTTATCTTACCTAACATCTCCCTTTTGCCTCTTAATATCCACCCTCCATTCTTGAGGCAATTCCTTTAAAAGGAAGCTCTTCCTTGGCTCAAGAGTCCATTTTCTTGCATTCTAACATTCTATCTTAGCTTTTGGTGAATTTTGTTTTCTTGCTTTCTTGAATAATCTTGTTATTTTGAATTCCTAGCTCTTAATTTTCTTTCATTACATAATCATAGCTCTCTTGAATTCTTAGTGTACTTCATTTCTTAGCATAGTATCTCATTGTTAATTTAGTTTGATTTATTGGATTGTTTCATAGCATAATCTCTTGCATTATCATTCTAGAATACTAGTTGTTTGCATCCATTCTAGCTTAAATCTCTCATTCTAGCTTGGTTAATCTTGCATTCTAGTTCACATCTAGTTTTGCATTACATTTGAATCTTCCATTTTGGAGTAGTCAAGTCACTAATCATTCATGCCAATTTTATGAGCATCATGAGAAGGATTAAACTCGCTTCAACTAGGAAGCAATAAGCCACTTTTGGGAATTTAGTTCGTTCATTTGATATGGCCTCCTATAGCTAAATTCTTGAGCTAATGGCTTATTAAGTGTTGGTTTTTCCTCAATTTGAGTACCAATATTTTACCACACACCCCCCTCTCCACCTCTGTCTCTTGGTGGTCTCATACCTACTGATCCTAATGAAGCTCTCCTTGTAGTCTATGATACCCCTCTCTAAGAAGGGTGGAGCTCTTTGTCCCTCAAGTACTTCCTGGTGGTACAAATTCATGTACTATACAACCTCTCTCCCACTCTCCCTATATCCCTCTATGGTTCCATAGCCTTGGATAAAATTTGTGTTTCCCTTGGGAGGGTGACTGTTTGATGAGCGAGCTCACACTCACCCTTGTATGTCTTTTCCCTCCACTACCACGTGCCCTATCTGCGGTTATATCATGCAGTTGTTTTTTAAGAGATTCTACCTCCAGTTGTAGCTCTACATCACCTCTAGCATGTGTAATAACAACATCAAAATCCCAAGAGTCTACTCTCCTTTGTAAGTCATCTAAGATTTTATGTGCATTATCTGTCTGGGCCCTCTCTGTCTCAAAAAGTCCTTATAATCTAGTCACCTTTGTCTATAGGTTGTCTCTCTCCATGCAGTTAGTGGTGTGCTCATCCCTCTTTGTCTCCAACTCTACTCGAACTTGACACAACTCTATTTGTACAATATAATATGTTGCATGTGTGACAAACCTAGCTGGTGGTCCCTATGGTGGTGGTGCTACTGTCAAGGCCTATACATGTACCTGTGGTGGGGCTTGTTCCTACAAAATTATTATTGTCGATCCTTTTAGTGGGCCTCCCTACTGGTATCTACAAAATCTCTCCTCCTAGTAATAGGTACCCTAGGAAACACCCTCCATGCTCCTGCAACACCTGATGGACCCTCCCCTCCATCTCCTCCCTTGTCATCTATGTCGTCTCCCTCATCCTCATCTCCTCGCCCCACCATCCTGATCAAATCTTTCCTACTCCTTTGTCTGTACCTATCTAGGATCTATAAGTCATACTACTCTATACACAACCCACCAATGTGCATATGTTGATGTCATACTTGCATTAACCACTACATCCTTCCCTAGTATCCATGCTACTTCCTCCATGCCCCTCCACAAAGATTGAGAACCTTGAGATCAACTCATATCCTCCATAAACCCACCTCATATGTCACTAGCAGATGTGGGAATCCATCAAGTACAACATCTTGAATTACCCTAAATTGTAGTCTAACCCGTAATGGCATATACTTGACATTATGATAAATTGGTTGACTAATGAGCCAACAGTCGCTTTGTGCATTCCCAAGATAATACACATCTAATCTATCATCCTCCCTCTACTGGCCCTTGTCATAGTACCACTGTGGCTCGCACCCTCTATATGGTGTCCAGTCAAAAACATGGAGGTCATCTAACATCCTCTTCTAGTAACCAACACCCTTGGTAGTGTCGTATTTGATAGACAACCTATACCTATAGGTGTATGGATCATACATCATATGTGTGTCTTGGATCTAGATCGGTCGCATGCTATCAATATACTCCCATGCCCACACCAATAGCAGTGTAAGTCTTGCACCTAGACTCTTTCCTCCCCAATAGGTGCACATGTGAAGGTCATAATACAACTAATCCAATATGGTCTACCCCCAACAGTACACAATGCCCTCCTCCTTGAGCATCATGCTTAATACCCAAGCCTATCCATGTGCAAATTAATGTCATGCTAGATTGGGACACATCCTATCCACAATCAAGCCCTCCATGTACAACACCACTCACAATAGTCTTGCCTATATTGCCCCCTTCTAGGGAATCTAGTATTGTACTTATGAAAGTGTGGAAAATCAACATTTGAAACATGTATCCATGTAGGGATCTAATCCCTCTAAAACATACTCTGGGATCACGCCACTGATGGGCACTCGATAGAATCTTCAGATGTCTAATAGAGTAATAGTCGTCTCTCCAATAGGCAAATAGAAACTTGAGGTATCAATGTGCCAATGCTACACCAATGTTGTTATGAGTGCATTATGTACTCTAAGCCTCAACCACTCATGTACATGATGGAGGCCACACAAAGTCATATGCCCCCACTCCTGGGATGTTAATTGATTTTGCAAGGCCATAGTGTTTGGCTAGCACTCCCTAAAAACAAGTGGGGGGTCATGTACCTGCATCTAGTTAAACTATGTCAGCCAATTCTATCTTGTATTCTTCCCGTAGCACGGTCTAGATTGGGGTATCAAGTCCCTAATCATTGCCTAGTCATCCCCCAAACCCTAAGAGTCATGTTTTTTGTCATCACCCTTAGTCTTTCCCCCCAATCCTTGGAGACGCTAATTGGAGGGTGGAGATGAAAATAAGTGAAAACGCTAATCCATAGAGATGTGGATTTGGAACTCTAGTCTCTGGTCTCTGTTCAATCCCTCTCCCCCATTTTGATGTATGTGGAGATGATGATTGGTCAATGGCTGTCTCCGCCCCCATTTCCCCATCTTCGTAGACATTGATCAATCAATCAAAGTCTATGTAGATGTTGGTTGACTGATCAACATATGCACCCTGACAATTTTCCCTCCCCTAATTGATGCCCAAAAAAGTATTAAATGTAAAAATTAAATTCTTAAAATGAAAGTACCAAGGCAAGGTTTTGATGCTCATAGGTGGCTCCCAATCGGCGAGTCATTGGTATTTCTTGAAGCACTTTCCTATATGGCTCCTTCCCTCTCATCTTCCATGTTGCTCTCTCTCACTCTCAATTTTGTATTGGTCATGTTGAAAGTGACCCTTTGTAGGGCCCTCTTGGCATATTATAGGTCCCATATAGGTCTGTTTTTCATCCCAGTTCCCATTCTTTGTCTCATTTTCTCCTATTTCCTATATTTCCATGCAAATTGTCCCCTTTTCTCATCTTTCCTACCAATTTTTCTTCCTATCTTCCTTTTTTCGAGAAAATTACCCCCAAAAAATTGGGCTATTTTCTCGAGGGGGCACACTCTCTCACCATCATCGCTTAGGCATGAATCTTGCGATCTTGATCCTCCTTGGGACATCTTATTTTTCTTTTCTTTAACGGGATACCATTTTGATACCACCTCAAAGAGGGGCAAAATGTAGACATATAAAAATGTCCTTAACACTCTATATTAATTAAATTAAATTTAATCAATATTTCCCTGTAATATTATAGTTAATTTTAATTAATTAATTATATTTATTATATTCTCCTACATATTTAATTAATTATATTTGGTTCATCTCCTAAGGTATTTAAATTTAATATAAATACATCCCTCTAGTGAATTAAATTTATTTAATATGTTCCCTCCATTAAATCCCTTTTTAAATAAATTTACGTTTATTTAAATCCCTCAATTTATCTTATTTCTTCTAAACCTTGATTGGATTAATTTTAATCTTAATCTAAGTCTAAAACCATCTAAAGCCTAGTCTACACCTATCAATCTCATCCCACTAAGCCTACCCACTAATTAATCTTGATTAATTAGGCTAATTTTGGGATTCCTAAATTTATTAAGCCTAATGAGTTGCTCACACGTGTGAGAAACCCTTTCCAAGGTGGCCAACCACCTTTTATAAATGGCCACCTACATTCTTACATGGTTGTCCCCTTTTCCCTTTTTGGGATTTGTTCACACACGTGAGCAACCTTGAGCCTCTCTTACTCATTCACTTTGTCTCCCCTCTTAAATGACCTATCACTTTCAAGAGTTGCTCACACATGTGTGAGAAAATAATGCCTTTGGCATGGCTTCTCCTTTGTCCATGTGTCTCCTATGTGGATGCCACGTAGGTGCCATCTCATCCAAGCCTTCCTCTTTTCTCCAAAAATCTATAAATAGGAGCCTTTCCAAGAGCATTGCAACCATCATTTTGCATATAGTGTTATAATGTTAGTTTGATTTTGAGAATTTTAGAGAATTTAGCAATACTAATTGTTGGTTTTCTTTCATGTCTTGAATCTCATAAGAATTCTAGTTTTCATTAGAATGAATCTTTGATAGTATCATAGTTTGTATTTTCATACTAGCTCCAATACTTGCATCATATGGATAATTCTCACAAGCTAGTTCTTCATACTAGTTTTGTGGGTTATTTAATCTTCATTAGCTTGCATCTTAGGTTCCATTCATGTATCACTAGTAAATTTTAGCTTGTTTTTCGACGAGGTTTAGTTGATTATTAGATGCCTATTGGTCGGATAATCAACCACAACGCTCATCAGATTTTTTTAGTTGAAAATACCACACTTGAAATCATCATCACAATTGTGATGTCAAGAGTGGTTGAACTATTGACAGAAATGACATTGAAATCATTGCTTCAATCTGGAAGAATTGTCAGCTATAGTGTTATCTCTGCGACCAATGTAGGTTGAAATTGTGAAGTACAATCATCACAATAAATGTCAAATGTACAACTTTCTCGTCGATATGTCTATTCTTTGTGGGTCGAAAAAGCAACAGACAATTTAATTTTTTTAAATATATATATATATATATATATATATATATATATATATATATATATATATAATCAAATTAAACACAAAAATATTATTGTTGTTGTTTACTATTTACAAATAGTCACACATTTTCTGTCTTATTTCACACAAACATGTTCTTTCTCGATCTACAAAAGCAGAGACACAAACAACCCCTCTAACTATCAGACCATCATGATCAATCCCATTCTCGACAAGTTATTTGGAAGCATGGTTGAATGAAAAATCAGTAAATGGGCTAAAACATAGGAGAAAAGAGCAAAGGGACAAGTTGGTTTTAGATTGAAACAATCCACCATAGATCACGGAGTGACTCTTAGATACTTAGCTGAGAAAATATAGGACACTCCGGGTGATGAGGCTTTTTGCTGCTTTGTTGACTTCAAAAAAGCCTTTGACACTGTCCCTTGTCACAAACTATGGAAAAGAATGGAAGAGCTAGGAATACCTATGGTGCTAAGGACAACAGTACATAGACTATATGAACAGGTTAAGGCCAAAATCAAAACTATGGATGGGTAGAGCTCCTTGTCCATTTCTAGTTGTACATCTTCTTTCCTCAATCCTATATGCAATACATATTTAGTTCCACTAAACTTACTTTGAAATTACAACCTTTTAAGGATAGGAACACAAAGATAAGAGAGAATAGATCCACCACTAATGTCAAACCCACACATTGTTTTCAATACTACTAAAACTAAGATAAAGATATTGGTGAAGGTTTTATAGACATAGGTTACTGAATCATCATCTCTGCATTGGCACTCAATCTGGAAACCCTCGTATGTATATAGCCACTCTAGTAAATCTCCACATCTAGAAAATCTCCACAAAAATCCCTCATGGCCTCCATTGCATATACGTCTTCTCAAAATCTAAAAACTCTGACCCATCATTGATTCTCATCAATGTACCAATTTGGATAGTAAGTCTAATTTAATTTGTCTATGGACTAAGACCTTAAATTATTGAGCTTCTCTTTGTTTTGAGAGGAGTATAACGTTCTCTACTTAACAGGGCCAACCACGTGAAGGTGGAAGCTCATCTGGCCCCTCCTAGGAGCCTCTTATGACCCTTTACGATATTTTAAGACCTCTAAGATGTATTCTTAGGGATCGTAAATGGTCTTAAAGGGTCATAACGGGTCCTGGGACACAACAGCTGAGAAACATAATTGTAGGCATCATGGTCATAATTTTTTTGGAGACAACATAATTGGGTTGTATACCTAGACGATGTAGAGAAACTCTTGCACCTTCGATTCCAAGTTGACTACATCTGTTGCTCATGAATACAAGGTCCTCCAACAGATGTATTCAACTTGGAATCAGAGGTGCAGAAGTTGCTTTGAATCGCTTGGGTACACAACTCAATTATGTTGTCTCCAAAAAAATTTGACCATGATGCCTACAATTATGTTTCTTAGCTATTGTGAAATCTGCATTTATGTTTCTCAGTTGTCGTGTTTATACCTTCTTCTCTCATTTTCTGGTGCAATTCCTCTTTGAGTATCCCCTTTCTCCTTTGCATACTAACCACTCAAACTTCTTTGATGCTCAAACTTCAGCAAGACTTCATACCACGTAGCATTCGTAGATTATGTTCAATGTGTTATTTACGTTCGTAAATCAACATTGCGTACAAATCTATGGATGGTGCATGGTATGAAGCCTCGCTCAAGTTTGAAAATGATAGTCAATCCACAGTCAAGGTCAAGGAACAAATGGAATAACCAAGAAAATACTATACATTAAATCATGTGATTGATAGTAGATTGGGGCTCACCTAAGCCATAAACATGAAGAATTATTCTAAAAAAAGATGTAAACCATATATATACGCACTTGAGGCAAAGAGAAGTTACGTCATATCCATATTAAAATATTAGTTACAATATGAAAATACTAAACTAACTAATTCCTGATTTCATCTCTGCATATGGTCGCAACAAAGATATGCGATTACAATACAGAGAAGGCATCGTAAAAATATAATTTCAGAATTTGCCCTAGCCTAACATGGCTTGCACTCAAATCCTTCATCGCGGATAAGTGGAGATGGGTGGATAGATGCAGATGAGTTGTCATTGACCCAACTAAAGTATTTGCAACCATTATTTCCTTGTGATGCCTAGTCTACATTAGTTCTTATATTATAATGAATAGTATTTACATTAAAAACATTAAATATATACACATTAGCAACCTTTTTTCTATTTGGGCAGCACCAAAATTGTCGTCCAGGGTTGTTCGGTGTCCGTGAAGTCTTCAACACACACTGCCCACCACCACATTGACAGTTTGGCACATTGACAAGAGTTATCGAGCCTATATCAATAATGCATTGCACCATCGTTACTACATTTATTATTTTTATATGAAATACACCAAGGAGTACCATCAAAAATATTAACCATTTACAATAATGAAAAGTAAACCTAAATCAAATAACTCATTTTTTTATCAGCATGTGTAGTCTATGTGTATATGAAAAATGAAAGAAATATGAAGCTGAAATAAAATAGTGAACAAAATAGTATTCCACATAGAGTGAATGAAATATACCATCAAAAGAAGGTGACAAAATCCTGTCACGAAGCACAGATATACGAAATAAAAAAGGGACAAAAGACAAGAAATAAGAAAAATCATTACGACTATAGAAAAATCATTTATACTATAATAAAAAAAAGAAACACTCTTTGTCAACAATTTTCAAAATCATTAGGACTATAGAAAAATAATTAAGACTATAGAAAATCAAATTTTAGAAATGGACGGTTCTGATGCTTTGCCATTACAACAATTGAGCATTCATCATTTGGTATTGTGTATTCCATTTAAGTATGTCAACAATGTTCAAAATCTTGTCACCAAGCACATACAAGAAATAAGAAAAATCATTAGGACTATAGAAAAATCAAGTTCTAGAAATGGACGATTCTGATATTGCTTTGCCATTACAACAATTGAGCATTCATCATTTGGTACTTATTGGTGTATTCGATTTAAGTTTTTCAATTGTCGTGTTTATGTGCATATTCTTTATATGTTTGGCTTCTCTCCCTCACAAGGGATACATCGATAGGTAATTGATTTGAAAGCATAATGATTTGACAGTCTTTTTTTAGGATAGGTGTAATCATCCCGCCAACCTTAATTAGCAACATTTGTGATATATGTCAAGTACTTATAATCAGTATGCCCAACAAACAAAGACTTAGTAGTAAAAGCATGTCCTTTGGTTTACTAGTTTACTTATAATCAGTATGTCCTTTGGTTTACTAGTTTAATCTGGTTTAAGAATGGTTTGTTTCATGTTTGAATGTACCATTGAATGAAGCTTGGCTATATTAAGTACAATCTTAAGATGCATGACTCTTCAAATTCTCTTGTTTCCTTTAGACCTCCAAACATGTGTACTTTGAGTAGCCCTCCAACAAATGGACTTGTGATGATTTTCACAATAGTACATGTGTAGGAGGACTGCTCAAAGTATTGCTTAGGCAAATCTGAATGTTCATGACCTGTGCATATAAGAGTTGATCATAGAAGGTATATGCTAGACCTAGCAACAAATAGATTTGTGGTGATTTTCACAATAGTACATGTGTTGATGGGTAAGCTCCCAATAGCGCTCAGACAAATATGCATGTTCATCACCTGTGCATATGAAGTGGCTCTAATGGACGATACAAAATTGTAAAAGTTGTAATGACAACTTTTACAACTTTTTGTAAAAAAAAATGCAAGAAGGGAACTAATGGGCAACTAGGTTGAAAGTCAGTTATAGGCATTTGCACCTGTAGAAAATTGTGCCCCCATGTCCCATGGGATGCCATGCCTCCTCCAATGTTTATGTCATACACCCTATGGTAGTCAAACCATGTGTCGTGCCTGTGTAGAGAGTATTTATTACATAATTTTCAAAGATGATATAAAGATACTATATTTTATACTTAGCAAGATTTTAATATTAATATGCTTAGCAAGATCTTGCTAAGTATAAAATATAATCTTGATTATACATAATCTTGCTAAGTAAAAAAAAAAAGGTGAATTTCATTTCTCATTTCATTTGTGAGAAAAAGAAGTAAGTTTGGTTCTCCAATGACCTTAACCGATTTCATGTTGGTTGGATCAGTTGGAAGACTTTTTGGAAGTGGTTTTTAAACCTTGTCCAATCATGGGATTGGCACAAGGAGATGATCTTTGAAGCAGCGTTAAATAAAAGAAACCCAAAAAACATTTTGAGTACGTTTTTGTTATCATACTCTGTCTGTTGCAAATAGGTAGATGGATTGATCATTCCGCAAGTTTATTGTATGCATTATTTATTTGAATCCATCTTAGTTTTGATTGTCGTTTGATTTCAAGTTTTACTTACATTTACACAGCCGGTTATGAACTGAACACATGGCTTGACTATCATAGAAAACCTGACCATGTAATGGTTAGAGAGTTTTAATGTCATTGCAAGTTCATTTGCACATCCACAGTTCTTGTTAGAGTTCATTTAACTAGACTTTGCAAACATTGTATTTTAAATTTGGTGTTGATCTACATAAGAACCCAACCTCACTGATAGACCGGCTTGGGAAAATCTATAGTCAGCTCTGTCATGAAGGTGGAACCTTGACTTGCGGTTTCCCCATTGGATTCCAATGCCATTGGGTGAGAAGCAAGCCAAGGTTATGCACTTTAATAATATAAGTGCTCAGATTGTGGAAGGAGGCATATTGCTTCAAGCTTTGATGCCCTAGGTAGATACTTTCCATGTATTTAACCAATAAGAAGAAGACAAGTTTGCAATAGTGTAGTAACAGGAAGGTTGAAATTGAATCATAGATTGAATTTGATAGTCTCAGGCACATTGAAGAATCCTTGGTGATTGTACCTGCTATGTGAATCCATTGATTGACCATTCCAGATTGACCCTAATCTAACTTGATCAATTAGATTAGAGTGTCTCTGTGACAGTCAACGGTGCTAGGATAAGTGGCTACAGTTGTGGAGAAGATTCAACATGACATCTTAGTAGATAGTATAGTCTATGTTGAATGGTCTTGGGACTATAGAAAAATAATTAAGACTATAAAAAATCAAATTTTAGAAATGGGCGGTTCTGATGCTTTGCCATTACAACAATTGAGCATTCATCATTTGGTATTGTGTATTCCATTTAAGTATGTCAACAATGTTCAAGAAATAAGAAAAATCATTATGACTATAGAAAAATCAAGTTCTAGAAATGGACAGTTCTGATATTGCTTTGACATTACAACAATTGAGCATTCATCATTTGGTACTTCTTGGTGTATTCCATTTAAGTTTTTCAGCTGTCGTGTTTATGTGCATGTTCTTTATGTGTTTGGCTTCTCTCCCTCGCAAGGGATACACCAATAAGTAATTGATTTGAAAGCATAATGATTTGATAGTTAGAAGGTTGGTTAATAGATTCCAGTCGATTCTTTGTAGAGGGCAGTCTATTTGGAGTACACTTAATTTCTTTGCAATTTTGGAGTACACTGTCCCGTAGGTACAGTCAAAACACCAGTGTATTGATTTGAAAGTTTAGAATGTGATATTTTCTTGGTGGTAACGTAGGAACATTTCTAGGCATTAGTTTTACTTGTTTATGCAAGAACTTTGTTATTTTTGTTGTTTGTGATAGCAAAGGAGTAACTGGTATTGTGCAAACAGTGACTGGCCAGATTGTTCCTAAAAAGAAATTACAAAACTGAACCAGTGACATGTTTACAACAAAGAAATAGAATGATAATAATATGCTGAAAATTCTATTATGTTTAATACACGCCAAAGGACCAGTCCCAACAATTCTCAAACATAGTTTATCTGATATGATGAATTCTTAATAAAGGTTTAGTCAATTTTTATAACTGCTAGCATGAAGGAAGATTTGACCTAGCCAAATCTTCCTTGTGTAATACCCCAAAAATGGGCTATATGTTCATTAACCTCCTACATCGACAAATCGAACAAAATCGACATCAAAGTCCTAACCTAAGGCACATCTAACATCATCGAATCATAATTGATTATCTTAAATTCTGCATCGGGGAATATTCCTAGCAATATTCCTAAATTATCTTAATTATCTTTAATTTTATAATTATTTGGCAATAAATCACATTTATCCTAAAGTTTGATTAATTGAATATTTTCATATTTAACTAATTAGATTTAATATTTGCCACTTAATTGTGTAATTAAATTTAATTATATCTATTATTAATTGTATTATTTAATTTTGACAATAAATCTAATATCATATGAATAATTGATTAAATTCTTATTTAATTAATTAAAGCAAGTTGTCATTATTTAATAATATAGTTTTTAATAAAATTTTGATTAAATAATTGATTAACCCATAAATCAATTGTTTTATTTTTAAAAGCAGTTAAGTTGGAAATAAATCACTTTATTATTAAATTAATTCATAAATAAAACATGCACAATCATAAAAGCAAACAACTATCAATTATCAATTAAAGCTAAACTCTATTTTGAGTTAAAACTTAGCTTTTGCATGTTTTTGTGAGTTAATTATCTTTTATTTAAAAATAACTCAAAAATCAAGATGAGTTAATTTGAGTGATTTATGGCTTTTTCCCATGCACCTCCAAAGCCCTGGATTTCTATAAATTAAGGCTTCAGCTCTTCACAAATCATCTCATATTTTGCACAATCACGCTGGAGAATTGGAATTGAAGAATCAAAGCTCTTGTGAATCGACATCTTTGTGAGATCAATCTTATTTTTGCATTCATAGTTTTCATATCATTGTTAGATCATTTAGCATTCATTTCATATCAAGTTTTTCATATTAGCATAGATTCATATCAAGTTTTCATTCTTATTGCATAGAAAATATCAAAAATATAGATTAATTGCATTCAATTTCATATCCATCTTTTGCATTCAAATCCTTCATTTAGGTGTCGTCTAGGTCACTGATCTCGATTACAGTCTGAGAACATTAATCTCGCACCTATTAGAAGGCAGTAAATCGCTTGGTTAGATAGCTTTCAATTTTGCACGATTTTGATTATCAATAACCTCTAATGTTTTACTGAGTGTTGTGTTTACAGATCAGGTACAATTTTCACACACACATTTCTGGCGCCCACCGTGGGGCAACCCACCTTTGCATGCTGGTTTTGATTTTTTTTGGGAGCTAAAACCTCAAAGTTTCAAAGATTTAATTTTATCTCCCAAACGGCTTAGAATTTTGGTCTGAAATTTTTTTTGCAGGTTGGTGACATATCATGGAAGCTACAGTAAAAAATTTAGAATTTTCTGAAATTTTTTGAATTTTTAATAATTTTTTTCTTGAAATTCTGGAAAAAATTAATATCTGACGCAAATCAGCATATTTTTCAAAAAAATTTATATTTTCGGAAAGCTCTTTAAATTATACAGGGGGTCCATTCTTTGTGTTTTAAATTTGGACATGATATCATAGCTCAAATAGTCAATTTACAAAAACTAGTCTGTTTTGATAAAATGGGTCTCTAGGGCACAAATGAAGAGGTTTTTCTAAAATTTTTGCATTTTTGGAAAGCTCTTTATTTTTTAGCAGGGGTCTCTATTTTGAATTTCTATTTTTGTGGCCAAAATCATATCAAAAAAATTAGATCTTGTTGACTAGGTCAAATGCAAAAAAAAAAAATAAAGTTTTGTGATGGGTATGCAATTATTTTTTTTACATGGTTCAATGAATGATATGAGTTGTCATTTGGGTTGATTGCTGGTTATTATTACTGATAATAATTGATTTTTAGAGCTAACCCTATGGTTTTCATAAGTTGAATATATTTTGCATATCTTGTTTGCTTGTTTGCTTGTTGGAGAGTTCGTCACTTGCTTGCATGGAAAAGCTCAACAAAAATTGCTAAAAATCAAGTAAAATCTACTAAGCGCGTTGCAAGGATCCCAAGTATTCTCCTTCATCTAATAATATTTTGATTTGGGACTTAAAATAAATCTCTTATGTGTCAAGCTTGTGTGCATTTTTTCATGCTTTTGATCTATTTCTACACACTTGCATAATTGATACTAGGTTGTGAACCCTTAAGGATTCATTAAGTAGTCTTAGAATACTTGTGATTGATCTTGATTGCTATCTTGGGTTATTGGACTCACTAATCCGCCGGCCCCTCATTTCCACCCCGTGGTTGCAATCTCAGCGCCATAAAGGGGAGGGGTCAACAGGACAGAAGCGTTAAATGTTCCACTTGGCAACCCTTTTGTGCTTTTAGGAACTCCCTTGTTTTCTAAGTTGTGGACTCATTTTTAGCTTGTGTGAGGTGTTAAGTGTTCCACCTTGTGGACTCATCTCATATTCGCTTTAAACATTAAGTGTTCCTCTTTCTACTTTTTGGATGCTTTTGGTAGATTTGCTTTCGGAACATACATCTGTGCTCACATAGTAATTAGGCCCTATGAACACTATTTGTGATTCTTGAGAGATTGGATTCCTAGCGAAATCCTTCTTGACGATAGAATCCTTGTAGGTAGGGAGGATACTTAGTGCGTTTCACATTCAACTTAGTTAGTGAGTCTTCTCTTATTGATCGACACATTCTCTCTCCGGAGAGGTTGATAGATCACGTGGGGTTGATATCATGAGCTTTGGTGAATCAAAATTGGTTAGTGCGTCTTCTCTTATTGATTGATACATTCTCTCCTCGGAGAGGTTAATAGATCACGTGGAGTTGATATCACAGACCTTGGTGGAACAAAACTTTGTCTTAGCGTGTCGAATTAATCTGCTTGCTTTATTTGGGTTAAAAGTGAAGAGGTGTCAAAACCTTGAATCTGGAGCCAAGTCCCCTTGTGGTATACTATTGTGAGTCATCTTTAGAGAGGGTTAACCGTAGCGGACAATCCCTTCACAGGGCAAACTGCATTAACGGAACCTCAAGCGGTAATAGCCATTTTCGCCATGGTAGTGACAACCGCTATATAAATATCCTTGTGGAAGAAATCTCCACGGGTATGGTTCATTGTTGGGTTGTCAGATCTCCCTAGCAGCTCTTGAAGATTAAGTTCTCAGACTGTGTCAAAACCCTGGTGCGTCGGGATTGGAGTTCACCCCTTTGAATCATAAAAGTTGCAGAGTCAAACCATTACTAAAAACCCTAGAGAGACCAATTTTTTATTCTCAGGTATATGTGTGTTATTGCAAAACTTTTCAGAACATACACAATTAGTACTCTCAGGGATTAGCACAATTTGGTCACTTGATTGTTCATGTGCAAGGTTGCTTTTGCCCTTGTTCATTGTTTTCAGATGTGCTTGGAATCACTTGCTTGCTATTTTGCGTGCTTGTTTATCTATCTGGCTATTAAAAATGATCAAATCTGGTATAACCTTCAAAATCTGGACAATACAATTTGCAAACAATTCAAATCTGAAAACTCAAAATTTGCAAAATCTAAAGTAAAATCCTTTTCTGGAGTCAAAAATCATTTCAGGAAGTCAGAAAGTCATACGAGTTTTGTCAAGTGTCATTTCAGTATTGCCCATCTGTCATATGATTGAGAACCCAGTGTCGTGTGAGTCTGCAGGGTGTCGCTTGGAAAAATTTGAGAGAGTTGTCAGAAATTGTCAAATTGCAAGATATCCAATGTTTCCAGCCTAGTTCCAAAATCTATCAAAAATATCATTGTGTCAAGAATAGATCAGTAGCTATTGAGAATTAGTACACATGTCTCAAAGAATCAGTACACATGAGGAAGAAATTCTGATCGCCGCTATAATGAAATAGATACATGCTATGCAAGTCCAGCTTGACAAACTTGAGAAAGAGAAGGAATCTAAAAAGTTCTCCATGGAATCTTTATACTCTTTTCCATTTGATAAAGACTTGTACATGTCACCATGCCCCCGAAAAAAAATTGAGCAATATGATACCTCTTCCACGGAGAGTGACACATCTAGCTTTGGAGACTATGATGACTATGACAACAGACAATGTAATGATACCTATGACACCTCTGTTCCTAAGAGTCCTCCTCATCGTTCATTCCTGCTTACTACAAATGGGCCATCACATTGGATAGATCAGGAGAGTGATCCATATGATTTTGATTATCAAAGAGACTTTGATGATTTCTATGCACAATACCCAGATGATCCATCTGTTTCACTTGAGGAAGAGAAAGTTTACCACGCTGATTATAAACATGCATACTATAAGGATCTCTCCTCTAAGAACTCTCAGGCTGAAAATAAAGATTACACTCTCAAGCAAGATCATGTTAATGTTGGACCTTTGTCTTGTGATGGTTCCCTTCCATCCCGTACTTCCTCCAATACTCGTACATTTCCTAAAGCTTCTGAGTCTTTCACATCTTTCACAGAACCTTCATCTGACACAAGCCCTGATACTTTTCATGTGGTTCCCTATAGTTATCCTCCAGGGCTACCTCTTAAAGAAACTCAAGCTAACCTTCACTTGGCTGCAAAGACTTTCAATAATGATAAACCTAAAGAGCCTAAGCCTTCATATGCTATAATCCCTACTTCAGCTAGTCCTCCACCATCTCTTCAAAAATCATCCATACAATCCCAACATGCTTCCTTATCCTTAGAAGTGGCTCCATGTCAAGAGGACTCTAAAAATGATAAAGAGAAGAACATAAAGAAAGATCAAGATCAAGAACCCTCCATGTCATCCACTCCCTATCTCGATGTCTCTTATCCACCTCAGGGTTCTTTTGATCCTGTACCCCCTTTTTCATGCATTCCACCATGTCTTAAGTCTTCTCCTAAGCAAGATCAAGCTACTACTTACACTGTTGAGCTTATTGATAATAGTACTATTACTTCCAATGTTAAGCCTATTGAAAATCAAGAGAAAAATTATGCGTTTATGCTATCCAAAGATCCTTGTCAAGATCAAAGTCTTTCATCTTCTTGTTCTACCACTCCATGTTCACTTCCACTTTCTACTCTTCCTAAGTCTTCGCAAGCTTTGAATGATCCTATCAATGAAAATGCTCTTATTCAAGATGTCCATGATTTTATTGAAAATTCTAATGCTCACTCTAAAGATGCTGATATCCTTGGTTGTCATATAGATGATGATGAACTTATTGATTATCCTTTTGCATCTTCCACTTCCATCCTTGGACCTCTTCCACCACTACAAAGATCTTCACGCCTTCCTTCCATCTTGGGTCCTTATGTCCCTTCACTTTCCCCTCCTAACTCTCCTAATTTTCCATCCATCTTGGGTCCTTACACACCTCCATCTCCCATCTTTCCTCAAGATCAACATAGATGCATACCCTTGAATCTTTTTCATCCAACCATCCATCTAAACCAGTCATATCCTCCCTCTTCCATAAATCCCAAGTCTTTTGGAAGTAACTTGAATGTTCAATACAAGAAAAAGAAGCAATACAAGAATCCATCAAAAAAAGAAGATCACCATGTCTCCTATAATCGACATGGAGGCATAAAGTCAAAAGAGATATCTAAGAAAAAAATTACAAGACAAGTATGGGTTCCAAAATCCATCATTAAAGATATTATCTCTAGATCATCAAAAGGAAATAAAAAGCCTATGGCTATATGGATTCCAAAGTCTCTCTTGAAAGAGTCTAGTGTTGAGCAAAAAGTGAAATTGACATTCAAGCTTCCAAAGGCTTCCACTTCATCTCCTTCCAAAAATATTCTTCCAGTTCATGTGCCCAAACCTCAACCTCTGCTATCCATTTGCCATATTCTTTCATGTATTCCTTCATTCACATTTCCTCCACCCTCTCGCCACCCTTCAAGGTGTGTGTTTACGTTGATCTTGCCTTCCTTTCCACCTACCCTTTCACAATCCTTCCATGCATTATCCTTCTACCTTCTATCATTTTTCCTCATTTGCCTATTCCTCCTATCTTCCAACCTCACTCGCTTTACATAAAACCTTATCCTCTATTTTTCTCTTTCATCTCCCTTTCCCTATCAGCATCTTTGAGCGTTTTATTTTGAATCCTTGGCATATCATGGTTTATCCTTTCAAGGAGCATTATCTAAAAAGCTTGCCTTCTTCCAAAAAAAGGAAATGAAAAAAAAAAAAATTGAAAATGTGCCCTGGTGAAAACTTGGAAACAGGCGCCTTGGTAGCAAAAGTAAAGAGAAAAAAAATTTCATCCTAAGGTGAAAACCACTCCCTTGTGGTGCCTTGGATAAGTACCATGATGAAAACCTGGCAATCAGGCATCATGCGTAGTTCTTCTACATATTTCATCCATTTCATCTTCTCTCTTTGATCTTGACAATGTTGATCTATACATGAACATTTGGCTATTTTGTGAGTTGTCTGATGATGATCTTGCTTTCAATCCCTTCCTGTTTAGCCTTCATATTTATTTTCCGTCATTCATTTTCACCTGTTGCTATCCTTTTCCCCTTTGGTCTTGATCTAATAAAAAAAGAAAGAAAGAGTAAAACACAGTGCTATGAAGCCTCTTGACATGTCTACTCCTTTGGATTGCATCCTTTCCTGCTCTTCCATTATGATTTTGTGACTTATCCTATGCTAGCCTTTCATTGCTTGTCCAAATGCACTTTACATGATAATTTTTCCCTAGCTTGGGTATTCTTGAGGAGTTTTCCCTTGAGGATTTCTTCCCTTCATTTTCCTTCATTCTCTTGTCTTCCATCTCTTCCACCAGCTTGCCAATCCCTCTTGGTCTCCACCTTGCTAGACATTGGGACTGCACGATATGATCTTACTTGGGAGTTTGCAAATGGAAAAAGATGCTATCAAGTATACCAAGTATCAAAACAATTATCAGAATCAGTATCAGAATCAGTATTAGAACCAGTATCAGAATAATTATCAGAATCAGTATCAGAATCAGTATCAAAATCAGTATTAGAACAAGTATCAGAATGGGCCTACAGAACAAGTATCAGAACACCTACTGGGGCTACACCTTTTGCTTTAGTTTATGGGTCTGAAGCGGTACTACCTATTAAGGTTGAAATCCCATCACTCAGAATCAGAATGCATGGACTTGTCACTGATAAAGACTACAGAGTGTCTAGGTTACAAGAACTTGAATTACTAGATGAACGCAGGCAAGCAGCGTATGATCATCTCAGAGTGTATCAGAAAAGAATGTCTAGAGGCTACAACAAGAAAGTCAGACATAGAGAATTTCAGGTTGGCGATCTAGTGTTGAGAGAAAATCCTAAAAATCAATCCCATCGAGAACACAAGGGAAAGTTAGAACCCAACTGGTTGGGTCCCTTTGTAATCACTGCTACTTTTGGCTCTGGTGCCTATCAACTCTCAACGACTGAAGGAGAACAGCTCTGAGAACCAATCAACGTTCTCTATTTGAAGAAATTCTATGCCTAAGGCATTTAGTGCTTGGTAAAAGTCCTGAAAAAAAATCTTAAAAATCGGAAAAAGTCCTGAAAAAATGAACATCTTGGTGAAAACCTAGCAATAGGCGCCTTGATGATTCACAAAAAAATCAAAAGAATATCAAAAGTACAAAAAAAATTGAAAAAATGAAAAATACAAAAAAGAAAAAGAAAAAGAAAAAGAAAAAAAAAAGTGCCTTGGTGAAAACCTGGAAACAGGCACCTCGGTAGCAAAAATAGAATCTCTACCAAGATGGTGAAAACCTAGCTAATGGGTGCCACTTGTTCCAAATGCTCCATCTATCAGCACAATCTTGGTCTTTCCCAGCTTTCAGTCTTGCTTTAGTTTGTACATATCTCCCGGTTTGTTTCTGCATATCTTGGTTTCAATAAGTCAGCCTGTACACCAACCAGCTCAAGCGTCTGTATCCTATCAATGTTCAAACTTGGGGGCAATCAATGTCATATCCTATGGCCTCCAATGTATCTTAGACGTGTCATATCCACTCAGAGTCCTTTGAAGCTTCAAATTGAGTCAGTCAGTCAATCTCGTCTCCAGAAAGGATTTTGCATCAACAACAATCAAACATCAAAACTCAATTGAAAACAATCTGTGCTTTTCATGCTTTTATCTCCTTGTAGGCTTACTAATTCGCATTGAGATTTTTGCATATTGTGTCCCTTCGAGCTCTTCGATGATGTCCTTTATAGGATTTAGAGAGTGATGACTGGGGGTATAATCTTTTCTTTGTTTTCTGCTTGTATGTGAAAATCTAACAGCTTTGGAAATTCTGGATTGAAATGGTGTCCGACTGTAAGAGCCTCTATCTCGAATTGGATGGCCATGCGTACCTCGACCATTGATACCCAGACAATTCAAGGAAGTTTGATCTAACTATTATCTTTTTGAGTAAGTTCTTTCTCCTACTGTGGAACACAATCTTGCCTAAGGATGTGAACGATAAAGGGTCACTACGAGTAATTCACATTGGATTTAGAATGATCTCTTAGCTGTTTGATGTGTTTTTAATGCAAGGCGTACTCAGGTCATCACAACGTTTATGTTTTGATGCTTGTACAAATTGCTATATCAAAATGGACATGATATTCAGGTCACCCTGGCATTTGTGCCTTGATGCTTATATCTAATCCGACATTCAACAAATAAAATCAATATTCATATGTCCATGGTTGTTTGACCAGTGGGTGTTGTATTGATTCTTGCACATACAAATCAATATTCATATGTCTATGGTTTCATGGCTAGTGGGCATTGTATTGATTTATCCGGTTACCTAAAAGTTCAATGATGATAACAAATCGACACATGATCAGTGACTAGGTCCTAGGTCTTAGGTTGCATTTCATTTTGCATGTCTCATTGCATTTTGCATGTTTACATGATCTCACAATGATTAAACGAACTTCAATGCTTAAATGATTTTTCAAATCGCATCTTCAAGTCTAACAAGAGCTGAATCTCACACGAAGGTTCCTCCAATGAAATAGCAAGTAGAATCCTTTTTCGGGATCAAAAATCAAAATCTGAGATCATTCATATTATTAACTACTTGCATAATCGACCTTCAATCATCACAGAAATCTAGTATTCAACTTAACTGATTATCTTACATCAAACTATCAAAATTTCAACTTGGTCAACCATGGTCAACTCATGGTCAAACCTAGTCAAACTTGGTCTTTTGGGACCTTCCAACGATGCATAATGCGTTCTCGGATGTAAATAACCACTTCTCAGATCAATTAACATGCTTCTAAACTATCAACGCTGACTTTTCTTGTTAGATTTCAATTTTAATCCCGAAGGGGGCATGGTATTGCACATCATTCAAAGTCTGTAAATCAAATTCTATCGATCAAGTCTATCAATATCTTTCATCAGTGATCAAGACAACAATCACGTCTAGTCGCTGATTCATCAAAAGTCCTCATCGCTAGGGGCAAATCTATTATCACTTGGGGCATATCAGATTCATCGATCCATATCAATCTGGTATTCTCCTAATCTTGTAAATTGTATCAGTTTTTTGCAACCATCAGATCATAGTGTTCTTTCCTTGGTTCTTCGGCAACTGAAGGATTCGGATGTGATACCTGCTAGTTCTGCTAAGACAATTGAGTCTAGAACGGGTCACTCACTTCTTATCAATCCTAAGGTTCAGAATCAGGCATTTTGATACTTTTTCGCAATAATAGGTTCATTTGCTTCTACAGTGAACATTATCTTTGGTCATTCAAGACCTATTATCTCCATATCAATTCAATATCAATCAACTCCTATCTCAATATCTTTCAATCGGTTTCTATCTTGAGATCGGTTTATCTTTTGAATCAGTTTCATATCTTTATCAAACACAGACTATCTTTGAACCACTGCGCTTCGCACAGTAATTCAAAGAGGGGCAAAATGTAATACCCCAAAAATGGGCTATATGTTCATTAACCTCCTACATCGACAAATCGAACAAAATCGACATCAAAGTCCTAACCTAAGGCACATCTAACATCATCGAATCATAATTGATTATCTTAAATTCTGCATCGGGGAATATTCCTAGCAATATTCCTAAATTATCTTAATTATCTTTAATTTTATAATTATTTGGCAATAAATCACATTTATCCTAAAGTTTGATTAATTGAATATTTTCATATTTAACTAATTAGATTTAATATTTGCCACTTAATTGTGTAATTAAATTTAATTATATCTATTATTAATTGTATTATTTAATTTTGACAATAAATCTAATATCATATGAATAATTGATTAAATTCTTATTTAATTAATTAAAGCAAGTTGTCATTATTTAATAATATAGTTTTTAATAAAATTTTGATTAAATAATTGATTAACCCATAAATCAATTGTTTTATTTTTAAAAGCAGTTAAGTTGGAAATAAATCACTTTATTATTAAATTAATTCATAAATAAAACATGCACAATCATAAAAGCAAACAACTATCAATTATCAATTAAAGCTAAACTCTATTTTGAGTTAAAACTTAGCTTTTGCATGTTTTTGTGAGTTAATTATCTTTTATTTAAAAATAACTCAAAAATCAAGATGAGTTAATTTGAGTGATTTATGGCTTTTTCCCATGCACCTCCAAAGCCCTGGATTTCTATAAATTAAGGCTTCAGCTCTTCACAAATCATCTCATATTTTGCACAATCACGCTGGAGAATTGGAATTGAAGAATCAAAGCTCTTGTGAATCGACATCTTTGTGAGATCAATCTTATTTTTGCATTCATAGTTTTCATATCATTGTTAGATCATTTAGCATTCATTTCATATCAAGTTTTTCATATTAGCATAGATTCATATCAAGTTTTCATTCTTATTGCATAGAAAATATCAAAAATATAGATTAATTGCATTCAATTTCATATCCATCTTTTGCATTCAAATCCTTCATTTAGGTGTCGTCTAGGTCACTGATCTCGATTACAGTCTGAGAACATTAATCTCGCACCTATTAGAAGGCAGTAAATCGCTTGGTTAGATAGCTTTCAATTTTGCACGATTTTGATTATCAATAACCTCTAATGTTTTACTGAGTGTTGTGTTTACAGATCAGGTACAATTTTCACACACACACCTTGTACCACACAAACAACTGTGAATAACTATGTCTACTCCAACCTTAATTGTTTGAGAATTCATCATATCAGATAACATATGTTTAAGAATTGTTGGGAGTTCTATTAGACCTTTGTTGTAAACATGTCATTGGTTCAGTTTTGTAAAAAAAAAATTTGTGTTAAATGCATTTAAATGGAACATTAAGCATAGTAATAATATGCTTAATCTATTAGTAAAATAGAAAACCCTGAGGTAGGATAATTTCTTCTCATGAGGAAAGGAGGACCATTACCAACATCGGCACAAGAAGGTATATTTAAATCAAGATGGTTGGTTCAAGGCAAGGTATGTACTCTAATTATTGATTCAGGGGCACATAGCAATTTGGTTTCAGTTGATATGGTGTCTAAGTTGGGATTGGCATTAGTAGAACATCCTAACCCTTACAGTGCCACTTGGATAAACCAAGAGTTGAATGTGAAGGTTAGTCAGAGGGCTCTTGTCAATTTTTCAATTGGGGTCATATCATGATAAGGTTTGGTGTGATGTCATATCTATGAATTGTGGGCATATGATATTAGGTAGACCATGGCAATGTATGAGAAGGACAATTCATGATGGCTACTCTAATACATATATTGTTCACAAAGGCAAAAAGAAATTTTAGTTAATACCACTGACTTGCAAGGATAAAGACAAGATAATAATGTGTTTTGGTGATACTATTCCTCTTCATAATCAAGGAAACATTGCAGGTGATACAAGTTGGTATGGGTAGCAAGCATACAAACATGGATTGACTAGGACAATGTTGAACAGTCCTAGAAATGCAGACTTTTGGGATTTGAACTATGTTCAAATAGGTATAGTCAAGTGTCCTATTGAAGGGTAGCCAATAAACAACCATGTTCAGATGTGGATGAACAGTGCCCCTGATAAGAATCACTTTACCTGAAGATTGTGCCATGTTCATAATTTCCAAGCTGTGTCCATTTGATTAATTCTCCAAATTTTGGTTGCACTCCTTGCATTGGTTGCCATTTTCCTAATTATAGGGTTTGAATTTCACAACAGAAGGAAATCAATACTAAGATGAAATTTTGGTATGTAGGATCTGCATTGCCTATATACATTTGTGACCAAAGATATGGACTGATCTATGGTGCCTCCAAAGCTTCTACTCAAAAGAATCTTCTCACCACTCAAAGACCATGCCCATTTTGATTCTCACTGTAGCTTTAAATTCTTTACCCTCTACTTAAATGATGAAGATAGCACAAATGTTGAAGGATGTCAAGCATGACTAGGAATACAACAACAATATTACTCTCTTACATGTAGCAAAGACATACAAAAGAATCTTCTCTCCACTCAAAGACCATGCAAGCTTTTATTCTCCCAGTAGCTTTATTATGTATCTTCCACTTAAATAATGAAGATGGCACAATGTTGAAGAATCACTATTGTGAGTTTAGAAAACAACAACACTACTACAATGCACGTAGCATAGGCATTCTATTAGTTTTGGCCAGAGGCACAAGCTAAAATATTATTCAATTTGCATAGAAGCTTTGAATAACTTCCAATAGCTACAACATGAATGGAGTGATTGCATTAAACTTATTCCATATTAGGTTTTCCATGTAACGAGAATAGAACTCAAGATTAGAAGTATTAATTTAACAGGGTTCCAAAATGTGACTCTTAAGTGCTTCTAAAATCTACTGCAATTTGCAACAGACCCATAGCGGATATTTCATATCCTCTCTCAACATGTTCCATAAGGATTCTAATGCATTTGATCACAATCTCATCATGACTCATAATCCACAATGATCTAATATGTTAAAATTTCACTCCAATCACCATTCCCATCCCTATACCCTTTGCTACATCCCATACCTATGGTTCATGAAGCAATATGTCACTAAACTAAGCACTTGGTGGGAATCGAACCAGTGACCACTGGATGGGAAATAAGCATTTTGGGCCCATAAACACAGTTCAAATATATAGCCGAATACAATAAAAGTGCAGGAACTGACTTACCTGTTGAACACACGTAGTGGGAAAGTAGACCTCCATGGCCAAAATTCCAACATTCTTTGGATGTGAATCCATTTTCTTCTAGTAGGGATAAAGACAAGATAATAATGTGTTTTAGTGATACTATTCCTCTTCATAAGCAAGGAAACATTGTAGGCGATATAGGTTGGTATGGGCAGCAAGCATACAAACATGGATTGACTAGGACAATGTTGAACAATCCTAGAAATGTAGACTTTTGGGATTTGAACTATGTTCAAATAGGTACAGTCAAGTGTCCTATTGAAGGGCAGCCAATAAACAACCATCTTCAAGTAAAGTGATACCTATGCTAAAACCGAGAAGTTCACCTCTTACCCCTCACTTATAGTTGTTCCTTTAAGGGAAGATTGTATGGCCCAAATGATAGCCTTCAATTATATGTACTAAGTGTTACAATGGAAATGTAGGTCTATAGGAGATTATCAACATTGAGTAGGGGTTTAATGAGTGTTAAAAGAAGATAGAGATCTTCAAGGAAAGTGTATCAGACATGAAACAAGCATAAAGAGAAGATAGAAAACACTGTAACCATCATAGTCTTCCAGAGTCAACAACATCAATGATAAAGGGAAAATAAGAGGATAGTGTTTGCATGAACAAATGCCCTAAATCATCAAATTTAAATGATAGTCATGGTGTTAAAGGACAACCAAGAGAAATTAATATGACAATCCAAGTGCATATGATATAGACCTTTTATCTAAAGATAAATCAAGTCTAACCAAAGAGATTAGAGAGTGATGGTTTTTTTATTAATGATAGAGATATAGAAATAAAGTAGTCCTTTTGGAATGATGACTGTGAGGATGAATAATAGTGGGTGTAAGTCATGAAAATATGATAGTGGAGATAGAGATTACTAGAAAGGTTCAATTTTGAATCACAGTAAGGAAAGAATGATAGACACACAGACAATGAAAGAAAGAGTTCTTAGACACAGTTGAGTCAAAGACTATAAAATGGTTGATATGATGATCTCAATTGAAAAGACAAAGAAAAATGACAAAGCAATGTAAAGGGACCTGCAAGATAGTCATACAACACATGAAAACTACTGCAGACAAGGTGAAAGGAACATGAATGTGACATTCCTCTCAAGGGTGTATCATGAAAGACATGACCTTTTATACTTCTTAATGTGACAATTCCAAAAAGGACAGTTCTATTCAGTTACAAGACCGAGTGTTTCATGACAGTCTTCTATAGATAGTGTGATGTCCCCATCTTTAACCTAGTAACATAATAGCAACAAAACACATGTGGTCAAGGGGTGGCAGACCTTGAGCACCTCAAGATAGTTAGGATATAGTGGCAAATTGTACATAGAAAGTAAGAGTTCAAGTAGATAGTTTGCATATTCTTTCCACAAATAGTCAATAAGCATCAAATGTATCAAGGAAAATCATGAATTCTTTCAATAAGATAATTTTCCTATTTAGCATCAAGGAGCACATCAAAGAAATGCAATATGAGAATGTGTTATGATCAAGGATGATAGATATCAAGTATCTCCATCAATCACTACCAAGCTCACATGTTATCACAAATGACAATCTTGTGGACAACCACCTTATCAACAAGGCATTTGATGATCACCTTGAAAACATGCCGAAGAATCTTCAGGACATAGTTGCAAAAGAGCAGGGTACTTTCACAAGGAAAGGCATAGGGTAATGGTAGAGAGTTTTATTTTCAATGTTCGGAAGTGCATTTACCCATGAGTCAATCGCCTCATACTTCCAAATATCAGTAAGTATTTAGCAGTAAGGAAGACTGTTGCAGAAGTGGATAGAGGTGCAGGTTGCTTCCAAGTTATTTGATGCAATGAAGGAGATCTAGTTAAGATATTGGGATAGAGAGAAGGGACACTTTTGACGGCATGCATGAGAGACCCATGATCGATCTCATGAACTTGGATGATGTTGCAGTCATTTCTTGTATCATCACGAAAGCAATTTGATAAGGATGCATATGGTTCTATTTATACTCCTTTGTTCTTGTGTTTTTTCACAACACAATGGCAAATCACCTAGGCATAACATGTCGATGTAGCAAGGTGGAAGCATTGCAGGAAACACCAAAGGAGAAAATACAAAGGATTTTTAGCAAGTCAAAGGAGGAGCATGTGACTATGGTGTCAATCCTAGGGGGTGACTTTTGGTCTGGTGGCCATGTCCATGATGGCATTCTGGTGGCAGAGTTGTTCCTGCCGATCATACAGGTTTTCGGGGACCCTCTGCATGGTATGGGACTGGCCCATTGAATCATGGTAGATGAAATATACCTAGAGGTAGTAGAGGCAATGGACAACATCGATGCCCAACTAAAAAGCAATGGTTTGTTGGGTTTCTTTGCGTTGGAAGCTGAAGGAAAGAAGACATTGATGAAGAAGGCGTGGTCAGCCTTCAAAGCATGTGTTAAGGAATATGGTCAAGTGAAGTTTGGAGCCTTTCTCCAAGAAAATGAGAAGCTCTTTTCGGAGGAGATAGGAGAAAGATTGGTAGAAATTGGTCAGGGAATAATGTATTTATTCCACTAATCACTTTTAGTTGTAATCTGGAGGTTCTTCCTCATATGTAATATTTATTTTCAATTAATACAAAAAGGGTACTACCCTAGGCAGAACTTATTTTTAAAAAAATGACAATAAAAACTTACCAAATAGAACCAGAAAGTCCCATGATCACTGAGCAAGTAGTTCAAACCCTATTCTAGCTTGAGAAATTTTCAAAATTCAAACCCTATTCTGCCCAGTTTTATAAATATTACCTTGCAACAGGTATGGGCATGCAGGTAGAACTTTTTATGGCATGCAACAGGTATGGCCCTAGGAGACATGTATGCAAAATGTGGAACCATGGCCAAGGCCCATGTAAAGCTTTCAAACAAATACAGTTGGTAGGTGTAAAGCCAAATGCCACAATCCTATGCATAAACCCGCGGAACATTTAAGGAAGCCCTTGTTCAATACATAGAAAAGCAAAGAATAATGCACAAATTAATAATCCTCTACCACATACCATATGTAAAGATTGAGCTCAAGCTCATGCTGCTACCCCACGATGTCAAGTAGATTCACGCGCGCGCGTTGCTCTTCTTTTTTTCGCAAATGAAATAATGAAATGAGAAATGAAATTCTCTTTTTTATATAAGTTATGCTCGTGTTTGTTGAAATTTCAACCACCATGGAATTTGTCGCTATTTCGACAAACACGGGCATAAATTTAAAAAAGAAGCAATGTTTTCCTTCTATAATCCAACCAAGCAAAACCTTCTTATTTTTTGGTCAAAAATTTTGGTAGAAAAACTAGGCCAAATGTACTACTGTATTAAACCTTTTTGCATATTTTGGGGATCACATATTGTGTTTGGAGAGCACACCCACATTCTCCATAAAGAACAAATCAAATGAGTTTAATGGGTGCACTCATTTGAGCTCATCGAAGGTTGTGATATATTAATCTTTCTTTGTGTATGCATGTTTTAAACTAATGTTTTCTTGTTTACACTTGTTCCACACAAGTTAGATTTCATCACATACAACACCTAGTGAAAATCAACTTTTATTATTTGGGTATTAATATAAATTACATAATTAGAAACTGGACTTTATTTAAAGAATAAATCTTTAAGTGCTTCAAATTTTTAGGTCAATTGGGATGAATTCTGAAAAATAGAGAAAATAATTCCACTTTTTGGCCAAAAAGTGGACTCAACTTCTTGCTAGCATCCCTTTAGAAATTCCCAGTCTAACCTAGATTATAAGACTTGCTTACATCTAATTTTATCAACATCCATTAAATTTTTTGTTTAACCATGGTGTGGATTATCTCACTGGAAACAATAATGCTATCAATTATTTCTCTTCCTAGTGTGAATCTATTTTGTGCCTCTAAGATTATTACATTGAGAGTCTTCTTTAATCTATTTGTCAACATCTTAGCAAGTATTTTTTATATTGTGTTACAAAGTGATATGGGCCATATATCCACATAAATATTTGTAGACCTCTTTCTTTGTTATGAGGGTGATAACAATATTGTTTATATCCCTCACAAACCTCCCTTTTTGTCCCTAAAATATTTGACTCTTCTCCACACATCCAACCCAATAAAACTCTAACACTTATAAAAGAAAAGAGTAGGAAAGTGGTCCAACCATAGTGATTTTTCATGATGTATTTGGAACATTGCAGTCCTGACTTCTTCTAATGTCATCTTTTTGTTAAACATTTTATTATCCACTTGTGTAATACAATTTGGTATTCATGTAAGAAAATAATCACAGTCTATAGGCTCAGACTTTTACTTTGCCCCAAGTAAAGCTTTAAAGTGGGAATCTGCCAAAAAAATTTATTTCCTCACCCTCTTTCACAAGTGTGCCATCCTCTTTTTTAGCATCCTCGATTATGTCCCTGCACTTATGGAGGCATGAGAATACTTGGTGTTTAAGTTGTTAGTTTTAACCAAATTTTCCATACTTTGTCCCCCCAATACATCTCTTCTTGCACAAGCTAGTCATTATATATTATTTTTTTAATTAAAGCTCCATCTCATAATCTTCTCTAAACACGCCCATTTTTTTCTTTTTTAATTTAGCTTTCTTAATTCATTTCCCACTCTTTCCTTTTTATGGGGTGCATGCTTAAACATCTTTTTTTTTTCCAAACTTTAAGTTCTAATTTTACTAACTATAATTTTTTGGAAAAATAATAAATCAGTGTCCAAGTAACATGGAACTCCTTCCACCATTCTTACAAGGCTAAGAAAAAAGTATCAGTCCTCCATCACTTGCTCTCAATTTTGAAGGAGGGATTTATTGGCTTTCCTCTTATTTGATTTCTAAGTTAATAGGGTAGTGATTTGATATCGAGATAAGGTGTATTTTTTCCTTGACACATTGCACCTTCATACCAATTGGTGATAGTAAAAACCTATCCAAATGTTTTTATGTATTTGTGAAGCCTATCCATTTGTTTCTTTGTGCATACACTTTGTGAAATGTGGGGAAATCAATTGATCCTATATCTCATTGACAAAATCTCTGAAGTCTCGCATTGTACCATTAACTCTATTAAGACCTCCACTCTTTTCATTTAGTTTGAGGATCATATTGAATTCAGTTCCAATAATGAAATGCTTATTCCTTGAAGTCCTTATCTTATTTGTTAGTGATGACCATGATGTTTTTTATTCTTTTGTTTTAATTGTGCCACATACATAAAATTGAATAAAATCTAACTAAAATTAATCATACTAAAGTAACACTCTATCTGATCAGGTTGGGACACTATCACCTTTACTACAACTTTATTTGGTTTTCATAGCACATCAATCCCATCTATTGTTCTTGTAGCATCATGAAATTCTCCAGACCATAGTTTGTAGTATTTGAAAAACTTCTCCACCTCCCTAAAATATAGTTTATTCTCTTATAGAAAAATAATATCAAACCACAACTTCTCAATATGACACTTAATCAATCATCATTTGTCAAGGGTATTCAATCTCATAACAATACATGATAGTATCTTCATTTCCCTCTAAGGAAGGGCTCCCTTGGATGTTTTCATGTACTCCTTTATATTCATGAGACCTTTCTCCACGTCTTCCTTCTCTTGATTATGCTTCCCAAATTTTACATATCTCCTTTTCTTCTAATTTGATGTTCCATGTGCGTCACATGTCAATTCAATTATACAACTTTGATACGTTATCCATAATTCATCTAGTTTTGATTCACCTTCTCGTCCCTAATCCTCATATTCAATATCACCTTCTGAAGATGCACCTTGCATTCTGACGTCTTCCCTTGTTTCCTCAATCAATTTTCTAGTTTATCATTCTTTTTGGTTTGGGGCTTGTCTTGCTTGTGTCCCTTTGATTTTTTGCACCTTCTTTTCTATCTATTATATTTTCCAAAGCCATATTAGTGATTCCTAAATTATCCATCTTATTTTCAGTAAGAGGTCCAAAAGACTCTTACTCTCATTCACAATTAGTATAGAAGACTTGTTTATAATAGATAGCTCTTTGTGGACCATTTCATGATTAGAGGTTTGTTATATTAAAATTATATATGAGATCTACTGCCACATCTTGATTGAAATAGTTGTAATACCCCAAAAATGGGCTATATGTTCATTAACCTCCTACATCGACAAATCGAATGAAATCGACATCAAAGTCCTAATCTAAGGCAATTCTAAACATCATCGAATCATAATGGATTATCTTAAATTCTACATCGGAGAATATTCCTAGTAATATTCCTAATTATCATAATTATCTTTAATTTTATAATTATTTGTCAATAAATCACATTTATCCTAAGTTTGATTAATTGAATATCTTCATATTTAATTAATTAGATTTAATATCTTGCCACTTAATTGTTTAATTAAATTTAATTCTATCTATTATTAATTGTATTATTTAATTTTGACAATAAATCAAAATTCCTATGAATAATTGATTAAATTATTATTTAATTAATTAAAGCATGTTGTCATTATTTAATAATATAATTTTTAATAAAAGTTTGATAAAATAGTTAATTAACCCATAAATTAATTATTTTATTTTAAAAAATCAGTTAAGTTGAGCATAAATCACTTTATTTTTAAATTAATTCATAATTAAAACATGCACAATCATAAAAGTAGACAACTGTCAATTATCAATTAAAGCTAAACTCTATTTTGAGTTAAAGCTTAGCTTTTGCATGTTTTTGTGACTTAATTATCTGTTATTATCAGATAACTCAAAAATCAAGTTGAGTTATTTGAGTGATTTATGGCTTTTATCCATGCACCTCCAAAGCCCTGGATTTTTATAAATTAAAGGCTTTAGCTCTTCACAAATCATCTCATATTTTTTCACAATCACACTGGAGAATTGGAGGCTGAGGAATCAACTTGCGAATTCAAAGCTTTGTGAGATCAATTTCAATTGCATAGCTTTTATATCTTAGCATAGAATTTCATAGTTTTCATATCATTGTTAGAATCTTCATTGTTAGATCATTTAGCATCCATAGCATATCAGTTTATCATTCTTATTGCATAGAAAATATCAAAAAAAATAGATTAATTGCATTCAACTCATATCTAGATCAATTGCATTCAAATCCTTCGTTTAGGTGTCGTCTAGGTCACTGATCTCGATAACAATCTGAGAACATTAATCTCGCACCTACTAGAAGGCAGTAAATCACTTGGTTAGATAGCTTTCAATTTTTGCACGATTTTGATTATCACTAACCTCTAATGTTTTACTGAGTGTTGTGTCTACAGATCAGGTACAATTTTCACACACACATTTCTGGCACCCACCGTGGGGCCCTGAAATGGGTTTCCAATTCAATTCTATCAATTTCTATCTTTTTCTTCTCGGGATCTGTGCAAAACTGTGATTTTTATTTTTTGTCCGTACATATGTCGTACGAGTTTTTGACAAATGTCGTATGGGAGCATACCCACTGTCGTATGATACTGGACCCACTGTCGTACGATAATATATCAGATCGAGACTCGTTTCATTACATACCCACTGTCATTTGGGAGCTCAACTGTCGTATGGTATCATACCCACTATCGTACGAGTTTTAGCATTAGGTTTCACTGTCATCTTGTAACAGACCCAGTGTCGTATGAGTTTCCGTACCAATTTTTTACTGTCGTTTCATTTTTCACAGCAGGGTATCAGATTTGATTTTTATATTTCGGCTAACTGCTAATTTTGACAATTGAAATTCTCTATTTTTGATTGCTCTCTGCTGGTTTTGATTGGGAAAGAATTGCTAAAAATTAGGTAAAATCTACTAAGCGCGTTGCAAGGATCACAAGGTATTCTCCTTCTTCTGAAAACATTTCAATTTGGACTTAAAATAAATCTCTCATGTGTCAAGCTTGTGTGCATCTTTTCATGCTTTTGATCTATTTCTACACACTTGCATAATTTGATACTAGGTTGTGATCCCTTAAGGATTCATTAAGTAGTCTTAGAATACTTGTGATTGATCTTGATTGCTATCTTGGGTTATTAGACTCGCTAATCCACCAGCCCCTCATTTCCGCCCCGTGGTTGCAATCTCAGCGCCATAAAGGGGAGGGGTCAATAGGACAGAAGCGTTAAATGTTCCACTTGGCAACCCTTTTGTGCTTTTAGGAACTCACTTATTTTCTAAGTTGTGGACTCATCTCATATTCGCTTTAAGCGTTAAGTGTTCCTCTTTCTACTTTTTGGATGCTTTTGGTAGATTTACTTTCGGAACATATATCTGTGCTCACATAGTAATTAGGCCCTATGAACACTATTCGAGATTCTTGAGAGATTGGATTCCTAGCGAAATCTTTCTTGACGACAGAATCCTTGTAGGTAGGGAGGATACTTAGTGCGTTTCACATTCAACCTGGTTAGTGCGTCTTCTCTTATTAATCGACACATTCTCTCTCCGGAGAGGTTGATAGATCACGTGGGGTTGATATCATGAGCTTTGGTGAATCAAAATTGGTTAGTGCATCTTCTCTTATTGATTGATACATTCTCTCCCTGGAGAGGTTGATAGATCACGTGGAGTTGATATCACAAACCTTGGTGGAACAAAACTTTGTCTTAGCGTGTCGGATTAATCTGCTTGCTTTGTTTGGGTTAAAAGTGAAGAGGTGTCAAAAACCTTGAATCTGGAGCCAAGTCCCCTTGTGGTATAAATCTGTGAGTCACCTTTAGAGAGGGTTAACCGTAGCGGACAATCCCTTCATAGGGAAAACTGCATTGACGGAACCTCAAGCGGTCATAGCCATTTTCGCAGTGGTAGTGACAGCTGCTATATAAATGTCCTTGTGGAAGAAATCTCCACAGGTATGGTTCATTGTTGGGTTGTCAGATCTCCCTAGCAGCTCTTGAAGATTAAGTTCTCGAACTGTGTCAAAACCCTAGTGCACCGAGATTGGAGTTCACCCCTTTGAATCATAAAAGTTGCAGAGTCAAACCATTACTAAAAACCCTAGAGAGGCCAATTTTTTTTATTCTCAGGTATATGTGTGTTATTGCAAAACTTTTCAGAACATACACAATTAGTACTCTCAGGGATTAGCACAATTTGGTCACTTGATTGTTCATGCGCAAGGTTGCTTTTGCCCTTGTTCATTGTTTTTAGACGTGCTTGGAATCACTTGCTTGCTGTTCTACGTGCTTGTTTATCTACTTGGCTATTAAAAATGATCAAATCTGGTATAACCTTCAAAATCTGGACAGTACAATTTGCAAACAATCTAGAACTGAAAACCTTAAATTTTGCAAAAATTGACGTAAAGTTCTTTTTGGAGTCAAAAGTCATTTCAAGAAGTAAAAAGTCGTATGACTTTTTGTCAATTGTCATTTTAGTATCACCCATCTGTCGTATGATTGAGAACCCAGTGTCGTACGAGTTTTCAAACCAGCAAATTCAAGAAAGTCAAAAACTTGTTAGCAACTGTCGTACGAGTTTTGTCAACTGTCGTTTCATTGCTACCCAACTGTCGTACGAGTTTTTTAAACTGTCATTTCATAGACTACCCAGTGTCGTACGAGTCTGCAGAGTGTCGTTTGGAAAAATTTGAGAGAGTTGTCAGAAATTGTCAAATTGCAAGATATCCAATGTTTCCAGCCTAGTTCCAGAATCTGTCAAAAATATCATTGTGTCAGGAACAGAGCAGTAGCTATTGAGCATTCTACCATTTTCTGAGTTTTATCTTTTGAATCTGATCTAATCTTCTGTTTGATCAATTTGAGTCCTTTTTATCTCATGTCAAAACCTTGTCATAACTATCAATCTTCAATCAATCTTCAAAAATAGACTAAGTGTTGAGAACTCATGTCCGCTATCTTTTGGGTGATCTATCCCATACATCCAGGGCACAGTTTCCTTCACCCACATCTCATCAAATCTTCAAAACTATCATAATATTGACAAGGTTGTGTCATCTGATTTTCTCAAATCAAATTGTTCTTCAGTTGTCTTCGTCCTTTTCTTCTGTTTCATTCAAAGTTAATGGTGGAGACCAGAGCTTCTTCACACAAGAAATCAGAAGAAACATCTCAGCACTTACTTTTGACCAATACCCCAGGTCCAACTCTTGAACAACTCATCAAGTCAGGTATCTATGAAGACGACGGTCTCGGTAACTTTCGATTGAAAACTGGTTACATACCTCCTCTATCAACTCACAGAGGTAATCAACAAACTCCTCCTCAATCTATTCCAGGGAGCCCAAAAACTCCTACCATGTCTCAAGCAGGGACAAACCATGGTTCTCTAGGAGGAGGATCCCAAGGACACCATTCTCAAAATAATGCCGACGAAGAACCTACCTCCTTTCAAATCCATCGATGTCAGAATGACGATGAATTCAAGAGAATGATGAGGCATTTCTTGAAAGTGGATAGAGAGGCATACTATTTACAATTAGCCCAGGAAGGGGCTAAGCTTCCTCCCAACTTTAACATTGATGATATAATCACACATGAGGGAGAAACTCCACTCACAGCTATGACAAAATAGATGCATGCTATACAAGTCGAATTTAACAATATTAAGAAGGAGAAGGAACCCAAGGAGTTCTCCATGGAGGCCCTATGTCCTTTCCCATTAGACAAAAACTTGTATATGCCACCATTCCCAAAAAGAGTGGAGATACCAAAGTATGAAAAATATGACGGACACTCTGATCCTCAAGATCATGTCAGAGAGTTCTACACGCAATCCATGGAATTCATGCATGAACTGACTTATCTGATGCGTCTTTTTCCTATATCCTTGGGAGGAGCATCCATTCAGTGGTTTTCAAGATTACCTTCTACGATCAAAAATTTTGAAGAATTGATTAAATTGTTTTATCAACAATATTCCTACAATATTCAACATCCGGTCACCATGATCGATATCTGTAACCTCAAGCAACATCCAGGGGAATCATTCCTAACTTTCCTCAAGAGGTGGAGACAGAAGTTCTCTCTATATGCTAGACAAATTCCCGAAATGGAGAAACTTTAAATCTTTATCAATAACCTTGTTCCAGAGCTCAATTATCCATTACAAATGCAAGATCATGTATCTTTTGATAAAATGGTGGATAATGCAATCAAGATTGAGAAAGTACTTGTCAAGAAAGGAGAAATCACACTTCAAAAGGACAAATCTGAATCTGGATCTAGCTCAAAAGATAAAAACAAGAGCTGGAATAGAAACAAAGGTATCATCTCTGATGGTGTTGTTGACACTATCCGCACCCCATCAAGGGCACCGGCCTAAAATCTCACCCTTGCCACCAAATCCATTGAAGCTTCAGAGCAAAAATCTGCTGAACCATCTCCAAAAAAGCTATTCAAACGATGGGATAATAAACGAAAGTTTACTCCCCTGGGAGAATCTTTGGAATCTGCCCTGAGAACCTTGATAGTTGATAACATGATCTCTTTACCACCAATCTGAAACCCTGATCCGGATCCAAAACCCTATTGGTGGAAAGATAATGAATTATGTGCTTTCCATCGGACTAAAGGCCACAGAACTAATGGATGCTTCCACTTGAAGCATACCATTCAAGACTTGATAGATCAAGGGGACATCACAATCGATAATCCTACCAGCAATAATGATCACACAGCATTTACAGAACTGTTTCCACAACATGGCAAGGGAGTTTCCACTTCTCAGCCTAACATGGGGGCAAAAGTCAACTATGCCTACCCTAGAAACAATGCTGTCATCAATATGGTTGAACCATGTCTCTCTGAGAGCTGCAATGTCATTACGATTGTACGAAGAGACAGAAATCATTCCTCAGCTAATGCGGTTACCAGATCACAAGCTCAGGCTCACCTGAAAGGACAAACACCAAGTTCATCTAATGTCCCTAAGATACCTTTCAATCTCACATCTGCTTCTAGACAGAAGGCTGCCTTAAAATCTTCCAATCCAAAGGATACAAGACCTACATCTTACAGCATCGTCCAACAACTCCAGCATACCAATGCCAAAATCTCTATGTTTGAGTTACTTTGAATATCTCCAGCTCACAGAGATATCCTAGACAAAGCTTTGCTCAGCTCTAATGTTCTTGATGATCTAGATCTAGACAGGTTCCAGACTATGGTGGGTCATCTAACGTCTCCACAATATATCTCCTTTTCAGAGGAAGATGACAACTCCCTAAGTCACCCACATAATCAACCCTTGCACATAGAAGTCTTGATCCATAACCGTCGAGTCAAACGTGTGTTGATAGATGGGGGCACATGCCTCAACATTTGTTCTTACAACTTAATCACACAGTTCGGATTCTCAGATATGGCTATTGATCCTCGAAAGAAGATCACCATAAAAGCCTATGATGAACAAGAAAGAGCTTCTAAAGGCACCATTGTCTTACCTATCCGAGTGGGTCCGGTCATCAAAGATACCACATGTCAGGTGCTTGATCTACCATTGGCTTACAATATCCTTCTAGGGAGACCCTGGATACATGAAATGCAAGCTATTCCTTCTACGTACCATCAATGCTTGAAATTTCCCTATGAAGGAGTGGAGGTTACTATCCCAGCAGATCTGAGTACAACTTGCAATACATTGAAGGAAAGTGCCGATAAGCTTGTTCCCAATAACAAAGAATCTTCCATCAAGCAACAAAATGTGGCTTCCACATCCAAGATGGAAGACATTGCTAAAGAAATCAATATCAAATAAAATGGGATGGGAGAATACACTATAGAGCCAGTCTTGTCTCTGACATCTCTCCCAATCTCACCTAAGTCGTATGGACAATCCTTGAAGCAGTCTAAATCAGAACCTAAGGAACCTATGGAAGCATACAAAAGAAATTTTGTGGTGGAGCAAGTATCCAAACAAGAATTTGAAGAGGATGAAGCTGTGCTTGCATGGCTATACAAAGAGGATTCTGAATCTAAAATTGTTCAACCTAGTGAATCTATAGCACCTACAATCCCTTCTAATTCATATGGTCCAGGAAACAAATTGATGGCCAAGATGGGATATTCTGGTCAAGGACCTCTAGGAATCAGAGGAAAGGGTCTTGTGACACCCATTTCACATATTGGTAGAGCCAACAAAGATACTGGTGGCTTAGGGTTTAAGAAGAAACCCTATCATCTCAAAGGTGGTTGTTCTCATGTCATAGAACAAATTGCACCAGGAGAAACCCTTCTTAAGAAAGAAGAGACAGAACCCTCAGATGATGATTCAGATAGTTCAGAACTCATCCCCTATGAAAAATTGCCTAAAGAGATCAAAGATCTTCTTGATGATAAAGATGATCCTATCAAAAGAATTAATGTAGTAGAAACACAAGAACCTACTGTAGCGCAAGAGATGGTTGCACCACAAGAACCAACTAATCTCGAAGGCAATCAAACTAATCAAGAAGGGGATAGTTATTCTGACACTGATTCCCATGAATATGAATTCAAGTCAGAGACTAAGGGTAATCCTTCTTGGGGTATTCATCCTGATTTCACACATTTTCTAAGATTTCCTAGAGATCCTGAATCAGAAGCTGAGTCAAATGACTATGAATGGGGTGCCATTCCAAAAGAAGATGAGCTTATAACAGAGAAATATATTGATGTTATTCACCAATATGTATCTCAACCCAACGTAGGTCTAGAGCGAAACAATGAACTTAACGTGTCTGATCCACCTAGGGCTGAAGAGGACTCCCATGATGATGTTGAGCCTATTCACGAATTAAACATTTTGAGCTATAATATCACCTTTGAACTTGAGCGTCGGGTTAGGACCAATGATGACATATCCATGACTGTGAACACTGTATCCCAAGCCTTTCCCGCTTTGACTATCCAACGCCCTGATCTTATCGACCAAACTTCCACAAACCCAAACCATGGTATTTATACCTTCCCGAATGACTATGCCCTTGCCTGCTACCTCAATGTAGTTGAGCCTATGAGGACTTCCATCAGCGAACCGAGCGTCAGCATGACCGAGTCGGACATCAAATATCTTAGTCAAAAAAAAAAAAAAAGAGTTCTGAGGGTGAAAACCACTTTGTGGCAGTCTCAGAACCTACAAAAGTAAAAAGAAAAGACGTATCTAAAGGTGAAAACCTCTCTGAGGCACCTAAGGATGAGATATTTGATGTCCTTCCGAGTCATTTACAGGATAGATCTCCAGTTCTGATTGAGCCAACTCAATCCATCAATTTGGGTACAACAGAGGAACCACAATTGGTACATGTAGCACAATCTCTATCAAAAGAAGAGAAATAGAAATTCACTACATTCTTATCAGACAAAAAGATCAACTTTGCATGGAAATATTCAGATATGCTAGGATTGGATCCCAATCTCATTATGCACCATCTATCCATTGCTCCTGGAGTAAAACCAATCAAACAAAAATTGAGAAAGATGCATCCTCATGTTGCACTCTTAGTCAAAGCAGAACTAGAAAAACTCCTAAAAGCTGGATTCATCCGTGTCATAGACTATGCTAAGTGGATCTCTAACATTGTACCTGTTTCAAAACTAGATGGTTCGATCAGAGTGTGCATGGACTTTAGAGATGTGAACAGAGCATGTCCTAAGGATGATTCTCCGCTGCCTAACATTGATATGATAGTGGACATGACTGTGGGCTATGAAATGTATTCCTTAATGGATGGCTTTTCTGGGTACAACCAAATCAAAATTGCTCCAGAAGATCAAGAGAAAATAGCTTTCACATGTGCGTGGGGAACCTTCTGTTAGAATGTTATGCCATTCGGACTCAAAAACGCTGGAGCTACATATCAAAGAGCAATGACATCCATTTTTCATGATATGATGCATAAAACAATGGAGGATTACGTGGATGATACCTTGGCAAAATCCATGATTAGAACTGAACATCTAACAGACCTGAGCATGATCCTAGACAGAATGGAACAGTTTAGTCTCCGACTAAATCCTAAGAAGTGTGCTTTTGGTGTCGCTTCTGGAAAACTCTTAGGATACATAGTTTCAAAGAAAGGCATTGAAGTTGATCCAGCTAAAGTCAAGGCTATAATAGAGATGCAACCTCCCACAAATATCAGTCAAATGAGGACGTTGCAAGGCAGAGTTCAATCTATCAGAAGATTCATATCACAGCTAGCGGACATATCACAACCTTTTACAAAAACATTACATAAAGGTGTGACCTTTGCATGGAATGAAGAATGCGAGAACAACTTTAACCATATCAAGAAGTATCTATCAAATCCACCTATATTGATGCCTCCTATTTATGGGAAGCCATTAATATTATATGTCTCCGCAACAGATACATCACTGGGGGCATTACTAGCACAGCATGATGAGAACAAGAAAGAAAGAGCCATCTACTATATCAGCAAAACTTTAGTGGCCTATGAGAAGAACTACTCAATGATAGAGAAGGCATGTCTAGCTGTGATCTTTGCATCATAGAAACTGACACACTACATGTTAGCTCATACTACTCATTTGGTAGCTAAAATTGATCCACTGAAATATCTCCTAAGCAAAGCTGCCCTCACAGGTAGACTAGCTAAATGGGTCATGCTCTTGAGCGAATTTGACATTGAATATGTTGAAAGAAAAGCTATCAAAGGACAGGTCATTGCTGATCAATTAGCTGAAGCACCACTGTTTGATGATACACCCATGCAAATGGAATTTCCCGATTCCTCTATCATGCACCTCTCTTCTAGAGCATGGCGGTTATTCTTTGATGGCTCCTACACACAGAAAGGATCTGGAGCAGGCATATTGTTCATCACTCCTCAAGGATACTCAATACCTAAAGCATTTAGACTAAAATTTCCTTGCACAAACAATATTGTTGAATATGAGGCACTTCTCAATGGTATGAAAATGGCAATACAGTGGAGAGTTACAGAGATGCACATCCATGGAGACTCACAACTGGTTATCCACCAAGTCAATGATGTGTACCAAACCAAAGATGAAAAGCTCATTCCTTACAAGAGAATGGTAGATGATTTAAAGAAATACTTCATCTCTATCACATTTGAGCAAATACCCAGAATGGAGAATAAGGTTGTCGATGCAATGGCGACATTATCTACTCTCTTACAGTAGCCCAAACATGAACTGCGCTACGAGTTCCTGGTGGAAGCCCTATCCTATCCTGCATATGACTCCCCTGAAACCCGCATGATCTGCACTATTGTAGGTTATGACTCATCTCGCTACAAAAATCTGTTCTCCTATCTCCACGACCAAATCATCCCTGAGTCCTTTAACCATTTTGAGAAATGAAACCTTATCCAATCCGCATCCCGATATGTCATCATTGGTAATGATCTGTACAAACGAGGTCTAGATGGTACATTGCTTAGATGTTTAGAACGGGAAGAGTCTCAATGTGCATTAGAGGAAGTCCACGAGGGTATATGTGGGTCACACTCGAACGGTTTAACGTTAGCTCGAAAAATTATTAGGGTTGGGTACTATTGGCCTGAAATGGAGAAAGAGGCTATTAAATTTGCTAAAAACTGTCAACAGTGTCAAGTACATGGCAACTTGATTCATGCTCTAGAGAGAGATCTGATTCCCTTTACTACACAATGGCCTTTTCAACAATGGGCATTTGATCTCATAGGTGCTATCCATCCGCACTCTTCTAATGGACATACCCATATAATCACAGCTACAGATTATTTTACAAAATGGGTAGAAGCAGTTCCTCTGACACAAGTAACAGGGAAACATATCTCTATGTTCATCCTGAACTACATCATTTGCAGATATGGGATCCCTCATTCCATAGTCACAGACAATGGGGGACAATTCAAAAACAAGGACCTAGATGACTTATGTGCCAAATTCAAGATTACTCAACATTGGTCCTCTATTTACTATCCTCAAGCGAATGGACAAGCTGAGGCTTCAAACAAAAATCTCCTGAAGATCTTGCACCGAACAGTGAATAAAACAGGAAGAGACTGGCATCTCATGATCAATCCAGCTCTCTGGGCATATAGAACTAGTATCAGAATGCCTACAGGGGCTACACCTTTCGCTTTAGTTTATGGGTCTAAAGCGGTACTGCCTATTGAGGTTGAAATCCCATCACTCAGAATCAGAATGCATGGACTTGTCACTGATGAAGACTACAGAGTGTCTAGGTTACAAGAACTTGAATTACTAGATGAACGTAGGCAAGCAGCGTATGATCATCTCAGGGTGTATCAGAAGAGAATTTCTAGAGGCTACAACAAGAAAGTCAGACATAGAGAATTTCAGGTTGGCGATCTAGTCTTGAGAGAAAATCCTAAAAATCAATCACATCGAGAACGCAAGGGGAAGTTCGAACCCAACTGGCTGGGTCCCTTTGTTATCACTGCTACTTTTGGGTCTGGTGCCTATCAACTCTCAACAACTGAAGGAGAACAGCTCTGAGAACCAATCAACGTTCTCCATCTGAAGAAATTCTACGCCTAAGGCATTCAGTGCTTGGTAAATGTCCTGAAAAAATTATAAAAATCAGAAAAAGTCCTGAAAAAATGAACATCTTGGTGAAAACCTAGCAATAGGCGCCTTGATGATTCCCAAAAAAATCAAAAAATATCAAAAGTATAAAAAAAAAAATTTGGAAAAATGACAAATACAAAAAAAAAATGAAAAAGAAGAAAAAGTGCCTTGGTGAAAACCTGGAAACAGGCGCCTTGGTAGCAAAAATAGAATCTCTGCCAAGATGGTGAAAACCCAGCAAACGGGTGCCACTTGTTCAAAATGCTCCATCTATCAGCACAATCTTGGTCTTTCCCAGCTTTCAGTCTTGCTTTAGTTTGTACATATCTCCTGGTTTGTTTCTGCATTTCCAGTTTTCAATAAGTCGGTATGTACACCAACCAGCTCAAGCATCTGTATCCTATCAATGTTTAACACTTGGGGGCAATCAATGTCATATCCTATGGTCTCCCATGTATCTTAGATGGATCATATCCAGTCAGAGTCCTTTGAAGCTTCATTTGAGTCAGTCAAGTCTGTCTTGTCTCCAGAAAAGATTTTGCATCTACAACAACGCAATCAAACATCAAAACTCAACTGGAAATAATTTGTGCTTCATGCTTTTATCTCCTTGTATGCTTACTGATTCACATTGATATTTTTGCATATTGTGTCCCTTCAAGCTCTTCGATGATGTCCTTTATAGGATTTAGAGGGTGATGACTGGGGGCATAATCTTTTCTTGGTTTTCTGCTTGTATGTGAAATCTAACAACTTTGGAAATTTCGGATTGAAATGGTGTCTGACTATAAGAGCCTCTATCTCGAATTGGATGGACATGCGTACCTTGACCATTGATACCCAGAAAATTCAAGGAAGTTTGATCTAACTATTGTCTTTTTGAGTGAGTTCTTTCTCCTATTGTGAAACACGATCTTACCTAAGGATGTGAATGATAAAGGGTCACTACGGGTAATTCACATTGGATTTAGAATGATCTCTTGACTGTTTGATGTGTTTGCAACGCAAGGCGTACTCAGGTCATCATGACATTTATGTTTTTATGCTTGTACAAATTGCTATATCAAAATGGACATGATATTCAGGTCATCCTGGCGTTTGTGCCTTGATGCTTATATCTAATCCAACATTTTGAAAATAAAATCAATATTCATATATCCATGGTTGTTGACCAGTGGGTGTTGTATTGATTCTTGCGCCTACAAATCGATATTCATATGTCTATAGTTTCATAGCTAGTGGGCATTGTATTGATTTATCCGGTTACCAAAAAGTTCAATTATGATAACAAATCGACACATGATCAGTGACTAGGTCCTAGGTCTTAGGTTGCATTTCATCTTGCATGTCTCTTTGCATTTTGCATGTTTGCATGATCTCACAATGACTAAATGAACTTCAATGCTTCAACAATTCTTCAATCACCTCTTCCAATCTAACAAGAGCTGAATCTCACACGAAGGTTTCTCCAATGAAGCAGCAAGTAGAATCCTTTTTCGGGATCAAAATTGAAATCTGAGATCGTTTATTATGTCAAAATCGCGATTTAAAATTTTTGGAACCAGGACGGTCTACTGCTTGCATAATCGACCTTCAATCATCATAGAAATCCAGTATTCAACTTAACTGATTATCTTACATCAAACTATCAAAATTTCAACTTGGTCAACCATGGTCAACTCATGGTCAAACCTAGTCAACCTTGGTCTCCAAGACCTCCAAACGATGCAGAATGCATTCTCGGACGTATATAACCACTTCTCAAATCAATTAACATGCTTCTCAACTATCAATGTTGACTTTTCTTGTCAGATTTCAATTTTAATCCTGAAGGGGGCATGGTATTGCATATCATTCAAAGTCTGTAATCAAATTTGAAATCATATCTTTATGGAAATCATATCTTCATCAGTGATCAAGACAACAATCACGTCTAGTTGTTGATTCATCAAAAAAGTCCTCATCACTCGGGGCAAATCTATCATCACTTGGGGCATATCAGATTCATCAAGATCCATATCAATCTGGTATTCTCCTAATCTTGTAAACTGTATCAGTTTTTGCAACCATCAGATCATAGTGTTCTTTCCTTGGTTCTTTGGCAACTGAAGGATTCGGATGTGATACCTACTAGTTCTGCTAAGACAATCGAGTCTAGAACGGGTCACTCACTTCTTATCAATCCTAAGGTTCAGAATTAGGCATTTTGACACTTTTTTGCAATCATCGGTTCATTGCTGCTATAGTAAACATTATCTCTGGTCATTCAGGACCTCCTATCTCAATATCTTTCAATCGGTTTCTATCTTGAGATCGGTTTATCTTTTGAATCAGTTTCATATCTCTATCAAACACAGACTATCTTTGAACCACTGCGCTTCGCATAGTAATTCAAAGAGGGGCAAAATGTAATACCCCAAAAATGGGCTATATGTTCATTAACCTCCTACATCGACAAATCGAACGAAATCGACATCAAAGTCCTAATCTAAGGCACATCTAAACATCATCGAATCATAATGGATTATCTTAAATTCTACATCGGAGAATATTCCTAATTATCATAATTATCTTTAATTTTATAATTATTTGGCAATAAATCACATTTATCCTAAGTTTAATTAATTGAATATTTTCATATTTAATTAATTAGATTTAATATCTTGCCACTTAATTGTTTAATTAAATTTAATTCTATCTATTATTAATTGTATTATTTAATTTTGACAATAAATCAAAATTCCTATGAATAATTGATTAAATTATTATTTAATTAATTAAAGCATGTTGTCATTATTTAATAATATAATTTTTAATAAAAGTTTGATAAAATAGTTAATTAACCCATAAATTAATTATTTTATTTTAAAAAATCAGTTAAGTTGAGCATAAATCACTTTATTATTAAATTAATTCATAATTAAAACATGCACAATCATAAAAGCAGACAACTGTCAATTATCAATTAAAGCTAAACTCTATTTTGAGTTAAAGCTTAGCTTTTGCATGTTTTTGTGACTTAATTATCTGTTATTATCAGATAACTCAAAAATCAAGTTGAGTTATTTGAGTGATTTATGGCTTTTATCCATGCACCTCCAAAGCCCTGGATTTCTATAAATTAAAGGCTTCAGCTCTTCACAAATCATCTCATATTTTTGCACAATCACGCTGGAGAATTGGAGGCTGAGGAATCAACTTGCGAATTCAAAGCTTTGTGAGATCAATTTCAATTGCATAGCTTTTATATCTTAGCATAGAATTTCATAGTTTTCATATCATTGTTAGAATCTTCATTGTTAGATCATTTAGCATCCATAGCATATCAGTTTATCATTCTTATTGCATAGAAAATATCAAAAAAAATAGATTAATTGCATTCAATTCATATCTAGATCAATTGCATTCAAATCCTTCGTTTAGGTGTCGTCTAGGTCACTGATCTCGATAACAATCTGAGAACATTAATCTCGCACCTACTAGAAGGCAGTAAATCGCTTGGTTAGATAGCTTTCAATTTTTGCACGATTTTGATTATCACTAACCTCTAATGTTTTACTGAGTGTTGTGTCTACAGATTAGGTACAATTTTCACACACACAATAGTCACCTCTCTTCTATTTCTACCATTTGATCCTAGGTTTTGGTCAACGTGCTTAATATTTAATTAACTTAAGAATTATAAATTTAAATAAGTTTTAATAAGCACATATAGTGCCAAATAATTTGTTCCCATATTAACTAAAAGGACTTCCCCTAATTTGGATCCAATCACCTTAATGCAGTCTCTTGACCAAACTCCAAAGGTAAATTATACAACCTAACCTTAAAGGCTCTTTTGCAAGGAGATGTAGATCTAATGTTGAATTTTTTTCAACCATTTCTAAGTATACACCAATGAACTACCAATCCACCAAGGGGATACCATCAAAAAGTCATCTTGATCCAATTATAAATCAAATCCTTATGATAAGAATTATGTTGGAAGAAAATTAATGTTGGTGTTAATGCTTCTCTCCGTCAACTATTTTTGAATCTCTTCTTGTCATTTGTCATATAATAATTTCAATGCTAGATTTAGCATTTTAGTCTCCAACCACTTTATCAACTAATGAAGAGACATCAATGTTGATAGGTGGAGGTGGTACAACAACAATGGAACCCTCAAATATGCTTGCAATGATTTTTCCTTTAATTTGATTTCTATTCCAATTGGTTTTTAGATTTTGTCAATGTAATAGTCTTGCTTTGTATTGTGCACCATTACTTCACATGTCTGAATTGCAAAATATTATTATTATTATTACCATTATCATTATTATCATTATATAATATAATCTTTCCAAAAAAAATTATATTCTACAATCATACATCATCAAATATAGAATTCAAATAGTTTAACTTTGGAGATGGAGCAATGGTCAAGAGGTGTTGGTGTGAGGGCTTCGGGTTCTTAGAGGCCACCTGGATTGGGGTTTTAGAAAATGAGTGCAAAAGGGTAGCATTATGGACAGCAAAGAACTAGGTTCAATCGACCAAAAGGGTGTTGGTTATTTAACCAACGGTCTCAGATGCGTTTCAATCACAACAAAGAGGGTTTCAATGGAAGACAAGGTTTTCTTCTGGTTCAAATCTCAATAGATCAAGAAACTTTGCAAGGAATGGTGTTAGTTGGGATAATAGGAGACAAAATTATTTCAACAATGAAGATGCTCTGAAACCTAAGTTGGGTTTCAATCTCCAGAAAATAGTGCATAAGTTTGGGAGGCCAAAAATCTCGCAAACAAAAGAAGATGACCCTCAGTCGGTAAGTGATAATGTTTTTTTATGGAAAAGGATCCTCTCTGCTTGTAAACACCAAACAATGGTTGGGGTCTATTTACTTCTTATAAGATATAGCTTTCTTTATGGAATGGGTAGGCTCATGGCCTACTATAGACAAGGTTAGAAAATGGTGCAAAAACCATTGGGGTTATAATTGGATAATGAAAATGATGCCAAATGGTTTTTATTAAATTACTTGCTCCTCAAGACAGGAGGAGGATTTGATCCTGAATGGAGGCCTCTATATACTAGAAGGAAAAGGGGTTTATTTAAGGGAATGGACTCTGAACTTCAACCCTATCAAAGAGAAAGTGAAGGAGATTCTAATGTGGATTAAGCTCCATAACCTCCCACAAGAGTATTGGGATGATGAAACACTAAAGGTGATTGGGGATAGTTTGGGTTATTTTATTAGTGTAGAGGAGGTAGTGGACTTCCATGACTATTCGATTCATCCCAAAATCTTGGTTCAAGTGTAGGAATGGTCTAAGTTGCTAGATTTCATTATGCTAGGCTCCTCAAAAGGGGAATGGTGACAACCTTTGGTTGAGGAGAAAGGTGAAGATGAAGCAATTGGAGTGAGGATATCCAGTGACAGGTCAGGGGATAAAGGATAGGGACTAGAAGTTAATAAACTTTTGGATGTAATCAAGGAAAATGTGGATTTTTCTAATAACTACAACTACAAACTCAATAGAATGGTAAGAATTAATGTTCATCAATAAGTCAAATGACAACATGGAAATCTCACAGAAGGGGAATGAGGATGGGAGGAATGAACTAGATCATATTGTAGCAAATGAAGTTTTTGTTGGGATTGAAGTTGGTGAGATGAGAGATTCAACCCAAATGGTCAATAAGACTCCATTCTCACAGATGCCAAGAGTGCAAGATGGTTGCAAGGATGGTGATGGTCAGGGAAGAATAGTGGTGGAGGCTAGCCCTAAAGGGAAGGTCTATGAAGAATAGGATGATAGGGTAAACTGGGGTGGATAGTTCTTTCACACCCAAAATGAGATTGGTCAAGATGCTACCACTCTTAGAGACTATGTGTCAAACACATTTGATTCAGATGACTCTTTGGATGGAAAGAAATCCAATAGACTATGAGAATATAGGATTTGGAAACCAATGTATAAGAATGACTTGCTTCAACAAAGGGAGGTCTTAACCCCAGTGCCCCTAAACCCCTCTAATGTCTTAGCAGTGGATCTTGGTTTCAAGGACATTAAAATCTCCCCGATTAGGAACTTGGACAACTCATCTGAGGATGCTCAAGATAGTTGAGGTAGCAATATTGAGAGTGAAACTAATTATAACTCTTAGAAGGATGATGGAGAGGAAGATGATCTTGGTATCTTTGAAAATATGGGCATAATGAAACAAAGAATTGTTGAACAATCCCATTTTGTTGTTATCCACATGAAGATAGGGGAGAAAAAAGAAGGGGGGTGAGGTCCACACACATGAAGCTAGAGATTTTGGGTAATGTTGTTGATCAAACCAAACTTTTGAGATCGGGAAAAAGGATTTTCCTTTTTCCCAACAACAATGAGGGTCCTTTCATGGAATTGCAGGGACTGCAATGCCCCTGATAAGATTCATCTGATCAAGAGAGGTCTTGATTAGGCAAGTCTGGACTTAGTTTTTTTACAAGAAACCAAAATTAAGAGGGAAGATGTGGATGCTTTTGTTACGATATTTTCTATGTGGAAAGGGACCTTTGTGGGAGCTAAAGGAGCTTTAGGGGGTCTAGGGATTCTTTGGAAAGAATATACTTTGAATGTGCAAGTTTTAGAAAGTAGTGGTAATTGGCAATTGGTAGAGGTTGGATCGAAGAAACTCTTTTCAAGTTTATTTGTTGTAAATGTTTATGGACCAAATAAGCCAACGTTAAAAAAATAGGCGTCAACAAAATTATCCTCTCTCTTGGCACGTTATGATGATGGCTTGGTTCTGTTGGGAGGAGACTTAAAGACTATTTTGATCCCAATGAAGAAAAAAGGTAGAAAGGGATGGATGGGACATAGTATGAGGGATTTTGTAGATTTCATTGTGGCCAATAATTTGGTTGATATCTCTTTGCAAAATGGGGACTTCACCTGGACTAGTTGTTGTAGTGTCTTCTTGAATATTATGCAAAAAAATGATAGGTTTCTTCTTGCAGGAGATTGGGAAAGTAGAAATTGGTTATATCGTGCTGAAATTCTTCCTTTAGGTGGTTAAGACCATTTTCCAATATGCTTTTGTATTCAAGAGGATGGAACTCCAGAACGTGCTCCCTTCCGATTTGAATTCATGTGGCTTCAAGTGGATAATTTTCTCGAGTTGATTTCCAAATGGTGGTTTGAGGCACTGCCAAGATCAGGTAACAAAGCTTTTTTGTTCTTTAAAAAACTTCAATATCTCAAGGATCAACTAAAAGTTTGGAATAGAGAAGTTTTTAGGAATATTTTTGTAGAAGTTTCATTTGGAGATGGAATTAGAAGAGTTAAACTCGAATATTATTGTTGAGGGTATGAGAGAAGAGGAATATCATAAAGAGAAAGAGTTATCCAAAATATATTCAAAGGTGTTGGAAAGGGAAGACATTTTTTGGAGGGAAAAGTCTAGGGAGAATTTGTTAAAGGAAGGGGATCATAACACCAAATTATTCCATAAATATGTTAAGATTAGGAGATCTAAGAATAAATTATTTTCAATTAAGGATGCTAATGGTAATTGTTAGGAATGAATGCTAAAGCCTTTGGCAGTCATTTTGTAGCAGTGGTTGTTGCATTCATGACTATGATTGTCATTGATGTCAACACAGTGATATTCTAGAGTTTAGCAGAAAAGTAGGCACAATTTTGTTTTGCGCACATGTTATATTGTAGATTGAGTTATGTGTAGTTGATGGCATGTTCTTTGGTGTGTTATTAGCCTATGGTTAAGAGCACAAAAATAAATTCATTTATTCATGAAAGTTATAAGCATTTTGGTGGAAGCAGTATTCTGGCAGTATTCCTGTGTAGCGGTTTTTGGTAATCAAAGGATATCTCCTAACCGGGATGGAATCTGATTTTGCGCAGTTAAAGGAAGTTTGAGACTCATTGGTGGTGACGTGGTTCATAGCAAAAACTTTGAGGTCACACGATTGGAAAGTTATTGTATCTAGAAACTGACAGTTTTATGTAATTTTGATGTAGCGTGTTGAAATTATTATTTTGTATTTGCATGCAGACTCATTTGTAATTATTTGAGTGTGGTATAAAGGAAGGAATGTTTTCCTTGTTATGTGAGGATGGTAATAGTTGTGATATGAAGTTGTGAAATTTGTGATGCGAATGTATGCATGAAGTGAAGAAAAGAGCTAATTCAGTGATGAAGGAAGACTTGCGAAGTATAGAGATTTGGATTTGTGATCTTGTGTAGCAGAGAGTGCGATCTTGGCATAGTGTGAAGGAGGTAAAATATTTCATATTATTCTATTGAATAATCCTAAGATCTGTTGGATAGTGAGTTCAAAGATCTTGCCTTGAAGCTGTTTGGGCAGTGGGTCCTTCTATCTTCCATAACTCCTAACAGGGTTAGAATCTTTTAACAGGGATTCAAAATCTCCTAACAGAGATTCATATGTACTGAATGTATTTCATAAGACTCCTAAAAGGGTCCATCCTCTAACAAGGAACTTTCATATTAGTGCATCATTTTGTGGGCATCATTCCCACCAGGGTTTACTCTTTGATCAAGAGATTCCCTAGTTAACATATCTTGTGTTATTGTGTCATTGTGTATGATTATCTTTCTATGGTTGATTACTGCATTAATTATATGGTTTAAAGCTGTTGAAGTTGATATTGAAGTTAATGTTGATAAATGGTTTAATTATCAGATAACTGATTCACCCCCCCCCCCCCCCTCTCAGTTATCTTGGTGGTCTTTACTTTCTAGCAATTGGTATCAAAGCGGCAGGTCCTTGAAAGAGAAGTTTAACAACTTAAGGAGATCTATGGAAAATTTCAGGAAAGAAATCCCTAAGTTTGATGGAGTAAATTTTGACAGTTGGAAAGAAAAGATGAAGACACATCTCTTGTGTTTAGGACCAAGTTATTGGTTGATTACAAAGAATGAAAGGACTATAATTGAAGAAGACAATCTTGAAACAAGTTCTAAAGATGAGGTAGATCTATTTATGTGTAACATACTTGCAAGAGAAGCACTTTTATCAGCACTTCCAGAGAATGAATACAGTCAGGTAAAAGGTTTAACTAAATCTCATGATATTTGGAAAGCTTTACATTCTACTTTTGAAGGTGATGAACATGCAAAGAAAGCTAGGTTGCATAATTAGATTTGTGCATTTGAAGACATAAGAATGATGGAAGATGAATCTGTTAGAAGCTATATTGGTAGGATGTCAAAAATTGTTGCAGGAATAAAGTCTTGTGGAGGTGAAAAGACAGAGAATGAAGTAATGTGAAAGATTTTGAGAACATTGACACCACTATTCAGGCAGACTACACAAATGATTGAACAAGTGATACCTTGTACACCAAACTTTTCAAGAGAGACCCTTCTTGGAAGATTGGAAGCAACAAAGATGAATTTGAGATTATCAGGAGAACTACCTAGAATGGAGACAACATTCAGTGCTCTTAGCATTAGACCTACTTTGTCTAGAAGTACAAGTGTGAATGGAGATTATGCCAGCAGTAGCAGATCCAAATCTGATGAAGATAAGAAGATTGAAGAAGGTATTGCCTTGCTTGTGAAAAGAGAACCAGATGGTAAGAAAATCTTTAAATGTTGGACATGTCAAGAATATGGTCATTTTGCATCTAAGTGTCCTAAGAGAGTTAAGAAGTATAGAAACAATTTTAAGCCTAGAAGATCTAAAGAATGTTATTATGCAAATGATGAAGAAATTGAAGTAGGAATTGAAAGACATTTGAGTGACAGTGATAATGATAACTTTGATGACATAGGATTTGTAGCAATTAAGGAAGAAAATTCTGAATCTGATATTAAAGAAGAAAAAGCCTTAGTTTCCCAAGTTGAAAAGAAAGTTGATTGGATTATAAATAGTGGTTGTTCACATCATATGACTGGTGATAAAGGAAAATTCATAAAGTTTAACAATTATGATGGAGGAATTGTTAGAGTTGGTAACAATGCACCTTGTTTGATTAAAGGTATAGGATCTATTACTCTTGATGGAAAGACTAATACTGATAATGTTTACTTTGTTGATGGATTGAAACATAATCTTTTGAGTGTTGGACAGTTAGTGGATAAGGGATATCAAGTTTGGTTTACTGAGAAAACTTGTGTGATTAAGGATAAAGATGGAAATCTAATTAGAACTGGATCTAGAACTAGAGGTAATGTATTTCAGTTGAACCCTACTGAGATGGCATGCTTGATGACTAAGATTGATGATAGTTGGTTATGGCATAGAAGGTTTTGTCATATAAACTTTGATAATATTGTGAAAGTAAGTTCTACACTTGCAGTAAGAGATTTACCTAAGATTATGAAGCCTACTAACATGATTTGCAAGGAATGTGTGATGGCTAAGCAGGAAAGGAGTTCATTTCCTAGCAAGAAGTTCACATCTACAGAAAAGTTGGAGATTGTTCATACAGACTTGAGTGGTCCTACTAGGACTAGAGGATTCTATGGAGAAAGGTATTTTATGATTTTTGTTAATGATTTTGCAAGAATGATGTGGATTACATTTTTGAAAGAAAAATCTGAAGCATTTGATAAGTTTAAGGTCATAAAGAATAAAGTTGAGAATGAATCAGGAATGAGGATTAAATGTTTAAGATCCGATAGAGGTGGAGAATTTACATCTAAAGAGTTGAACACTTTTTGTGAAGTAAATGGTATTAAGAGACAGTTATCAGCCCCTAGAACACCTAAACAAAATGGTATTGCAGAAAGAAGGAACAGATCAGTGACTGAAGCAGCTAGAGCTATGTTATTTGAAGGTGATTTGGCAAAGACATTTTGGAGAGAAGCAGTGAATACAACAGTATATACAATGAACAGAGTACAAATCAGAGTAGACACAAAGAAGACACCTTATGAATTGTGGTTTGGACATGCACCCTCAGTTAAGTATTTTAGAATTTTTGGAAGCAAATGTTATATTAAGAGAGATGATGATATAGGAAAGTTTGATCCTAGAAGCAATGAAGGAATTTTTCTTGGATATTATTTGAAAAGCAAAGCATATATATGTTACAATAAGAGAACTAAAACTATTGTTGAAAGTGCAAATGTAAAAGTTGATGAGAAGTTTAAAATTCAGGAAAGAATGCTTGATTATGAATCTGATGAAGGAACTAACCCTCAGCCTAACATTGAAACTACTGAACAATTTTTTGAGATTGACAGTGAATTGTTGAATGAAAGTCATGCTGAAGAAAACAGAGAAGAATCTAGAGAAGAATCTATAGTTGAAGAAAGATCAGTGACTATGACATCTAATAGGTATATATCAAGACATCATCCTGTTGAGAAAGTTATCAGAAGTTTGGATAGAGGAGTTATGACTAGAAAGAAGGTACATTTATGTTTGATTTCTCAAATTGAACCTAAGTCTACTAATGAAGCTTGTGAAGATGAACATTGGATTAAAGTTATGAAAGAAGAATTGGATCAGATTGAAAAGAACAAGACATGGGAATTGGTCCCTAGACCTAAAGACAAAAATGTGATTGGAACTAAATGGGTATTCAGGAACAAGATGAATGAACAAGGAGAAGTAATTAGAAACAAAGCAAGATTGGTATGTAAGGGTTACTCATAGCAAGAAGGAATTGACTATGAAGAGACCTTTTCCCCTGTGGCAAGACTTGAAGCAGTAAGAATATTTTTGGCTTATGCAACATTTAAGAAATTCAAAGTGTATCAGATGGATGTGAAGTCAACATTTCTGAATGGTGAATTAAAAGAAGAAGTCTACATTGAGCAGCCTGAAGGTTTTCCTTTGACTCAAGAAGGAGACATGGTATGTAAACTAAAGAAAGCATTGTATGGACTAAAGCAAGCACCTAGAACTTGGTATGCTAGATTAGATAAGTATTTGTTAAAATTGGGATTTACAAAAGGAACAACTGATAATAACTTATACACAAAAGAAATTGAGAATGAATTGTTAGTTTTGGTTATTTTTGTTGATGACATTATTTTTGGAGGAGAAGATGAAGCTAGTGACAAATTGGCTGATGAAATGAAGACAGAATTTGAAATGAGTATGATTGGAGAAATGAAATACTTTTTGGGATTACAGATAACACAAAACAAAGATGGTATCTTTATAAGTCAGACAAAGTACTTGAATGATTTGTTGAAAAGATTTGGTATGGAGAATTGAAAACTAGTTGGAACACCTATGGTTACAGGACATAAACTATCTAGTAAAGATGAGACACCAGAAGTTGAGCAAAAGAAATACAGATCTATGATTGGTGGATTGCAGTACTTGACACACACTAGACCAGATATACAACATTCAGTTGGAATGGTAGAAAGATTTCAAGCTGAACCTAGAGAGTCACATTATGCAACAATAAAAAGGATATTGAGATATCTTAGAGGCGCAATGGACTATGGACTATGGACTATGGTATGAAAATTCTGATGATTTTACCCTATGTGCATATATTGATGCTGATTAGGGAGGCAGTGTTGATGACAAGAAAAGCACCAGTGGTGGAGCCTTTTTTCTTGGAGGAAGATTAGTTTCTTGGTTGAGCAAAAAGCAGAATTGTATCTCACAGAGTACAACAAAAGCAGAATATGTAGCAACAGCAAACAATTTTAATTAGATAATTTGGATGAAGTAAATGTTGATGGACATTAGAATCAAGTTTGATGAGCCTATTGTCATATATTGTGACAATACAAGTACAGTTAGTATGCCAAAAAATCCAGTTTTACATTCTAAAACAAAGCATATAGAGATCAAGTATCATGTTGTAAGAGAGAAAGTTGCAGATAAAGAAGTTAGACTAGAGTACATAAGCACAAAGGAGCAGATAGCAGATATATTTACTAAGCCTTTGCCTAAGGATACATTTGAGTATCTGAGAGGTATGCTTGGGGTTATGCCCCAACCTAATTTTGAGTAATGAAGCAGTTGGTTGCATTTGTCCAGTGGTTTATGGCCCTATCTATTTTCTGGATTGGATGTTGGTACTTCCTCTGTGGGGGAGTATGTGTATCTGAGCTGAGTCATTGAGGACTCTTGTGAATGTATTTTCTGAATAGTGTCTTTTGACATTGAGCTATTGTTTGATGTAGTGATATAATTTCTGTCATTGATGTAAATGGGGGAGAGAATCATGAAAAACATTGAGAGAGAGATTGAATAGGAAACCGAAGCAAGATTTGATTGATGAAGAGCAGCAGTGCAGTTGAGCAGCAGTGATTGGATTTTTGGAACATTGGATGTTTTTCATCTATGTTGCCATCAATGCCAATGTGGGAGATTGTTAGGAATGAATGTTGAAGCCTTTGGCAGTCATTCTATAGCAGTGGTTGTTGCATTCATGACTATGATTGTCATTGATGTCAACACAGTGATATTTTGGAGTTTAGCAGAAAAGTAGGCACAGTTTTGTTTTGCACACATGTTATATTGTAGATTGAGTTATGCATAGTTGATGGTATGTTCTTTGGTGTGTTATTAGCCTATGGTTAAGAGTGCAAAAACAAATTCATTTATTCATGAAAGCTATAAGCATTTTGGTGGAAGCAGTATTCTTGTGTAGCGGTTTTTGGTAATCGGAGGATATCTCCTAACTGGGATGGAATCTAATTCTGCATAGTTAAAGGGAATTTTGAGACTCATTGGTGGTGACGTGGTTCACAGTGCAAACTTTGAGGTCACACGATTGGAAAGTTATTGTATCTGGAAACTGACAGTTTTATGTAATTTTGATGTAGCATGTTGAAATTATTATTTTGTATTTGCATGCCAACTCATTTGTAATTATTTGAGTGTGGTATAAAGGAAGAAATGTTTTCCTTATTATGTGAGGATAGTAATAGTTATGATATGAAGTTGTGAAAGTTGTGATGTAGATGTATGCATGAAGTGAAGAAAAGAGCTAATTCAATGACGAAGGAAGACTTGCGAAGTACAAAGATCTGGATTTGTGATCTTGTGTAGCAGAGAGTGCGATCTTGGCACAGTGTGAAGGAGGTAACATATTTCATATTATTCTATTGAATAATCCTAAGATCTGTTGGACAATGAGTTTAGAGATCTTGCCTTGAAGCTGTTTGGGCAGTGGGTCCTTCTGTCTTCCATAACTCCTAACAGGGTTAGAATCTTTTAACAGGGATTCAAAATCTCCTAACAGAGATTCATATGTACTAAATATATTTCATAAGACTCCTAATAGGGTCCATCCTTTAACAAGGAACTTTCATATTAGTGCATCATTTTGTGGGCATCATTCCCACCGGGGTTTACTCTTTGATCAAGAGGTTCCCTAGTTAACATATTTTGTGTTATTGTGTCATTGTGTATGATTATCTTTCTATGGTTGATTACTGCATTAATTATATGGTTTAAAGTTTTTGAAGTTGATATTGAAGTTAATGTTGATAAATGGTTTAATTATCAAATAACTAATTCACCCCCCCCCCCCTCTCAGTTATCTTGGTGGTCTTTACTTTCTAATAGTAATACCCTCTAGGATGATGAAGAAATAAATAGGGGGGTTGTCAATTTCTTCTGTAATATTTTAGCTACTGATCTTGCTACTTTGGTGACTGATTATGGTGTTGTTGATGTCATTCCAAATTGCATCTCTAAGGTACAAAATGAGAGCCTGATGGAGAAAGTGATGTTAGAAGAGGTAAAGAATGCACTTTTCCATTTGGGGAGTGATAAAGCACCGGGACCAGATGGTTTTCCAACCATTTTATTTCAAAAAGCCTGGGATATTGTGGGAACGGAGCTCTGGGAAGAGGTGAAAGAGTCTAGCTCGGAAGGGGGTTTTATTTTAAAAGACTTGAACAATAACTTTATTGCCTTAATCCCCCAAAAAGTTGAATGTTGTTCCTTTGATGATTATAGACCCATTGCCCTTTGCACAACTATTTACAAGGTTATCACAAAAGTGATTACAAATAGACTCAAGAAGGTCCTCCATTCAGTAATCTCCCCTGAATAGAGTGAATTTTCCTCAAACATGTCTATATTTGAAGGGGTTATTATAGCCCACGAAGCTATTCATTTAGTTAAAGCAACTAGAACCAATCGTATGATGATTAAATTGAATGTGAAAAAGGCTTACGATAATGTGAATAGGAATTGCTTGTTTAATGTTTTAGAGAGATTTGGTTTTTCAAATGAATGGGTGAAATAGATTGGTAGTTGTATAAACACTCTTAGAATTTTAGTTTTAGTGAATGGAAGCCCAAAAGGTTTCTTCAAAACAACAAATGGCATTAGATAAGGTGACTCGATCTCTCCATTCTTATTCATTATTCTTGCAAAAGTTTTAGGGAGATTAATTTCAAAGAAGAGAAGTAGAGGTCAGTGGAAAGGCATCAAGGTAGTAGAGGGGGTTGAGTCATTATCTCATCTTCAATTTGTGGATGACACCTATCTAATGGGTAAAGATGATTTGAGGGAAGCTAGAGTGATTAGATCTACTATTGACCAATATAGTGCTGCCTCTGGATAATATGTGAATTGGCACAAACCATAAGTCTTCATGTTTTAATATGGACCTTGAAGCCCAAAGATAGATTTGTTAGGTCATTGGCATGAGAATCGATAAAATACTAGGTAAATACCTAAGTATTCCCCTTTTTGTAGGTGCTGGTAGGTCAAACCTTTGGAAAGGGCTGATAGACAATTGTATTAAGAGATTGGAGGGATGGAGAAGCAGATGGTTAACTTTAGTAGGAATGATCTTTCTATTGTAGTTGGTCATCTCAACAATTCCTATTTACTTAATGAGTTTCCTGAAAGTTCCCATTAAGGTGGTAAGGTATTTAGAACAAATAGTGAGAAAATTCTGTTAGAATGGAGCAAGTGCTGATGATAAGATTCCTTTGTTATCATGGGATAAAAACTGCAAATCTAAGAAACAAGATGAGGTTGGTCTGCAAAATTCGCAAGTTATGAAACTTGTTTTAGGGGACAAATTAGTGTGGGGCATATATTCTAACCTTGACATGCTTTGGGCAATAATTCTTAGAGAAAAATACTTGGATAACAATGAAAATGAGAGGATCCTCAAAATAAGAGATCCCCCAAGAGGGTTGGCTATTTGGAATTTCATCTTAGATTGTAGGAAGATTATTACTAACCATTTGACTTGGCAAGTTGGCAATGGCAACCGAGCTTCCTTCTAGAATGGCTCTTGGAATCAGTGCCCGACACTCAAAGATGTAGCTGGTTTCCAAGACATCAAGAATTTATTTGTTAGAAGATGGGGTGACAAACTCATGGATTATATAGAAGTAAAGAAAACGGTTTGGGATAAAAGTTAGGGTGGAAATGTTTAAACAATGTGGACCTTTCAAACCAGCAAAGGATTTTGATGGAAAATTTGTTTCATAGCAGAGAATGTGTTTTCTTAGGTAAGGAGGATAGGTTAATTTTGTGTGAAGAAAAAAGTGGTGAGTATTAAGTTAAATTGGGATATCATTGACAAATGATATTAACTTTGTTGATTGGTCAATGCAATTGTGTTGGGGAAGAGACTGTTTACCTAAGGCAGGCTCCTTTGCTTGGTTAGCTATTCAAGGAAGGATCTTGATAGGAGAGAGAATAAAGAAGTTTGGTTTTGTAGGACTGAAAAATGTGTCTTATACCATGTGAAAATGCCTCAAAAGATGTTGACCACCTGCACTATTGAATTACAACTTTTCTAATGAATGTTGGGAGATGGTGAAAAATAAAATTGGATGACTCAAACCTCTACACAAATCTTTGAGGGAGATTTTTGTTGGTTGGCCTATTGATCATAAGAAGATGATGTTATCAATAGTAAGACACATTTGTCCCTCAATTATTATTTGGGAAACTTATAAGGAGCGAAATCATAGGATCTTTCAAGATAAAATAGAATATGTAGAGAGTATTAAAGACATGATTAATATCTTTGTTACATAAGTGTTGAGTGTTGCAATCACCAACCTCAAACCTTATGTCCCTTACACATCCTTTGATAGAAGAATTCAGGTAGAATGATCGGAGGTTAAAATAAGATTCATGAACAAGCCAAGGCCTATGGGAGATAGGGGTGGTAAGATTACTATTGTTCTTTGGAAGAAGCTAGAGTTGGGGTGGTGGAAGGTCAATTTTGATGGGGCCACACAAGGAAACCTAGGCCCTTTGAGGGTAGGGGTCATTGTTAGAGATTGGTTGGGAAACACAATAGCCTTTGTAGCTCAAAAAATCATTGAAGGAACTAATAATATAGCATAAGTGAAGGCATCTCTATTATCTTTAAGGGTGAGTTAGAAGCTAAATTTGTAGAGAATTCATTTGGAAGGTGATTCTCAAATAATAGTGTAAGCTATTCAAAAAGGGGAGATTCAAGCTTGACATCTCCAAGGAGTGTTCAATGTTATCTTAGATGAATTAAGAACATTTGAGGAATTTAAAGTTGGACATGCGAGAAGAATGGGGAATATTGAATCAAATGTGCTATCAAAGTGGGTTCTGTCCTTTAACAAGGTTGATGAAACAATACTTGAAAACTTGTAGTTTTAATTTAAATTTAAATTCTAAAGGTGGTTAGCGGTCTATCCATGACTGTTGGAGCAAAACCAAGGTAAGTTATTCTAGAAGGTGATTATAAATGAAAGTGTTAGATTAGGGGGAGTGATGTCATAAAAAATATGATCCCCCTTTTAAAAATCATGATTAATTAGACATGACTTAGGGCTTGGCGAAGGTAGTAATGATATTATTTTGAGGTGGTAGCGAGGAGTGTGTGGTGTCATTTCACAATTAAGAGAAGACATGTGTTCATACAAGATCTTAAAAAAATGAGGCAAGAAATGATGTGTAAGGACATAAGGTGACAAGCATTCATTACTTGTGGGAGGTAAAGGTTTGGAGAGATTAAAGGAGGATAAAGGGGTTTCAATGGTGCAAGGATTTACTTTTTTTAAATAGTTGTCTCTGGAATTTATTTGTTTGTGTAGAAAAAATGATAATGGAGGCAACCTTCTGTGTGGACACTTCGAAGCAACAAAAGGCTTTCAAGGGGTCTGTGAGACGGGAAAGAATGACGGGTTTGCTGAAAATCAAAGATTTGAAAGTGGTAGAGGCAACTATCCTATTTTTGGGAAGTCAATTTCATAAAAGAAAGAGGAAATTATGAGTTAACTTGGATGTGATTTCAATGTTAATTGCTTGGGCTTTAGAGGTGGCTAAAGAGACAAATGAGGTGGAAAAAATTATGAGAAGCATGTTTGAAAATGACATGCTGTTAGGGCTTGAGTCAATATTGGAATGGGCTATCCAAGGGATTGGTTCAGATTACAACGAATGCTTTGAAGATGAAGAAGAAGGCCAAGTCTATGGTCTTGTACCTTTTGTGTGTTGGTGCGATAAAGTGAACAAATGGGAATACATTGGAAATAACAAGAGCTTGTGAGAAACTAAAGTGACTGGTGAAAGAGGCTGAGATGAAGGAAATGAAAAGGACGAGGGTGTTTGAAGTGTCCATTCCAGGAAAAAAATGAGGAGCAAGAAACAAGAGACAAAAGAGGAATGTGTAATGACTCTCTGTCATGAAGAGCAAATTTTGCAATTTTTGAAAAGATAAATGCATTTTGGTTTGTTGGTTTAAAATTGAATGAGCCCTCAAAGATAACATAATGCTTCAAAGGAGTAAGAAATGATCTAATGATGTCAAAGCCCTTTTTTGAAATGATGGAAGCATGGTTTGGGTAATGGTGATCAAATAAGTTAGAAGATGATTGGAGCACTAATGACAAGCAAGTGCTAAACAATTTCTGCATCATACTTTGCAAATTTTGTTGTAAGGGTTAAACCCTAAAAGAACTTTAAACTCCTATATTTTGTGTAGATTTAGGGAATTATGTTAGTAATCTATAAAGATGAAGTAGAATGGTAAGGTGTAGAGATGGATTATGGTCGTAGTTGCAGTTTAGACTATAGGCTAAAGACTTGATGTAAGCTTAATTGTTAATTTTAAGAAAATGACTGTTATAGATATAAATAAATAAATATAGAATTCAACTAAAAATATACATATTTTCTAACATGTCTAAATAAAAAATTAAAAATATCCCTTTTTAAATTCATCATAACAATAAAAAATATATGTTTTAAATAATATCATCATATCCTTTTTTAATTAATAAAATAATTTAAAACAATAATATCTAGCCATTTCTTTGCTTTAAAAATTAAAATAAAATAAGCATGGTTATACAAGTTCATTGAAACCTTTAGTTTTTGAAGCTCTAATAGGTAAATTCTTACAACCAATCATAATAAGAACTAAATTATGCTAACTAATGAAATTATTAATAATTAACTTTTTAAAATAATTTTAGTTAAAATTTCTAAATATAATAATTCTACAATCAAATATATAATTTGCATGAAAACATACATGTTTCATAACATGTCTAGCAAAAATAATATTAAAAACAAGGTTGCATAGCAATAATTCCTCCCAAAATTTTAGTAGGATTGTTTAAAATTTAGAAAAGAATTTAGAAGTTATATATATGCAAAGAGTTGAAAAAAATAGAAATATGTAATGTCTATTAATATTAAATATATAGAAAAATGTTAAAGTAGGAATTCCTAAAAGAATATCTAAAAGTTTAAGTTTAAATAACACATTTCCATTGATATGTGAGAGTGATGATATTAATAATTAATAATTAATAATTTTATTTTATTAAAAAAATGAAAGTTCTTATTTTACTATTTTATATTTTATAATTTTATAATTTATAATTTATAATTTAATAATTTTATTAATAATTTTCCTTAGATTAGGACATGGAAGCAAGCATTTTGATGAGAAGTGATAAAATATAAAAATATAAAATATAATATTGATCAAATTAAACCTTCAACATAGATAAATGTGGTTTGAAGTACTTGATAGAATAAATTTATTAGTTTTTAAGGTGCCACTTATGTATTAGGTTGAGTTTTTTCACTTAGACTATTTATGTTGATTATTATATTATATCTTTATCTTAAAAAAATTTATTGAAAATTTTCAATATAAGTTTATAAAGTTTTCCACCTTATTCAATACATATTTTATCTTCAAAAGATTAGATAAAAAATTACTACTTGACTTTATCCAATATCAAAATATGTTATTATTAAACATTTTGATTGATTGAAATTGCATATTTTAATCCCCTGTTAAAAACTTATAGTTCCAAAAGCCTACGACATGAACTAAAAACATAAAATGAATGACAAACAATCAGAACAAATTCTTTATAATTTACTCCTCACTTTAAATTAAGTAAAAAAGATGACTTCGTGTCATTTTAATACCTCAAGAAAAATCCTAAATTAAATCCTTTACTAAAATACCTTGATAAATGGGGAACCCCAACAAATCAAACCTTCATGTTGCCAGCTTACAATAACTCTAAGGTCCATTAAACAAATAACAAAATATGTTCAAGCATAGAATTAGAGTTTATTGAACATGTAACCTCGAAAAATGAGGAACCTCCACTTGTGAGCTTACGATAACTTTCAAGGTCGTCAGGGTCGTTAAAACTAATAACAAAACATGTTTGAGCATAAAATTTAAAGAGTTAGTTGAATAGTGTACACGTGAGAATAAAAATCCTCCACAAATGAAAAACTTCCACTTGTAAGCTTACCATAACTTTCATGTTCAAGCAAAAAAAATCCTAATTAAAATTAGTAACAAAATATATTGTAGACGCATATATATGACTCAAACTAGAGAGAATTGGTAGCGGCTATGCAGCACGAAAATTGTTAACCATAAGAAGGGGAGACACTTAGTTTTTTTTAAAAAAGTTTGCAAAAAGCTATATAAAAAAGATGATTTAGTTTTTGTTTTTTTTTAAATTTGCAAAAAGCTATATAAAAAAGATGATTTTCGTGGCTGGATAGCCACTACAGAGAGAACTGCCCCCCACCCAAAAAAACCCTAAATTAGGGTTTAACAATTGGTGTATATATTCTAGGGTTTACCTGGCTACTCTTCTTTCTGGAGTGCAGCTGGGAGAGTCTTGGAGGCGGTTCGCAAGGAAGTTTGTTTGCAATCACAGTTTGTGGGTTCAGAGAAAGTTGATCTAGCCGAAAATGCCTCCCAAATTCGACCCGTCTCAGGTCGTAGAAGTATTTGTAAGAGTAACTGGCGGTGAAGTCGGAGCGGCTTCATCTTTGGCCCCCAAAATTGGGCCTTTGGGCTTGTCACCGAAGAAAATCGGTGAAGATATTGCCAAGGAAACGGCCCGAGATTGGAAGGGTCTCAGGGTTACGGTAAAGCTTACCGTGCAGAACCGTCAAGCCAAAGTTGCAGTTGTGCCCAGTGCTGCAGCTCTGGTCATCAAGGCGCTGAAAGAGCCAGAGAGGGATCGCAAAAAGACCAAAAATATTAAACACAGCGGGAACATCTCGCTGGATGATGTAATTGAAATAGCTAAGGTCATGAGGCCGCGCTCCATGGCCAAAGCTCTTTCTGGTACTGTGAAGGAAATTTTGGGCACTTGCGTGTCTGTTGGGTGCACTGTTGACGGCAAGGACCCCAAGGATCTTCAACAGGAGATCGACGAAGGGGAAGTCGAGATCCCCGAGGATTAATCAATGCAGGTTTTGATTTTGGTTATTTTTTTGTTGATAATTTTGTTATCTAAGTCGGACTTATTACTACATTAATTATTCGGGACCTTATTTTGATTCGAGAACAATGCTTTATGATTTGACATTTTGTAATTGAGGACAGAGATGCACCTCTAGTGAAAGCAGCACTTGTCTTGATTTGTTACTTTAAGTGTTATAAATTTTATCACTTGCTCTCAGATCCCTGACTGGTTTTTGGTTAGCTTGTTAATAAATCTGGGTTTTCTGCCTTTGAAGAAAAACCTCTTTTTATGTGCCTGCCATTTTAATCAAATATTTGTATCCTCAAGTTTGTGGGAATTCTATGATTGTGCGAGTTTAAACCATGGGAATTATATATTAGCGTGTTTAAAGTGCCATTTAAAATTGCGATCTGTTCATTTATTTTATGATAAGATTGTATTTCTGATAAAACGTAAATTTGTTTAGAGCATTGATACCAGAATGTATAACTAAGGCAAAAAGGAAACCACTAGGGTTTCGAATGGCTATTTGGCAATGATAATTAGAGACTTTATTTATTTTTCTGTCAATTTATTTTCTCAAAATGTGCTTTTGATTGCACATCCCCTCTGATTTAAGCCTGTCCTGAATTCTTGGTTAGTTGCTAATGCCCACAGTAGTGATATGTTCAAATGGTTAAAGCCGAAGGCTGACAGAGATGGCATACATAATGGTTATATGGATGGAATTGCTAACATAATGTTTCCATCGATGTTAAGGAATCACATGGAAGATTAAAATTTGCAATTCTACACGCAGAATTCCTTCAACATTTTTTTGAATTGCTTTTAACACACGATATGACTGGTACTGGTACTCATTTCATGGATGTCCCAACTTAAGGTCCAGATAACTATTTACCTAAGCCCATCACGAAAAAGGTTTTTCATGCTCTTTTAGATGTACATATCAGAATTTTCTTGAGAAGTCTGCAGATATAGTAGATGACGATCCCTGATTTGAAGAAAAAATGTAAAAATAATACGAATGCTTGGATCAAAGGGACTCAAAAGGACAGCTAAAACTAATACTAGGAAGCAAAAGAACCTGACAAACAGCATGTCAGAATAGACAACGCTGTATAATACAAATAATCATGTAGAAGGCAAGCTTGTTGCCAATATAGCAGAAAGGAAGGGGGCTGATGGAAGTCAATGCCCTGATCTCTATCACAGCCTGAAGCAGAGAGTAAGCATCCTCGTCAATCATCACAAAAGGAGCAACAATACTGGAAGAATGGTATGGGCTAAAACTCCCTGCAGCACAGCCTTGGATGAATGCAGAAACTTTCTCCCAGTGCATGTCCCATCCACAAATGACATTTGTCCAGGTACAGATAGACCACATATGCCCATGTATTATGGAATATGAGCAATGTTCACTTATGTGTAGTGGCAGGCTAGGTGATAACATTTTGTTCCATTAAGTCAGGCTAAACAATGTTGTGTTTTATGTCCATCTTTCATAGGATGCTTTAAGTTTTGCGTAATATGTCTTGTTGTGATTCTTGAGAAGATTAGAACATATCCCGTGCCAGTTGAAACTGGGTATTAACATATGCTCTACAATCATTGAAGGAAATCCTATAAAACCCGATAACGGATGCCTGTTATAATGAAACTGAAACAGAGAAACTTCCTTTAAAGAATTACTATATTTTTTGTCATTTAAGAAGAAATAGATCTGACTCATACGAACAAATGACTTGACAAGTTAATTATCATCCTTGCAATTTGAAAGCTATAATTAGAGCATCCATAAGGGCTGTATCTAAATGACATCCATTATAAGCAAATAAAAAAAGGAAATTTTAAGAATGAGTTGAAATAATAGAAACAGCTGCTTATTTCAGTAAGGACTAATCCCTCCTATCTCCTAGAATTGATTTCTATGCCTACATTGGATTGAAATTTTAATTATCTTCTACATTTTAAATACATTTTTCAGCTTGGTTTAAAAAACAACCTTAATACAGCCTTTTATTTGTGATTGAAGTAATTATTTTAACCTCTGCATTATCACTGTTAACTAGCCCAACTATTTTCAACCAGACCATTCGGGTGATAAGTGCTCCACCTTACCACCAGATCACAGCCTGACAGACACATATAGTACATCTTGAATTTTTTTATAGATTTCACATTATGCTTTTTTTGCTTTAATAATGCCTTTTTCATCCCCCCCTTTTATTTGCCACCAAAATATGTTTTTTAGGCTCTGCATTATACAGTGTTGTTGTATATAAAAATCTACAATGCTTTCATAGAACATAATGTAGATTAGCTTCAATTTGACTAAAGAAATATAATATAACAAGCCTCATACCTTGCCCTCATCTGCATCTGAATGCCATTGTGGGAAAACAACTCGCAAGTCATTGTACAAGTAGAAATGCCTTTCATCTTCGGCTTGCATAGAATTGTCTGAAACAGCAGATGGTAGCAGAGAATTTGAGTTGCACTTTAGTGGTGGATTTGAGCCCTTTTTTAGTGGAGGACAAAGAAAAAAGAGATGCAGTGCATATCGGAGAACACCTCCACCTGACATGCTTTCATTAACCTTCGCAGAATTATGTACAGATTTCTTGTCAGATTTATCACAAATATCCATCAGGCTGTCATCTTCCTTGTGGAAACCCTGGTCTTGATAAAGTTTTAAACCATCTGGAAATTTGTTTTCATTCATAGTGAAATTGGTAGTAGCATTTCTATCCAAAATGTTGCTAAGTGCTAGTTCAGTTGAATTTACTTTGACAGACTCAACAGCCACTTTATAAATATCATTATTCACAGAATTTTCTGAATATGTACAATTCCTATCCTCAGAAATTTTATCTTTCAATAACCTGTTTAAATTTCCAGATCTCATGCTACAAACTTTCTCCACACTTCCTGCATCAATCAGCCTCTCACTGGACTGTAAACCCCTACCATGTACTATTGCTGATGAAGTAGCGATGGAATTAGCTGCCATATCTTGACTCCTTGGAGAAATATCTCTCTGCGAGGTTGCTGTCAATCCACTTGAAGCTAAGGTGACCTTATGCCACATAAATGTTTGCTTCCATTCATTTAAACCAGAAACCCATCAATAGCATGATTCTGTGTGCACAAAGCTGAATAATTTTTGCTGCAAAAATAAAAAAAGAACTGATTGAAATGCACAGTTTTTATAGGGGTGATATGTGAGTCGAATAGAGGTGTAGGCAAGTTGACATGGGGAGGTTTTGTGATTATCCAATCAAGCTAATGTATGTCTTTGCTTGACTGGTTTGGACAAAGGATGCATGACCATCTTTCTTTCACTTGAGGTAACTCCTTGTATAATACCTTTCTTCTCTATTTCAAGGCTGTTCGATGCAGAAGCAAATAGAACAAGACCAACCAAACAGCAATTCTTGCACTGCAGTGCAAACCAGGCTTTACATAGCAATTTAAACAAAACCTACAGGGTGTGATCAATAAGTAAACTTAATCATGACTCTTGAACATAACCATAACTAGTTAGCAAACCCGCATTTATCTTCAGGCACTAAACCCAACATACTTAAATACCCCATAATTGAAAGGGTATTTTCCATGACCAAAAATAACCAACCTATCATGAAAGGAGCCAATATTTATGCTGTATCTTAGGTACATGTTCAGTAAGATTGGTAGTGAAAAACAGAAACAAGCACAATTGAAAAACTTACTCAGTTGAAAATCAGATCATGGTCTTTCATTTTGATCGTCGAAACTCATATTCCGCAAGAACCTAGGGATTCAGACTCTTCTTGTTGTAACATTTAAAGAAAGTGGAAATCAAATTTTAGAAACCTATGTTACTGCTGAACAAACAATTCAGACTGCTGGTCCCCCATTCAACGGTCAAGATGTCAAATACAACAAGGATCAAAGGCATAAAAATTCTATTGCAGGTGAGTGTAAAAGTGTATGGCAGATAGGATTTGTCTGTTGGAGCAAGAGGTCTGCGACTTCATGCTTTCCACCATGATATCTGCTAGGTGTTGCACGAGCTACTGGTTACACACTATCATGGAAGGCTTGAGGTGTCAAGTGATCACACAACCCCCACTTTCCGTGTAACACTATTCATGTAACCAAGAAGCATTCAAAGATATTATGAGGCATGCATCTGAATGGCCATAATTCTCTGGGCAGGCTGTTGTGAATATATGAATACAATGCTCTTATATTCTATGCTGAGTACTTATTTCTCTGTATGTGAATATAAAAGAGCATTGTATTCATATATTCACAAGAGTCGTAATCCACATTATCACCATGTCCTCATCAAAGGGACGCATACATACATATAACGTCCGAAGGGATGTGAGGTGAACCGTCGCATCCGTGTAACTCGCTCAGACGGACCAACTGTCTAACTACCCAACTTTCCCGACAACACAGGCCTCCAAATTTATCAGTTAAAAAGTGGTACAATGGGGAGGTTCTTCATCCTTGGGAGGGTGACACTTGATGTTTGTTAAAGGTAAGGAATCTGTTTGTAGTGTTAGACTGTTTTTTAGGTTCCTGCTTGTTCTTTTTGGTACTAGTTTGTTGCATGTTGTTTGCATTAGGGCTCCTGTGGTGGCTACGTATGGTTTTTGCTAGACTGTAGCTTTTTTAAATGCCTCATTCATTCTGCTCTTGTTCTGGGTTCAAAGGTGTTTCTTGTGCTACTCAGCCCTTGAGATGAGGAGGTGAAAAAGCAGTAGTTTTCTAATGTGCTGGGTGCAAGGGATTCAGAGGCTATTATATATATATATATATATATAATGTGGATAGAGTTTGTCTATTGGATCAAGAGTTGTTTTCTATCATGATATCTGCTCAGTGCTGCACAGGCTAATGGTAACACAATGAAATGGAGGGATTGAGTTCTCAAGTGATCACACAATCACCACTTTCTATGGTAACACATTAATGGAACCAAGAAGTATGCAAAAATATTTCAAGATGAGCATCTAATACACTGATCCCTCTGGACAGGCCAACAAATTTCTCAGTTGAAGAAGTGGTAGATTGTACATCCTTGGGAGGGGGTTGGGCCATAGTTTTTGAGTTCCTACATTTTTTGTTGGTAGTAGTTTGTGGCACATTATCCGTATCGAGGCCTCCTAAGATGGGTTTCTGCATAAGGTTTTTGCTATGTTATATGTTTTCTAAAATGTGTTGTGCATGTTGCTCTTGCTCTTGTTTTGAAGAAAATTTCTTTGCCCCTAGGTTGATGAGGCTTTTTGGGTAGCAATTTGTACATACTATATTATGGCATTTAATGCTTATTGTCCCTGTACGCATCATATTGTAATATCACTTCTATATTTCTGGGTGGGAGCCCCTACAGAGTCCCAACTATTTAATCTTAGAAAAACAATGCAAACAGATGATGAGGTGGTTGATTATGCATTTGTACCCATATTGTCACATTTTACCCACTCTCAATGGCCCAATCAAGTGTATAAACCTGTTAAAGTCGGGCAAAATAGAGGAAAATTGGGACAAAAGTTGCTTGATTATTCGTGCAATTTTCAATGAGTTTTTTACCTGCAACAGGCAAGGATTTGAACTGCTAGGGCATGTCACTAGGTTTTCATGAAAACATGAATAAAGTTTGAGGAATCATGCCATTGAAACCGATGTATCATTGAAAATCTATTCTGCTTGGTGGATATCTGTTTTTGCTCATTCTGAATCATTTACCAGAAAATGATTTTTTATATTCTCTATTGCTTTGAACGGATATTGCTATTCTTGGATTCTTCCTGTTTTCCATGCTCATGGTGTGCTGAATGATTTAAATGCAGATGTTGCATGGCTTGGAAAATGCTGATTCCTGTTGGAGTTGGGATTTCCAAACAAAGATGGATACAATGATAATTTTGTATGATGTGATTTTGTGATCAACTTGAGGTTAAATGGTGAAGATATAATGTCTTCACCTCATTTTCATCCCGACATTGTTAGTCATGATTCTATTTGTGTTATTTCAACAGAACCTTAGTTTTGAACTGTCATCATTTTTGTTAAGATACAGGAGGAGATAAATTATATGTATTGTTTTTCTTTTGAAACTTGGATGGAGCATTTACAGCTTTGGTCATTTATATTTCTGCATGCTGTTGACTTGGTCCTCCCATTTTTACGGTGAATCTTAATTTTGTTTGTTGTTATACATCCACATCTTTTAGTTATGAGTGACGTTATTACAATGAGTCGATTTTTTGTTACGGTTGGAGGGAACAAAATGATATAAATGTTTTGTGAACAGTTCTGTAAAGCGACGTTGTTTGCAGGGAGAAGTTTCCAGAAACAAATGGAGCAGAAATTCTTTTGGCAAATTATTATAGTAACTTTGATTTGAGAAAATGCCTTATGTAGTTTATATAAAGGAAGTTTGCAGAAATAAATTAACCTATTCATTTTAATCAAATACCACCAGTTCTTTTGAATGCGGCATACCCTAAACTGGCCAGATTTACAATAATATTTCATTTTGAATGTTTAATAAAAGTACAATAAACAGAGTAATGAATAAATGAATGAGGGTTTAGACGGTGGGCAAAATTTTGTGCAAAGCTTTAGTTTTTTTATTTGTATTTGGAAAAAATTGAGAAATGTTCTTCAGGCTTAGTACTAATGGATGTCACCTTTTGATGATTTTTCGAAGCTACTTCTGAGAATCCTAGAATTTTATGTTGTCTAAAGAGAGTTAATGCAGCAATGTTCCAGCAAGTCACATTTTGCCGCTTTGGAATTTATTGAATGGAATTTGCTTGTGCTTGATTTTGTTAAATACTGAATCCTTTAGGGACAGACAATTGAGCTAAAATATTTATGCATCCATGTGATTGGAGAGAAGAGTAGAAAATTATATTACGCTTTTCCTCCTTGCAGTTCACCAGTAATATTTTTTCAGCGTTGTAGATTCCGCCTTTCCCTCTACTTTGTCAAACAGAAAAACTGTATGCTTCTTTTATAGATTCTGCCTTTCCCCTTCCTGTAGTTTACCAGTAGTATATACAGCTTTGTCATTCATATGACTGCTTTCACTCATATGCTTTTTGGAGCGTCTAGCTTTGAACTCACAGATACCTGTATTGCTTAAGGTAGCCTTGATCAATACTAACACAGCTACACTGCCACATAGACTGATTTCTCCAAATCTTTAAGTATGAATCTGCACTGTAATTAACTAGGGTCGAAACTAAATAGGTATAATTGGACTTTAAGGGCACGATTGCGCTAACTTCAATGAAATTGTTTGCAGCTGTTTTGGAAATTCAATTCCGACAGACTTAACAAGCAGAATGCATAACTGGTTTTAATTGGTTTTCAGATTGTTGATTAACTGATTTGTTTTTTCAAAATGTTCTATTTTTCCTCTTAACATAGATAAATTGCTGAAAAACAGTTGGGTAAGCTATTGATTAGTTACGTCTCCCTTCATATGATCAAATGTTTTGGTCCTCGGAATGTTTGAAGAACTTCTGTCATAACCTACATTTTTATTTATTTATTTAACTTTAAATGTGAAGTAATTTTTTTTACATCATTAATTTAATTATATATTATTTAATTATTTATTATTTAATTATTTATAAATAAAAATTAATTGAATCTTATAGATATCAATCACAAATAATTGATATCACAACTAATCACAACAATTGAATTTTATCTGTTGCTGAGCTGGGTCTTGCTACTGTTGCAAATCTAGGTGATGCCCCTTCTATTACTAGTGCTGCCCCCCCTGGCCATGTGAACCATTCCTCACCTTTTGCCTCTTCTCATGCGCAGCTCCAAGCTTCTGCTGCTACTGTACGGCTTTCTGAGCACTCTGGCCGTGGTGCTGACAATTGACAGCTGTTTTAACGATGTTTTTTTCGCTGGGGATCTTATTGACATCATTGCTTGGGTAGTTATCTGACAGTGTAGGAAGAGTTATTCTTCAAACTCACGCTCGTCTTCACTTGTGTGAATTTAGCCTTCCCACCTTTGTGGAAGGCTTCTAGTTTCTGTGCTAGGTGTACTAGTTTTTGTCTTTGACAGCATCTGTTTGCTGTTGTTCAGCAGTTGATGGCCTGTTTTATCCAGCACCCCTTTTTCTGTGCAGTTCTTGTCTTTTTGACACATCCAGGCATGCTTGTGTAAGGGTCAGCCCCTTGTTAGTCTGCTTTAATTTTTATAAACGATGGAGCATGGCCGAGTGTGAATGAAGAGCCAATTTTCCATTTAATTAGGCACAGGGACCCTCTCCATCACATTAAGTTTTATTGAAGGAGGCAGCACAATTAATAGGCATGGTGCAACGTGAGGTAGGAACACCTCTGGCAAAAAAAGAACTGAAGTGTTTCCTTGGTATGGCATGCATTTTAGTGTGCTGTTTAGTTGATTCCGAAGAAAATTGGAACATTTGCAAGAAACCTAAATTCTGTAGCCATTATTTATTAATTATTATTATTATTATTTCCCAACTTTGGCCCTTGGGTGTAAAGGATAGCTTGCCAACATTAATGTGAAAAGACAAGTAGGTGTGGCATAGTTTTGAGTGGTTGGGGAAATCAAACAATCTAATTTTGGGGGTGGCACATCGAGCACAAAGGCACTAACAAGGCATGGTATGAGAGTTGGGGGGACAGCCTCCATCAGGGCGCCAAGAACATTGCATAGGTTTGAACTATGGAGAAAAAAAGAGTTCCCCAACGTGATTGAAGTCACAGGGTACCCAAAAGCCCCTTCTGGCACAGATAGCGAGGATGCTGGTGCAAGTTGGGGAAATCTAGCCTATGAGACCACTAGCGTTCGCTTGAAAGTTTGGAGACAATCTATTGAAAAGAGAAAAAAATTTATCTGGCTTGTGAAACAAATCACTCTGTATTATATATGGGCAACATATAATAGCCCTAGTATTGGCTATTATGATATTTTGAATTTTTGGTTTTGGAGTAGTGTTAGAAATCTTCAACCATTGAGTTATTTATAGTGGCCATCATTAAAACATATCATGCTCAATTTAAAGTGTGAACTTTAGATTATTGTTGAATTACATAAAATGTGATAGCCTAGCCTTTACAACAAAAGAATTATGTTAACTAATGTATCCTGAAATAGATCATAGACAACTTCAACCATTCAAGGTGTTAGAGATCATAGGCTACTAGATTTCCATAGACCACGGTAATCACTTTTCCCTTAACCATATCTCTTGGGTCCCCAAATGGTAAGATCACTTTGGACATGGGTAAGAAGTGGGCATATCCATAATTAATGATAATCAAAGAATGTTTTTAAGTTCCTCTTATGCATAATTCCTTATATTATTTGTAGATTTCTAGTAGATGGAAATTAAATTTGTCTTGATGCTTTAGGAAAATCATTTAATAGCATCTAATGGTGAGTGAAGTTCTTTTCATATATTGAAAAGTATTTAGAAAAAATTGAGGCTCTCTCATATTTCACTCTCATAGAATCTTGAACGTTATTTTATGCGTATGTATGTTCTTGTAAGCAAGTCTTGTATTCTCGTGAAAGCTTATCCAAGTTTGTATATCATGTGCATGATGGGAAAATATTAGGATTAGTTTTTCAAATGTATTTATTGTTGAACTGACATTCATGCATGAACTTATTTATTAAGATAATATTGTATAGAATGATGCATTTTTAAGATCTATATTTACATGTATATTATGAGTGTTTGCATTTGAAAGACTTGAGGATTTCCTCAACTTGATTGTGATGTTCTATGCATAACTTGAGAATTCTTGGCTTAATGAACAAAGGTATGAGTGTATTGTAGTGGTTCTTACATTCCATAGATCTTTGAATTGGTATTCCCATATTTGTTCATATGTGCACGTAAAGTCATGTCTTTTTCGTATGCTTAATTAGGCATGCAATCATTTGTTTTCTCCATGTTGAGATAAATTCATGTTATGTTTACCTTTTGGAATAAATGCAATTGAGATGGAATTGATATACATTGAAATAATTTTTGATAGTTTAGCAAAGATTGTTGCTTTTGTCTTATGCATGTTATACTCATCTCGCGTGCCCATGATATCATTACATTAGTGTTAGAATGTGGATGTATTATGCCACACAAGTTCTATTACTCTTGCTAATATCACATTGTTAATCTTCCTTGTGTTGTCTTGGTAGTTTTTGTGTCATGAAAGATTCTTGGGGAGCGTAATTGCTTTGTGGTAGGGTGGAAATGTGCTCCAACAATGTTCTCTCCCACTTTGTATTTTAGGATACAAATGTCATAAGTTTTTGTCAGAATCGTCATCATGTTTTGGCACATTATGTTCTCATTGTGTTTACCCATGTCTATTGTAAAGGTACATGTTTCTTTATGTTTAGTTTTTTATTTGCTTCATGTACTCTATATTATAATGACAAGAAATTTCATGTTTCTAGACTTGTGCATTGAACACACAAAATTAAAATATTTGATTATGTGTACTTCGATAAACTAAATGAATGTTTTATTATTATTAATATTGTGGTGGTCCTTAAATTGGTGCTAGGATCTACCATTAGATTCCATGACCCACATTTTACTACCATTTAGAGACACAATTTTACGATGACTTTGACTTTTGACAAAAAGCATTCAATGTGTATTTTCGCAATCTAAAAGTTTTGAAAGATGTTATCCAATTGTCAATCTACAAGCAACTAATATGGTTGGCATCCATTGAAAGCTTAGGCCATAAATTCAATCTTTTGTCAATATCTTGTGAAATAATAATTAATCTGAATAATTTTCTTTGTGCATCATTTAGATGCAATGAATGATGTTTCAATTCTAGCAAGCAATATAGTAGTTGACAAGTAACATGCAATTTCTCTATTTCCCCATTTATCTAAAACCAAAGAAAAGATCCAACATTAATACGTCAATAGACAAACTACTACTTTTGTATATCCAATTTGAGAGTGATAAAATAACTTTAATTACGCGTACAACTATTAAATGATAAAATGCATTACATATTAATGGTGTTTCAATATTGCTTCTATGTAGAATTCTTGTAATATTTCGAGATTATGAGAAATTAGCTTTGTATAACTTGCATTATTTGAATTTGGGTCTTTTTTAATGTTCATTGGAAGGTCTAATATATATGTCCTCATGGATTGTGTTTCTTTGGTCTATCTCATGGTAATTCCATTCTGTCTTATTATAATTGCAAATATTGATTGAATAATTTGTTTAACAATTTCTCATTTACTACTCCAAATAATAAAAGAAGTAGAGGATCATTTAAGTTTTAATGTTTACATATATTTGATCTCTTTGATACCCAATTAGGACACTAGATTTAGATTTTTAATTTTTTTCTTTAGATATTCTATTTAAGGTAACATCTACGTCACACTCTAGAGTTCACTGAGTCAATACATTGTAACTATTTTTCTTCATTAAGATATTATACGATGGATTGGGTATCATAATTTAATCAATTTCACACAACATTTGAGTCAGATTTAAACTTAGGTCTCTTCTACATAAGTCTATTAACTTACTACTTGAGTCTATCTTATAATTTGAGCTTGACAATCCTTATGAAGTTGGGATTGCACATAATTTCAAGAGGAATTGTGTAAGTACCTCCATATTATTAAAAATAAGCATAAAATTGAAGTAATTTGTTTAACATATAAAATATAGACATAATATTAGACACAAGTACAAAGAGTAAGAAAAACATAATGAAACTACTTCTTTTACAATAGACCAAAATGTCAATAAAATGCGTACATAAAATACATAGCTAAAAATAATCTTTTTAGAGATTTTTTACATCCTATCTCCCTCGAGCACATCATGAGAGAGAACACTGTCAAAGTGATTTATCACCCAATCATGAAGCACTATTCTTTCTTTAAAATTCTTCATTAACAAGGTGATGGAATCTGGTGCAACATGATATATTTACATTGTAAGACGCTGTATCGTCAGAAAATGGAAGCACTTCCATTTAGGACTGGTTTAGCCCTCCGAGTAACTGGTTTGGGGTCATATCAAACGCCTTGAATGGGTCTTTGACTATGATTTGGCTTTTTCCCCGGTCCTACCCTCTTTTCTGCTTATTTCCTACCTAATTCTGGCAACCTGCTTTGAGAATTTGAGGTTCTTGACCTCAGGGTCAAGGTCAGCCTTCTGGGTCAAGGTCAACCTTGACCCTAACCTAGGTCAGAGTTGACCTTGACCCAAGGTCAACCTAGACCCTGACCCGGGTCAGGGTCGACCTTGATCTTGACCCATGGTTTAAATTTCAAAATTCGAAGGTTTCCGGATGTTAGGTTTCAGAAAGATTTATTTTCCCGCTTCTGGGTCGACTGTTTTAGGCTTCAAAATAGTAAACTCTTAAATGATATTTAATTTAGGTCCACTTCCAAGGGTATAGGCTTAATGAGAATTTATTTCTCCTATGTCGGCCTCTCTAGAAGTTTGTGCCATAGACTAGTATATAAGGAAGCCTTCTCTCATTTCAATCCTAACTCAAGTAAGCAACCCATCATCAATCAAGCAATAAGCAATCAATCACAAGCAAAATCAAGTGATCAAGAAGCATTTTAAACATTTCAAGCCTTCAAGCATTCAAGTTTTCAAGCTTTCAAGCATTCAAGATCCAATTCATCAAGGAGATCCATTAGTGGCCATTGAAGGATTCAAGCTCTATGGAGCCCTCTTGTTGAAGATTTCTCCATCCATATCCATTCAAGCTTCCTCTTATTCCAAGATCTATTCAAGATTGATGTTGAAGATCTAAAGGAAATTGATTTGAGACATCCTACAATTCTACATTCATTTGGAGCATCCATACTTGTGGATTCAAGGATTCGAATCCTCTACAAGGGTTTCAACATAAGCAAGGTGAATTGTTCCATTTACTTTGTTTATTACTGCAATTTTAATAATATTTCAAGGTTAATTCCAAAACTGGGGTTTGACCCAGGCAAACCCTCATCCAAACAACAAAATCATTTTTCTTGCAGTAACAGGTGCAGAACAATGAATTACAGAGCAAATTCAAACACCATTTTGACAAACTTTCAAAATTTGTGAACAAAATTTTTGTCGGAGCAGCATAGGTCAAGGTCGACATAAAGGGGTCAAGGTCGACCTTCATTTGGGTCAAGGTTGACTTGGTTCAGAAAAGCAAAAGATTTCTAGGTTTTCTCCGTCTCTGTGTTTCTGTTTCAGATCCGATTGCAGAATTTCCAAAAACTTAGTACAGACACCAGAAAATAGTAATTTCTAGATTTGCAATACTTTGAGATTAGTAGTTATCTTCAATTCATTTCAATTAAGATTTTAATACTCTCTTCCATAATGGAATATAAGATTTTCCTCTTTCTTCATATTCTTCATTGATAGATTCATTTATGCATTGACCATTTTCTTGTGGTTAATCAATTTGAATCTTTCCCTTGGGAATTTGGGGTTAAGAAGAAGATCTTACCTTCCCCAACACCTCGACACACACATTCTTACATATCATCATACATCATCTCATTTTTATCATACACATCATTTTTTATATTATTACATTTTGGTGAGCCTGCAATAGACAACTCTTTCTTTTATGGTGTTAGATCTTGAATGTATTCTAGATTAGCCTTCTTTTATGTGCATGCATTTACATTTCAAAAATAAAACAAAAAAATCATATAAAACCAAAATACAAAAATATTTATTTGTTCATGCCTTGTGTTTTCCTAGTTTAGTTCATTTGTATTGCATCAGTATATGAGCTTTACTACCTCTAGTCCTACTTATAATATTCCAGTTAGAAGAAGTCGCAGACTTATGGGTTTCTTTGATCTCGAGTCTTCCTCTCCTCTCCTTAGGATCTCATATGATAATTTGATTACTCATGATTCCAATCCTACTATGGAGCATAACTCTTCTCACTCATCTCATGATGAGGATGATGCTTTAAGAGTTCATCCTGAAAAAGTCCAAAAACTTTCAACTGAACTTGATAAAATGGAAAATTGGCTTATTCAAGAAAACCATAATCAAGATTCTATTCAAGCTATAGAGGCTCTTAAGAAAGTCCTTCATAATAGTGATCAAGGTGTTAATCTCTTGCGTGGTATCACTCATCTTGTGCATTTAAATGTCAAACCTTTAGCTCAAGAAGCTCAAGATATAGGATTCACTCCCCCTGTCACTAGTGTGGAACTTTCTTTCGTTCCTTTACCTATCATTCCTACTTATAGTCCTCCTTTAGTGACTACATCAGTTCCCTCTTTTTGTATGAGTGTTCCATCGGTGTCTCTACCTATTTCAAAACCATCTTATCATAGTGTTCCTTTTACCTATTCCAACTCTCTTCTAACTGTGGTTCCAAGTGTTCCACCGGTTGTGTCTTCTATTCCTGCCGCTTCCTACACTTTCCCTAGTGTTTCTAATATTTCTATGCCTCCTATTTCTTCTAATGATTCCATAATCATTAGTCTGGCTCAAACCGTGTCCTCTTTACAACAACAACTTGCGTCCTTAACTCAATCCAAGTTTAGTATTCCTACATGTGACATGGGCAGTCCTTTATCCCTAGACATTATTCATGCTCCTGTTCCTCAGCAAGCTGATATGCCTTGTCTTGAGAATTACAATGGTAAGGGAGACCTTGTCACTCATGTTAAAACATTTCAAATCCTTTGTAGTGACTATGCTCATGACCATATGATTTTAGCCAAGTTGTTTGCTAGAACTTTTCATGATAAGGCCTTGCAATGATATTGTTCCTTGCCTCCTTATTCTATTGATTCTTTTCTAAAACTTGCTAATGTCTTTATCCAATAGATCCATAATAACATTGGTCCATAAGTGTCCTTAACTGATTTGATGCATTGTAAACAAAATACTAAAGAAAAATTGACTGAATTTATTGGTAGATTTAATGCTCAAATTTCTTATCCTATTCCTGATATTGATATTCAACGTATGTTTATTTCAAATTTACAAAAGGATATTAGAGATAAGATTCTTCTTACTGAATTTACCTCTTTTTAACAACTTTGTGTAGTGCTTCATCATTATCAATTACAAGTGAGTGAATTTGAGAGCAACACTCCAATGGCTCTTATTCCAGTTGATAAAAGTGATGCTGCTCCTCATCCCAACAAATTTCAAAAACCTAACAACTATGTCAAGATAAATAAACAAGAAAATGCAATTGCTGTTGCATCTAATAATGCCACTTTTGCATCCATTGCTTTTCGTTTGAATCGTACGTTTACTCCTCTTTCTGAATCTTTACATTCTATTATGAGTAAATTGTTGAATGCTAATATGATTACTTTACCTCCTATTTGACCTCTTTTACCTACTATGATGGCATCCAAATCCTTTGATTCGAAAGCCTTTTGTCAATACCATCGTCATAATGGCCATGATACTGAGAAGTGTTATTCTCTATAGCATAAGGTTCAAGACTTAATTGATTCTAATGCTTTATCTGTTGATAATTTTGATGGTAGTGGGAACAAATATGTCTCTCCTCCTAACCAAAACCTCCAAATTTATACGAATCCTTTGCCTACACATGATACTAATACCATTGTTCAACCATCTTCTGTGGATATTGTTTATGATTCAAAGATGGATGATCTCAATCATATTGCTAACCATGTGGAGCATGCTGTTTTGTCTCAATCTACATCTCCACCCTAGCCTCAATCTCAACCTCAACTTCAAGTTCCACCTCAACCTAAGCCTCAAAAACAACCTAAGAATAAAAGACCTAGGGAACTCTTTGATCACCTTTGATGATTCTGAGACTATTAAAGTTCCTGATGGTTCCCTCTACATTAATGCTAGGATTTCTAAGATACCTACGTGCAGTTGTCTTGTTGATCCTACATCCTTAGTTAATGTTATCACTGAAGAAAACCTTTTTATGAAGAACTTACAATGTGATTCTTATGATACATCTAATGTGTGAATCCAAATTTGTAATGGTTTTCTTTATCCATCATTTGGTTCTATTAACTTGCCTATTGAACTTTGTGGTAAAGTTGTGGACACTACCTTCATTGTTGTTCCTACTTCTGATCAGTTTCAAGTTAAGCTTGGTTTGCCTTGGTTGAATTCCATGCATGTCGTTGCTTCTCCTATCCATAAGTGTATTAAATTCATTCATGATGAAGAAGTGAAGATGATTAATCATAGTTTATATCAACCTTCTAGGCCCAGGGATTATGCTACCCTTGACTTCTTTTGGCCTTCATTACCTAATTCATGTCCTTCTCGACTTGATAACCTTTTTCGCTCATATCAAGCCTATAAACATTTCAAGATTGTTGAGTTAAGCATGCCTCAGATGGATCCTAACCTTGGTCTTTTGCCTACGCCTTCCATACCTCCTTTATCCATGACTTCTAGTTCTATTAATCAAGCTTCTAGTGTTTCTTTTCAGTCTACTGAGAATCCTATTAATCCTCCTATAGAACCTATGAAGGAACCGATGGTTATTCCTCCTAGTTCTCAGCATATTTCAAACAAGACAAAACATAATCGATTTTCCAACGCATGTTGTAAGAAGCGTTAGGCTCAAGATAAGGCCTGTGCCTCTGTTCTTCAAAGTTCTTTACTTTCTTTTGACCAGCCTATGCCTGATGTGTTAGAAAAAGTTAATGTTAATAATGATGTTAAGATGAATGATTATGATGATTCTATTCGTATCTTAGATTCTATTTCGATTAATCTGGATGAAGAAGATACTCTTGATGATCCTAATGATGCTAATGATGAATATGAGACTATTGACATTGATACTGATTTACCTAATATGCTTTCAACACAATTGATAATTACACCTAGTATCGAACATCACAATTCTCAAGAGGATCCTTGTTTGGAACTGGCTATTATTCCTACTGTGTTGGATATAGTCCCTCTTGCAAGTTTCCCACCTTCCCTAAATGATACATATCGAGATGGGGAGAGTAGGCGACACACTTGATTGGATTGTCCTTCATGGTAGATTTTTTTGTGTTTTTCTATTGTATTGTGCTTCTCCCGTAATGTGCTTGCTAAATGTTTGTTAGATTCTTTTATATGACCCTTGTTACTTTGTTGGTATAAGGTGATAAAAGAATCAAACCTGTTGTGCTATTCCTCTATATGTATCTCTATTCTTCTATATGTTGTTTTCATGTTGTGTTGTACCTGTGCTATTGTTCGTAAATGTTTTCCTTGTGTAGTCCGCTTGGATTTGCGACTTGGTAGAACTGATTCTTTTTGGTCTCTATGTTGTGGTCCGGAAAGACTCTTCTTCGCAACTCTTGTGTTTTCTTTCCTCCATTGTGATTGTAGTTATACTTTCTATGGGGAATGATGTTAATTCATTTGCAATAATATCATATATAAATATTATCTTATGATCATACTAACCCCATGATAGGTAGATCCCTTATGTGTTCTCTGTATGTTTATGTGGTATTTCCCTTGATTTGTCTTCACTTGGGGGCATCTCGTAGTGGAAACGTAATCAGTGGAGTTGTTTATGTTTCCATTCAAGCCATTGCTCCTGTTAAAGTGTTAGAAATGACTTTAACATTGGGGCATACGCTCTTCTCACTTTTTGCACACATGCACTTTCAAGATATTTTTCAAATCTTTTTCTCCCTTTATGGATTAGTTACTAATCCTTAAAGTGTGGTTTTTTGTCTTATAGGATCTCTTGATCCCTCCATTTTCAATTTTCAATATTTTGATCCCTTAAGGTCAGAGGTGTCCTTAAGACTAGATCTCTCTTATTTTGGCTTTGTTCTTTTCGAATAGAATATTCCTAAGGGTGAAGCCTTGATGGGTTGACTAGTGAGTAGTCACATTCACTAGGCGGTTCAACTTCATCTTTCCAGTTGCGCTATTTCCTTGTGTGGTTCACAATGGGACAAGTTCTCAGTGGGCGAGGTAATCACACCCTCTTCTCTCTTTTTTCTAGAGACGTCTCTCTTATTGTAATCTTGGGGTTGACAAAGACTTGAGTCCCTAGGGGCTTGAGGATTGCTTTGTCCCTTTGATTTCAATAAGATTTTCTTTTTCTTTGTGATCTCTTTACCAAGAGTTTGCATCGAGTCCATACTCTTGCTAAAGTGGGGGATAAATGTATCATAAAAAAATGGAAGCACTTCCATTTAGGACTGGTTTAGCCCTCTGAGTAAGTGGTTTGGGGTCATGTTAAATGCTTTGAATGGGTCTTTGACTAGGATCTGGCTTTTGCCCCTGTCCTGCCCTATTTTTTCTTATTTCCTTCCTAATTTTGGCAACCCGCTCTGAGAATTTGAGGTTCTTGACCTCAGGGTCAAGGTCAACCTTCTGGGTCAAGGTTGACCTCAACCTGACCCAAGGTTTAAATTTCAAAATCCGAAGGTTTCTAGATGTCAGGTTTCAAAAAGATTTATTTTCCCGCTTTCGAGTCGGCTATTTCGGGCTTCGAAATGGTAAAATATTAAATGATATTTAATTTAGGTCCACTTCCAAGGGTATAGGCTTAATGAGAATTTATTTCTCCCACGTCGACCTCTCTAGAGGTTTGTGCCCTAGACTAGTATATAAGGAAGCCTTCTCCTCTCATTTCAATCCTAACTCACTTAAGCAACCCATCATCAATTAAGCAATAAGCAATCAATCACAAGCGAAATCAAGTGATCAAGAAGCATTTCAAGCATTCAAGCATTCAATTTTTCAAGCCTTCAAGCATTCAAGATCCAATTCATCAAGAAGATCCAGTAGTAGCCATTGAAGGATTCAAGAGCCCTCTTGTTGAAGATTTCTCCATCCATATCCATTCAAGCTTCTTCCTATTCCAAGATCCATTCAAGATTGGTGTTGAAGATCTAAATGAAATTGATTTGGGACATCCTACAATTTTACATTCATTTGGAGCATCCATACTTGTGGATTCAAGGATTCGAATCCTCCACAAGGGTTTCAACATAAGCAAGGTGAATTGTTCCATTTACTTTGTTTATTATTGCAATTTTAATTATATTTCAAGGTTAATTCCAAAATCGGGGTTTGACCAAAGCAAATCCCTTATCCAAACAACAAAACTATTTTTCTTGCAGGAACAAGTGCAGAACAATGAATTATAGAGAAGATTTAGACACCCTTTTTGACAAACTTTTAGGATTCACGAACAGAATTTTTGTCAGAGCAGCATAGGTCAAGGTCGACATAAAGGGGTCAAGGTCGACCTGGTTCAGAAAAGCAAAAGATTTCTAGGTTTTCTCCGTCTCTGTGTTTCTATTCCAGATCTGGTTGTAGAATTTCCAAAAATTCAGTATAGACACTAGAAAATAGTAATTTCTAGATCTGCAATACTTTGAGGTTAGTATTTGTCTTCAATTCATTTCAATTAAGATTTCAATAATCTCTTCCATAATGGAATATAAGGTTTTCCTCTTTCTTCATATTCTTCATCGATGGATTCATTTATGCATTGACCATTTTCTTGTGGTTAATCAATTTGGATCTTTCCCTTGGGAATTTGGGGTTAAGAAGAAGATCTTACCTTCCCCAACACCCCTACACACATTCTTACATATCATAATACATCATCTCATTTTTATCATACACATCATTTTTTATATTATTACATACATAATGGTTTAAATAATAAGTATATGCTAGGATATCAATTAAGTTTTGGCCAAAGCATCCTTTTGAGACAATAGTTGGTAGACAAGTTCAAGTAGAGACTTACCCTTCTTTAGAAAATTACCTTTCTCTTTTCTCTATAGTTTGACACATGTTCGACTTGCATATAACACTAATTGATAACCTGAGATTATATCTATGCAAACATGTACACAAGAGTACAAATGAGCTTATTTTTTGCATAAGAGTGTACAAAACATACGAGAATACACAAGTGCAACAATATAAGCATATCCACATGTCTATAAAATCACTTAATGGTCTACAAAAGCACCTACACATGTATTATCTTCTTAATAATAAAGCTTACACACAAATACTAGTTCAACCATAATTTTACAAGAAAAAACTAAGAACAATGATTACAAAAATTTTGAATGCTAACTTAATCATATATGCTCTCAAAAGACATACATAACAACAAAGTCAAGAGTCTCTAAAGAATGCCCAAATGTGATAAGAAGAAAGATTGACATAAATTCTTTCTATACTTTTAAGAGATATAATTTGATACTTCAAGTACAAATAATTATATAAACATCACCCATGATTAAAAATAGTGATAATACATAAGAAGAATCTTTAGATTATGTTAATGTAATGATATTTTATAAGTCACTAAAGAACAAAACTAATCGGATCATTAAAAGAGTCTAAAACTTCATACCTATACTCATAATAAACCTTCATATCATTTTAGAGAAAAACTTCTTGAGCACTAGCCTATGACTTATCTATGATTATTCTAATGCTCTATCACCATGAAGGGTAATCTTTACTTAGTTTACTATTTCATAAGAATATGGTTGAACAATATTTCTTGAATTGCCAACTCAATTTTATATCCTCATAGAAATACATGTCATGGTTATTGTCATTAAGTGTATTTATTAACTTAATATTCTATTTTTGAAAAGGCCTTTACAATTCATATTATATATTTTAAATATTATGCTCTAATATATAAGGTATATCTATCAACTATACTCAAATATTAATAATCACATCTAAGTAAATTTATCTATTAACTATAATGCTTTAAGATTATATGTAGATCTATCTTCTGGCATATGAGATTGTGCGTGTGAAATTGTGATTATAAATATACATAGATCTATACTTTAAGAGTATACTTTAAGAATATATATAGATTTATCTTCTGCTATAAATATAAGAACAATTAATATGTAACTATTTGTAGGTCAATTTTAGTTATTAATAAAGTAAACTAGTAACATTCTTGTAGTTGATTATGCTCTAGAGTTAGATTATATGCAATCTTTATGAAAATCATTGTTGTACTTTTCTATTCACTTGAGGGCCTAATAAATCTTTCTAAGATTTCAACAAATGTAAATTGAAGGTAAGACATCTAAAAATACTTAAGAATTAGTATTTGTACTCTATAGCTTAACTCGTTATAATCATGCAATTTAAAATTATGATTATCTCAATTAAATAAAAAGATAGAATTATATTCTATCTAACAAGTACAATTTAACATTAAAATGAGAAACTTATACCCTTGGTCTTAAATTGATTTAAAACTTATGTAAATAAAACCATTCTATATTATCTTGTCCAATAAATAAAATTATGTTCTAAAGAACTTATCATTCAAAAATACTGAGAGTGTTAAATAATTAATATGAGATTTTTTTTTCTCGATAACAAGTTTTGATTTTATTAATATCTTGAAGCATAAGTATGGAGCAGTAAAATAAAACATTAACCCTAACCTCACCCTACATCATCTTTCATCATGACAACAATCACCTACTTTCTTGAGAATCTACTTCAAACCCTACCATCAGCTATCCCACCTTTAGCATTTACAGTTTCAGTTACATAAACAACTCAAAAAGGAGACATGACATTCAACCATGCCATTAAGCCCATAGACAATTATAAAATTTACAACAAAAAACAAGAACCCATTATAAACAAAAAAGAAGACACATTGCAGTAGACAATCACTCAGAATTGTATAATTTGCAATGAAACCTTCTAACTTTGTGCCCTCTTCCACCTATAGAAGGTGTATTGCTCTCGTCCACGTCGCCTCTACTACCACAAAGACTTTTGTTCAGTCTCTATTCATCTACATTAGTCCATCCAACAACTCACTTCATCTCTTTGATTTCATCATCCATCTTTTTAATCATCACAACCAATTTTAGAGCATCCCACCCATTACGAGCATCTTTGAATATTTGTCCACGACGCTTCTCATCAAACCTACACACAAATGGAGTGCACTTACTACCTTCGATTCTCTCCAAGCCACCTTGTCGGTTTCTCTCCAAGCCACCTTGCCGGTCACCCAAAATAATTTTGAGCCCTGGAATTTCTCGTTCAAGGATGTTGTCCAAGCCACACTAGTAAATTTTAGCCTAATTTTTGAAGCACATTAGTCTATTTTTTGACGCAAATTGGTCGACCAAACAACCATTATTGTTGTTGAATTTTCTTTGTCAAATTTTCCACAAGTTTATTTATTGTTGAACATTTGACTAACATAGTGGCTGAAATTTTGACCAATTCAACGTCGAAATAGCCAACTGGGTGCTCAAGAATGGCTGACTTATCCTTGATGAATTTTGACCAAACTTGGTCAAATAGTCGATTACTATGTACGTCATGAGCATAGCTTGGGCATTGACTAAAAGAGTGGTCGAAAGTTCGACCAATTTGACATTGAAATAGACAATTGGGAGGTCAAGAATGACTGACCTATCCTTGACGACTTTCGACCAAACTTGGTTAAATAGTCAACTGCTATATACGTCGTGAGTATAGCTTGGGCGTCGATTGAAACAATCATTTTGGTCAAAAAATCGATGACATATTGAGTTCTTTTTAAAAATAATATATATTAATCATCTATTTTAAAATTGCTCAAACAATGACATCAATATTATTTCACTACAACAATGAGTATATATATGTATATATTCCATGAATGGGTCAACATAATAATATCGTGATAACCATAATAATCTACTGAAACTAACATATATCTCTAACTACATTGGTCAACATTAATGTCATTAGACACAACTTTGCTTCATTTAATAATTAGTTGGATTCACAACACAATTCCATATTAACATTAGTATTTCAATAGTAGCATTTGCATCTAAAATTATGACAATACAATCTCGCCTTATTGATTTATCTCAATATGCACAATTGATCCATATTTACCCAATATCAGTAGATTTAGCATCCAATCAAGTATAAAATTATATCTCATCAACCTCAAGAGAGAAATTAGCTACAACACCTATGTTCTCACAACCAGGCACAAGGAAAGATGCACACATCACAAAGCCATAACACAATATAAATCACCAAGGAGCAATCCATACTCATCACTAGGCCAACATGATCACACAACACATATAAAAGCAAAACATAAAATAAATATGCAATGGAAACAACAGATGAAACATCCTAAGGATACAAAGCCAAAACTAGAATTAACATAAACACATCAAAATGTTGCAAACAAGAGGGGCACTACGCTAAATCAACTATGTGAATACATTGAGGCGAGTGAGAAAATACTAAGGGATGATTTTTTCACACCCATGATGTCTCATAATTTTGGAATACATAGTTATGACTATCGTACTGTGACAATGGACTATTTTGTGGATTAGGGAAGTCATAAACTCTTGAAAACTCTTGTTTTCATCAAAATATCCATCATTGTCTATTTTTGTGATCTCCTACAATCATTAAGCCAGCTTGTCAACCTTCCTTCATAGTTATTTCATGACTATTATGGTTACAAATGACATGATAATGAGTATTGTCTAAATTTCATGGTTTTGTATGATAGTGGAGAAAAGTTGAAGTTATTCAATGTATGCAGGATTGTAGTAAAGTAAATCTAATTTAGCATGATAGGTTGAACCTAAACATTGTTTAACTAGCATATAAGGTGTGTGTCCTATTTATATATTGGTGACATTGGCAAATACACATACTCATCTCATTTTTTATCAACTCAAATTTATTTTCTCGTGGTTGCAATAAATTAAATATTACGAAATGCTTCAAATTTTTTTATTCTATTTAGGGATTGGTGGTCACATACCTATCTCATTTTTCATCAACTCAAATCCATTTTCCTATGGTGGCAATGAATTAAATGTTATCAAATGCTTCAGCTTTATTTATTAAAAGATTGACACAAGTAATAATATGCATTGTGCACCTCATGGAGCCAAACTAACAATGCAACATTTACGTGTGTGGACTATTAGTAGTCTCATTTTGGCACCCAAGGATCTTGATCCTTTTAAACTAGATTAGACCAACAAAATTTCTTAAGATCCGAAGACCAATAAAGTGTGAATCTTTTGTACGAGTCTTCTCTTAAACTATGGCATCTTTAACTATCCCATTTGAAGTTATGGATGAATGATTAGTCCAACTACTGATACCTATCTTAATTATTTTAAAGACACATCTATTTTACATGGTGGTGATGCATGCAATGATGTAAAATGATCCAATTTTATATAGAGAAGGGTGATAGGACTGAGATTTTGCATTATGCAACTCATGATGCTAAATTAATAATGCTAATACCTTTGATTGAGTAGATCATTACTAGTGGAGACATCTTTTTTTGTGACCAATCATCTCAATTCTTTAAAGCTACATTGGACCAAAAAATTCTCATAAAACTCCAGATACCAAAAAATCTAAACTTTTACACAATAGCTCTCTAAAATTGTGACACCTACAAATGTCATGTTTGACCTAACTAGCTAACTTAATTCTTTTCAACTCAAATGATATTTTTTTATAGTGGATACAAATACAATGTTAAAAAATGCTTTGTTTATTTAGTGAAAGGGCGCAAGAGTAATATTTTATATTTTGCACCGCATGGCACCAAATCAATAATGTCAACACATCTAGGTAGGTGGGCTAGTAGTAATAGTAGTTATTAGTATTATGAATTGTAGAAATTTAATATCATTAATATATCTATGCTAATTTGTTACCTGACTAAAATGAAGATGGTGCTCTTCGCCAGGGAGCTAAAGAGTACCACTTACAAACACAATTATACCCCTGCACCTCTAGAGGACTGGCAATCAATGGTGGAGACATGATGCTTGCATTGATCAAAGGGAAGAGAGGCTAACTTCACTGAAATTTTGTGGGCACCTTCAATCTTCTCCCCTCAAAGCTCATAATAGAATATGATTCATACAATGCAGACAAGCTGCCTCTGTTATGATCAAACATGTAATAATATTGATCAACAAAAGCCTTCCCCACCTCATCCACATTAGGTACTACTACTGTCTCAACAAAGTCATTATTATTAGTGCAACCCCGCACTGTCATCTCATCAACAGTGGCCTCCAATTCCATGCTTACAAGATCTCAATCCAAGTGCAAAAGTAAAGCAATGGATGAAAGCATTGGCGTGGAGCTAAGAAACCCATGATTGGTATGAGCATCAGTCAAAGCTAAGATGTGATCTCATGAATGCCATTAAATCTGGAAGCAATGAATTATGGTCTCACAAAATACCATGGTCCTTTGGTATGCGACACATAGAAAATTGGGTAAAAAGGTTTTTAGCAAGTTATGGTATATGAAATCACACATATGTAAAAACTAATTCAACAAACTTTGCAAAGTATTTCCCTTGCCAACGTATGCCAAGGATGGGACGATAGTGTGATAAAATACAAAAATCAAATGCAATTTGGTAGGTAAAGAACCAATTTTAGTAATGCTAAAATGCTCAGACAAATGGAAAGTTAAGATCATGGTACGAGCATCCATCAAGGTCTAATGGAAGCAGATTTTGCTAGGATAAAAAATGGGAGGTTCATGATAGGGTATGGACATCAGTCACTATGTTTTTAAGGAGATTTATGGAACAAAGTATTAACATTGATTGAGAAATATGATTTGGGGATTTATATCAAATATTATAACTGGGTCTGCAGTTACAGAATGTATTTGTTTTGACTTACAGGAAATTTGGAGTAAAGGGAAAAGCATTTTAGTGAAATATTTCCACTAGAGAAAACTATTTAAACACAAGGATGTAAAAAATTCTGGAAAATGTTGATTTTCAGAAACAATAAAAGATATTGATGTTTAGTGTATAAAAAGATTGTTATCAACAATAAGATGATATACTCTAGGATCAATTAAACAAGAACACAACGATATACACTATCAAATGGCACTGTCATTTCAGTGAAAGTCAATGAGAGAATAATGCCAAAGTACAGTCAAACAAAGCAACATTGCTAAACAATGTTAGTATAAATAGATATCACTAACAAGTCATGGAGATAGTGGTGTCCAAGATGGATAAGAATGCTTGTATGGTTGTAAAGACGGTGAAGAATCAAAGGGAAAAAAAGTTCAAATAAAAAACCAATAATAAGAAAGGAAGAAAACCTCTACATTTGGCCATTACTTATGGAGTTACAAACCTCATAGCTTTAAGAATGTGAAAGATGGTTTAGGACCATACAATGATATCATAGACAATTTTAACACCACATATAAACTCACATATAACACCACAATTTTAATTAACAGAGGATCTAAACAAAGAAAACAACAATGTGCTTTAGGCAGTTAGTCTGGTAGCAGTTGATAACAAGATGGGATGGAAAATACTTTAAATATGATACCAATTACGAGAACATACACTTCAAGCTTTAAAAAAAATTATTTCAAATTTTCAATAATCCCCTGCTATATACTTCCTACCAAATTTTACTAATGCATAACTAAATAATAGTTAAAAATAAAATACCTCTTTGATCTCCATAATCTATTGATCAAGACCTCCAATCATATCATAAGTAGAATATGACACTTTCTCCACCTTCATCAGGTTCACCAAAGGATCTACTTTGCTAGGTAAAATCAAACCAAGAAGAAAATGAAACTTACGAAAGAAACAAAAAGAAAAATCTATACAGAAACAAAACTAGATAGTGGCATAGATCAAAGTTGCAATGTTTGTGCAATACCTGTAGGGAAAATCACTCTTTTCACCATTGTTGCTGGAAATGAAATCCTTGAATTTGTGCAAAGTAGAATGACCAAGTGAGAGGACCCTGATTTGGATCACTAGGAAATAAACTTGTCTTCCCACCTTGTCATGGCCAAATCTGATACATCTTCATAGGAAATGGGTTAATAAAAATATTGTATCCCAATATGTAATCTCGGCTGGAACGATTGGATACCATAGACCAAGAATTTGGGATTTGAGACCAAGCATTTGAGGTTTCCAAAATATGGCGCAATACAACCCACTCCCGGCCTAATCTTACATCTTTCCAAGAAAGGGAAATATTCATATCAAAATAGAGAGTAAGAAACATTGTTATAAGACAATGAGTATGCATGAAAAGAGTAATATAAAGTATGAAGGGACTACATACAAGGAATGGTATTAAAAGAAAGGGGTCAAAACAGAGACTAGTGGACAAATGACAAGATGATAGAAGAGAAGGCTTGTGGGAATGGTGATGGAGATATAGAGCAATCAGTAGAAGGACACATGAAGAGTTGCCAAGAAGAGCAACAAGTTGAGAAGAATGAGGGGCATATGAACATTAAGGAAGAGATTGTTAGAATAATAAAGTGTTTACTTATTAATTAAATCATATTGATTTAATTACTAAGTCACTTATTATCTTTTTGTACTTAAGCTAAAATTTGTTAGAATCTGAAAAGATTATTAACCCAGAAAACTAGTGCAAAGAATAGATATCTAAACTATGATTGCAAATGATACAAAATCAAAATAGCAACATAGAGTTGGTCTCCAAGAGAGTAATGCAAATGATAGAAGCAAAATAGCATTAAGAGGATGCAAAAGTAAGAGATATACAATATATCTCTAATATTACAAATACATGAGAGCTAGCTTGTTTATATAGGCAAGAGCTAGTAGGAGTAGTTGGAGTCAACCAACTACTAAATAAGGTAGTTGGAGTAGTTAGACTCAACCACTTCTTAGGAGTAGTTGGAGTCAACCAACTACCAAATAAAGTAGTTGGAGCACATGGAATCAACCACATCTTAGGAGTAGTTGGAGTCAAAGTATGACCCAACAATATCCTCATAATATCCAAAACATAATAATTCCTCCTAATAAATAAGTTCACCTAAGTAAACTTAAGTCAAGAGTGAAATGGAAAATAACCATTTACTCTAACAACCCCCCTTAAGTGCAACTTAGGGAGAACAAAATAGCTTATGGGGCCCGACAATAAAGCCATTTTGGGTACCCATGTACAACTAAAAAACATCCTCTCGTAACTAGAGAAAAGGAGAAAAACCCTGTGGGAGAAAAATCCTCTCCAAAAGAGAGTAAAAGAAAAAGCAAGATGCATGAATGGTAGGAGTAATCATAACTCCGCCATTATGACATACATCATGTATATACAATGAAGAATCCCCCCAAAGGAAGGAGAGAGTCAGGACTCCGAGTAAGAGGAAGAAGCCCCCCAGAAGATAAAACATCTCACACCCCTAGCAAAGCACGCAAATGAAGGAACTTGCTCTTAGCGAATGGATTGGTGAAGATATCAGCAACCTGCTCAGAAGTCAGACAATATCGAAGGTTGATGACGTGGCCATGGATGAGCTCTCAGATGTAGTGCATGTGGATCTCTATGTGTTTGGTTTGCTGATGATGGACTAGATTTTGTGAGATCTGAATGGCACTCTAGTTGTCACAATATATGACTAATGGTCATCTGATCTGGATACCAAACTCAGTGAGAAGATTTTGAAGCCAAATGGCCTCAGTGGTGGCATTCACAGCCCCCCGATACTCAGCCTTAGTAGAAGATAGAGCAATAGAAGACTACTTCTTGCTCGACCAACAAACAAGACCAAAACCAAGTGAGAAGTTGTAACCTGAAGTAGACTTGTGATCCTGAGAATCACCTGCCCAATTTAAACTGCGTAGCCCACCAAGTCAAGCTCAATACCTGCTACGTAGTGAATCCCAAAACTATGAGTACCCTGAATGTAGTGAAGGATCCGCTTGGCTGCTTTCTAGTGCAACTCATGAGGCTCTTACATGAATTGAGAGACCATGCCTACAACATATGAAATGTCAGGTCTCATATGAGTCAGATAAATGAGACTCCCAACAAGCTGTCGGTATAGAGTACCATCAACAAGTGGAGAAGAACAACGAGCCTCAAGTTTGACTCTAGAAAGAAAGGGAGTCAGTGCAGGCTTACAGTCAACCATATGAAACCTCGAGAGTAAATCTAGAGCATACTTGGACTATGTGATAGTGATCCCAGAAGAAGACTGAAAGATCTCAATCCCGAGAAAGTAATGCAACAAGTCCAATTCAGTCATCAAAAACCTATCATGAAGGGCAGTTTTGACACCCCCAATGGTAGATGAAGAATATCCTGTGATCAACAGGTCATCAACATATAGAACCAAAAATAGGAGTGAATCATCTTGCTATAGAATGTAGACATTGGGATCAGAATGACACCATGTGAACCCAACTGATAAAAGGAAGGAGTCCATCTTGGCATACCAGATCCGAGGAGCCTGTTTGAGGCCATAGAGAGACTTCTGAAGATGACACGCAAGTAAAGAATCCTGAACTAACCCTTGTGGTTTCTCCATGTAGATCTCTTGAAGTTCACCATGAAGAAAAGCACTCTTCACATCCATTTGATGTACTTCCCAACTATTAGCTATAGCAATGGAAAGAACAAGTCAGATGGAATTCATTCGGGCAACTGGTGCAAAAGTCTTAGAGTAATCAATTCCAGGAACTTGGGAGAATCCTTTGGCAACCAAGTGAGCCTTATGCTTGTCAACTGACTCATCTACGACAAATTTTGTCTAATAGATCCACTTACATCGAACAAAATTTCTTCCCTTAGGAAGAGGGACAAGATCCCAAGTGTGGTTCCTCATCAAGGAACTATACTCCTCCTACATAGCTATATCCCATTCAGGAATACTAGAAGCCTCATGAGAAGATTGTGGATCAGAGGTAGTAGCAATGAAGACATGTGGAGCATCTTGGAATTGTGAATGAGTCTTCCTAGTATTTGATGGATCCCCAACCCAATCACCTATAGACTATAAGGTCTGTCTAGCCCAAAGTGGACCGGAGGATGGAGAATCTAGAGGAGAATCAACATTTGAATGATGACTAGGGGAGGAAGGAGGTGAGTCCTCTGAATCACTCTCTACATCAGAAGTGGAGGTAGAAGACATCTCAGGTGAATCTGACTCATTAGAATATCTGTCATGTATTCCAAGTGACTCCAATGTCAAAGTAGGAGTTGGAGAAGTGATAGAAAGTAAGCTCAAAGAGCCCTCCTCAAACTGAACACTTCTCTCAATGAACAACTCATGTGTAGTAGGGTGGAGCAATCGATAACCCTTCACACCATCAGGATAACCTACAAATATGCAAGGTCTACTCTGCAGATCCAAGGTCTTGTGTTTCTCTGCAGGAATGTGGGCCCATGCAGGAGAACCAAAAACTTGAAAGTGCTTAACTGATGGTTTTCGACCGGTCCAAGCTTCAAAAGGAGTGACTCCCTTCAAAGCTCAGTGAGGAACATGGTTCTGGATATAACAAGCACAGTTGATGGCCTCTGCCCAATACTATGGTGCAAGAGATCTGGAGTGAATCATACAGTTCACCATTTCCTTCAAGGACCTATTCTTTCATTCTGCAACACCGTTCTACTGAGAATTGTATGGAACTGAATGTTGTAAATCAATCCCCTTTGAAGTACAATACTTCTTAAACCAATGGTTGACATACTCACCACCATTGTTAGTGCACAAAACTTTGATGGCTTTCCCAGATTACTTCTCTATGAAATTTTTGAAGTCCTAAAATTGATCAAATACCTCTGAATTTTGTTTGAGAAAGTACACCCAAGTATATCAAGAAAAGTCATCAATGAATGTGAGGACATATCAGGTCTTGCTAAAAGAAGGATGTTGAAATGGGCCAGCCACATCACTATGAACTAACTCCAGTATCTGTGAAGCTCTCCATGCCTTACCTTTGTCAAACTTTTCCTTAGGATGCTTACCAAGAATGCATCCTTGGCAAACACCACTTGAAAACTGAACTGAAGGCAACCTTGTGACCATGCTCTACTAATTGAGTTGCTACAAGTAACGGAAGTTTAGATGGCCAAACCGCTCATGCCATAATCTACTCACATCATTAGAATGAGTGAGCAAAGCAGTCAAAGGAGAATCATGAACAAAGTGAGAAAACATATAGAGTCATGACTAATGATCTACTCTCCCAACTGCAACTGTACAACCAGTATTTAACTCACAAATTTCCACTGAATCAGGAGTGAACTCAAATCGCTTGCCTGAATCTATGTGAGTGATCTGGCATACTGATAGGAGATTAGTTGATAATGAGGGCACACAAAGAACATCATTGAATGTTCCATCCCTAACATCAACATAACCTCTCCCACACACCTCAACATGAGTGTCATCACCATAAAAATAGAAGGCATAGAACATGGCTCCAAAGATGAAAATTCATCCTTAGATGAAGCCATGTGGTGCGAAGCACCCGAATCAAGAACCCAAGTGGATGGTGAAGAAGCAGCTACAACAAGGGCCTTGCCCTTTCCTTTCCCCTTGCTATTTTCTTTTGCCTTGTTAGAACCCTCATTAGAACTTTGTTTGATAGACTCAGGAACACTGATATTATTCTTCTCAAGAATGTGTGTTAAGTGATCGATTTGTTTCTTCAGACATTTATGTTCATCATGAGTAGGTCTTTTACAATAGGCACATTGGACCTTCTCTTTCTTAGGCTTGTCACCTTTGGAAAATTAGGTCTCATTAGTTGCTTTTGAAGCAAACAGTATTTGATCCTTCTTCTCCTTGTTATTCTTTTGTTTCTTATCCTTACTATTGTTGATGTAGGAGCAACTTGGGTCTTTGAGCAATCATGCATCAACCAAAAACATTTCCTGATTTATGTACCTATTTGCTGTTGTTTTGTTTATAATTGTTGTATTTTTTGGTTTCATGTTATGCGAAACTTACATTATGCTAAGGACCTATTTGGGAACCTTCTCCTATGAGCACAAAAAGTTTGGATGGACTGTTTCATAGTTACAATTGTTTTCCTTGCCGTCAGAACCATGTTTTCCTCCAGTTTTGGTGCTGATTGTTCATAGTGGCGATCTTGATCCATAAGGAATCAGCCTTTGTGCTCTTAAGGAATTTAAGAGGACCTAAATTAATATAATTTCTCAAGAGTGAAACTCCTAATTAATTATGAGTAAAACGTTATGCCCATTTTTCTTGGGGACCTATTTTCTGTCAATTTTTGGGTGAAACGTGTAGTGTTTCTTCTTGTGATGTTCCATGTGATCAAATGGAGCCTTGTTCCCTTAAAGGAATGTTCTTGGGTCATGTAAGGACCTAAATCCAAAGGCACATCAAATTATATTCATTCTAGCATTAGTCTTGGTTTAAATCTTGAGACTGGACCTATAATGTAATTAAATGCCTGACTGGCCGACTTGTGGCTTAATTGGCTATATAAGGAGTCTAGATTGATGTAGTAGGGCACCAAGAGGAAATTAAGAGGTATATTTAGAGAGGATTATCAAGATGCATCATTGGAGACAAAGATAGGATGCGAGCTGTGACTCTGATTTCATAATTCTCATTGTATAAGGCCGAAACCCGGAAGGCCTCATAGCCAGGCATGTTGAAAGATATAATATAATTTCTCTATTGTTGCTGCTAGTTGATTTCCTCATCCATTGTGATTATATTAATTTCATGTTTCATTATATTGCTTCCATTGTGTAACTCTGAGCAGGGCTTGTTTGTGGATTCAAGTGGAGTCAATTTTGCTTGATTCCGCTTGTATCTACCCTGCCCCTGCATCAAGTGGTATCAGAGCGAGTTCTTTCTTGTGGATTGGATCATGGAGAACCTTATTGGATTGGTTGTAGGGTGGAAGATTTGAGATCTGACCTATAACTTGCAGAAGGTTATGATCTTGCTGGAACTTGATTGTCAAGATGGTTTGTGGTAGAGGAAATGATAATGCTATCATGGATATGTTGAGGCAGATTGCAACTAGGCTTGAAGCTGTAGAGACAACCCAGAGAAGAGGTGCGCATCTTGAAGATGTTAGTGATGAAGAAGAAGAAGCAACACCTAATCCTAAACTTGAAGTTGAACAAGATGAGGAAAGACTTTTGAGAGTTTTGTCTAAGGCTAACTCCAGACCTACAGTTGAAGTTGCTTGCTATGATGGAAGACTTGAGACCAATACACTTTTGGATTAGATCTCTGAGATGGATAAATACTTTGAGTATGAAGATAATCCTAATAATAAGAAGGTTAAGATAACAGTCACAAAGTTGAAAGGGCATGCATCTCTTTGGTGGGATCATTTATAAAATGAGAGACAAAAGAGAGGAAAAGAAAAGAATAAGACATGGATGAAGATGCTTGGAAAGATGAAAAAGTTTCTTCCAGCTGACTACCAAGTTAGTTTGATGAGAAAGATGCAAAATTTGAGACAAAAGGACATGAGTGTGAAAGAATATAATGAGGAATTTTACAAATTGGATATCAGATCTGGACATGTGGATGATGAAGTTGAGAAGGTGGCTAGATATCAGAATGGCCTAAGGACATCTATTCAAGATGAGATCAACTATGTGAAGATAGATAGTGTGGAAGAAGCATATCAATTTTCTTTGAAGGCAGAAGAGAGATTGACAAAGATACATGAACAAAGACAAAGAGGAAGAGGTGGCAGATTTCAGAGAAGTGGAGGAAGATCTTATGGAGAAAGTAGCAGATCTGACAATGCAGCACAAGATAAAGGATGGAAAGATGAACCTACTAAAAGAGGTAATTACTCTAGAGGTAGCTATACTGGTTACTCTAGGAATAACAATAATGGGAAAAGAGAAGAGAAATCTCGGTTTAAAGGTACTTGTTACAAATGTGGTGAAGAAGGACATAGAGGTTTTGAATGTACTAACTCTGGAAAGAAGACTGGAGGTAATGGTAGAAATAATTTGGCTTGTGAAGAAGTTGAGGAAATGTCTAATGAACCTGAACATGGTGAAAACTTGATGTTAAGAAGGATCTTGTGGAATGAAGAAGTTGATGAGGAACCTATTCTGAGGAAAAGTTTGTTCAGAACCAGATGTAAGATCGCTGACAAATGTTGTAAGGTAATCATTGATAGTGAAAGTTCTGATAATTTGGCATCCAAAGATTTGGTTAAAAAATTGCAGTTGCAGAGATTGAAACATCCGAAGCCTTACCATATTGCTTGGATCCAGAAGGAGCATAAACTACTTGTAAGTGAACAATGCCTTGTTAAGTTCAAAATTGGGAATTATCACGATGAAGTCTTGTGTGATATTATGCCTATGGATTGTTGTCATATTCTTTTGGGTAGACCTTGACAGTATGATAGGAAAGCTTTGCATGATGGTAGATTGAATCAATATACTATTTGGATGGATGGAAAGAAACAAGTATTATTGCCTTTGATAGAGAAGTTTGATGAAAGTCACTATACTACAGTCAGAGTATGCTTGTTTGAAGGTAAAACATTTACAAGAGAAATGAAAGAACATAATATTTTCTTTTCATTGAAGCACAAGAGTGGACAATAAAATAAGGTTGCTGATGCCTTGAGCTAAAGAAGAAGTTTGCTGACAGAGATGAGAGTTGAGGTACTTGGTTTTGATGATTTGAAGTGTTTGTATGAGACTAACATTGATTTTTTAGAACCTTGGAAAGCTTGTAAGGAGTACATAGTGAGTGATAAGTGGACTGATTATTTCATTCAAGAAGACATGTTGTTTAAAGGAGTTCAGTTGTGCATACCTAGAGGATCTATGTGAGAGAACATAATGAAGGAGAAACATAGTGGTGGACTTGCTGGACATTTTGGGATTGATAAGACTATGAATTTGATTTCAGAGAGATACTTTTGGCCACATATTTACAGAGATGTACAGAGACTGGTAAGAAGTTGCAGAGTTTGTCAAGTAGCAAAATGAACTAGTCAGAATGTTGGATTGTATACACCTTTTCCTGTACCTGATAGACCTTGGGAAGACGTGAGTATGGACTTTGTTATTGGATTGCCTTTAACTTAGAGAGGTAATGATTCTATTTTGGTAGTGGTTGATAGATTTTCTAAGATGGCACATTTCATACCTTGTAAGAAGACATTTGATGCATTGCATGTAGCTGAATTATTCTTCAAGGAAGTGGTAAGATTGCATGGTTTGCCTAAATCTATTGTTTCAGACAGAGATACTAAGTTTACTGGTTACTTTTGGAGAGCACTTTGGAAGAAGATGAATACTGAATTGAAGTTTAGTTCCACATTTCACCCTCAGACAAATGGACAGACTGAAGTTGTGAACATAAGTTTGGGAAACTTGTTGAGATGCTTAGTTGGAGATAATCCTGCTAATTGGGATTTAGTTTTGGCACAAGCAGAGTTTGCATATAATAATTCTATGAATAGAAGTACTAAGAGGACACCATTTGAGATTGTTACTAGATTTCATCCTAAGGGAACCACATAACTGAGAGATTTACCTACTGAAACAAGAAGAAGTGCTAAAGCTGATCATTTTGCAGAATACATGAGAACTTTGCATGATGAAGTCAAAAGGAATTTGGAGGACAGTAATCTGAAGTATAAACAGAGAGCTGACAAGAGGAGACATAAATCTTTTGAAGTTGGAGATGAAGTTATGATTCATTTGAAGAAGAATAGATTTCCAGTTGGTACCTATAACAAGCTAAAAATGAAGAAGTTTGGACCTTGTAAGATTCTGAAGAAGTTTGACAGTGGAAATGCTTATGAAGTAGAATTGCCAGAGGACATGGATATATCACCTATATTCAACATTGCTTATATATTTGAGTACTTTGAATCAAATGATGAGATAGAAGATGATCTAGATTATCCTAAGAAAAATAAGGACAACATTGAGAAGATCTTGAATAAAAGAGTGAGCAAGAGTACAAGAGGAAAAGACTACATGGAATATCTAGTTCAGTGGAAAAACAAGCTAGTTGAAGACAGATCATGGATTACACAAGCTGAGTTGGATCTTTATGATTCAAGTCAGAATATGAGTAGTTCTTGATGTGGACATCAGTTCTTTATTTACCCCAGGTGTCTGATGCAGGAGCATCTTGGGTCTTTGAGCAATCTTGCATCAACCAAAAACATTTCCTGATTTCTGTACCTATTTTCTGTTGTTTTATTTATAATTGTTGTATTTGTTGGTTTCATGTTGTGTAAAGCTTAAATTATGCTAAGGACCCATTTGAGAACCTTCTCCTATGAGAACATAAAGTTTTGATGGACTGTTTCATAGTTACAGCTGTTTTCCTTATCGTCAGAACCACGTTTTCCTGCAGTTTTGGTGCTGATTGTTCATAATGGTGATCTTGATCCATAAGGAATAATAATTTTCAATCTTAAGGACTTTAAGAGGACCTAAATTAATATCATTTCCCAAGAGCGCAAGTCCTAATTCATTATGAGTAAAAAGTTATGCCCAGTTTTCTCGAGGACCTATTTTCTGTCAGTTTTTGGGTGAAACGTGTAGTGTTTCTTCTTGCGATGTTCCGTGTGATCAAATGGAGCCTTGCACCCTTAAAGAAATGTTATTGGGTCATTTAAGGACCTAAATCCAAAGGATCATCAAATTATATTCATTCTAGCATTAGTCTTGGTTTAAATCTTGAGACTGGACCTATAATGTAATTAAATGCTTGACTGGCCGACTTGTGGCTTAACTGGCTATATAAGGAGTCTAGATTGATGTAGTAGGGAATCAAGAGGAAATTAAGAGGTATATTTAGAGAGGATTATCAAGATACATCATTGGAGACAAAGATAGGATGTGAGCTGTGACTCTGATTTCATAATTCTCATTGTATAAGGCCGAAACCCGGAAGGCCTCACAGCTGGGCATGTTGAAAGATATAATGTAATTTCTCTGTTGTTGCTGCTAGTTGCTGATCTCATATCCATTGTGATTTAATTGCTTTCATGTGATTTCATATTTCTTCCATTGTGTAACTCTGAGGAGGGCTTGTCAAGTGGAATCAATTCTTCTTGATTCTGCTTGTATCTACCCTGCCCCTGCGTCAATTGTTATTACTACTTTGTCATTTTTGTTCTTTTGTGCATTGGTTGGTAGCCAAAGCATGTGACTTAGAGGACTTAAGAGTTCCCATCTGGATTATCTTGTCTTGTTCTTGAGTGACATTGACAGCAAAATCATATAAAGATGGCATGGTGAATTGAGTACCAAGTGCACCCTTAGTAGCATAGAAGGTAGAAACAAACACAAAATATTTTGAACTTAATTTAGAGAGAATACTAAGAATCAGTTGTTCATCTTTCTTTTCAATTCCACATTATTTTAACTGCAGCCTTATTGATTTCAATTTAGTGAAGAAATCTTGGATTGTGTTGAAATTGCTTGGACTTAAACTTATTAGTTCATTCTCCAACATGTGACCCCTCATCGATTCTTATGTGCCAAATAGTGTTTCTAGCTTTTTCCAGATTTCATTTGGTGTACTCAAAGACTCAATGTGAAAGAGAAAATCAGAAGAAACATACAAACACAATGTTCCATATGCCTCATCACATCTGTTTAGCCACTTAGGATTATCTTCATCTTTAGCAGGTTCAGTTTCAAATACCATAACTTTATCCTATTTAATCTAGCTTTCCTTAAGTGAATTGTCATGCGTGATTTCCACTCAAAGTAATTATATGGATTTAGGATGGGCATATTTGTTTGATCCATGATGAAGAAAAGCAGAGAAGAAATGCTAAAAAGAACAAAATTGAACCAAGACATGTTGATGTTTGTAGCATCCGTCAGATAAATAATATTGACTATATGATTTATGAGAAATGATTTATTATATATATTCATATATATATATATATATATATATATATATATATATATATATATATATATATATATATATATATATATATATATATAATGATATTATTATATATATTGATATATATGTATATATAAAGTTAGGTTATAATTATTCTCATAATAAATAAATAGTTAAATTGATAAAATAATAATAATTATTATTATGTAAATATTAGATAAATTAATATAATACTCAAGAGATATTATATATATATATGTGTGTGTGTGTGTGTGTGTGTGTGTGTATAATCATAATTGTCATTATATTAATTACATAATAATGAATAGACATGCCCCTTGAAGGGACATGTCTCTTCTTGGCTCATTCTTAATATAAATGCAAGAGATTATTGCATTTGGAAAACACATAAAATGAGAGAGTGCTATTACATTTGCAATGATCCTAAAACTTAACATGGTATCAAAGCCAAGTTGCAAATGTAAGAGAGTAGTTTGTTAATGGTGAATGTGTGACTATTTCAGAAAATTATAGTCTCAGTACAAGGACCATATATCACAAATGGACCGTTGGATTTTTTTAAATTTTAGATATGTTGGTGATAAACTAATTTAGAAGAATCTCACCGGAGCGATTGGAAAGAAAATGTCAGGTTCAAAAGTTATGACCGAATGTGTACAGGTCTATGCAGATTTCTGAACAAAGAGAGTTCTTTGATTAAAAGCTTCAAACACTTTTTATAGTACAAATAAGAAAAGGATCATTACATTAATCATGAGATGAGTATTCCATGTTCATTAATTTTTTTATGTAGTTCTTAAATCATACTATAATATTGGGATAGAAAATATTGTATGCTTTTATCTTTAATATTTCTTTGGGATAATATAGTTTAGTGAGCTATTTGTAATCTCTCTCTGACATACCTTCAGGACAAAAGCACAAGATAATTTCATTCAAGGAAGAAATAACTTGATGCTTGAAAACAAATTGATGATTGAGACTAGATGCAAAGAGAGTCTAATATTTCAAAAGAGGTCAAGAAGTTGATAAACTTGAGCTTCAGAGGGAGTAGATGGTTTGGCCAACTTGTGACAATCAAGTGATCATATTGATTGAGAGGGAGTTCACTATTGAAGGTGAAACATTTATGAGGTAAACTTGATATAAAATTGATTATTATACTTGTGAATTATGAATGTTCTTAATGGGCCTGCCCCCTGTGTAAATCATAAAGAAGTGACGACTTCCAAATGATTATCACTTGTATTTGTTAAAGTTATTAGAAGGTGATGATCTTGCAATAACTTTTCTTTGGTAATATCTTACTTGTGGATAGAATCGCCGATGGAGGCAATCCATAATGAAGCTCATGAGTTTGTGGATAGAATCGCCGATGGAGGCAATCCACACAGGAGCTTGTGGATAGAATCGCCGATAGAGGCAATCCACACCATAGCTCATGAGTTGTGGATAGAATCACCGATGGAGGCAATCCACACAGGAGCTTGTGGATAGAATCACCGATAGAGGCAATCCACTATGAAGCTCATGAGTTGTGGATAGAATCGCCGATGGAGGCAATCCACACAGGAGCTTGTGGATCGAATCGCCGATAGAGGCAATCCACACCATAGCTCATGAGTTGTGGATAGAATCGCCGATGGAGGCAATCCACACAGGAGCTTGTGGATCGAATCGCCGATGGAGGCAATCCACCTGGGAACTGTGGATAGAATCGCCGATAGAGGCAATCCACCTGGGAACTAACCCTCACAATTTATGAACTTATTGTAAGTTACATTTTATCTTCCCTAGCTAAGAGGGAGTGTTGATGTTTGTAGCATCCGTCAGATAAATAATATTGACTATATGATTTATGAGAAATGATTTATTATATATATTCATATATATATATATATATATATATATATATATATATATATATATATATATATATATATCAATATATATAATGATATTATTATATACATTGATATATATGTATATATAAAGTTAGGTTATAATTATTCTCATAATAAATAAATAGTTAAATTGATAAAATAATAATAATAATTATTATGTAAATATTAGATAAATTAATATAATACTCAAGAGATATTATATATATATGTGTGTGTGTGTGTGTGTGTGTGTGTGTGTGTGTGTGTGTAATCATAATTGTCATTATATTAATTACATAATAATGAATAGACATGCCCCTTGAAGGGACATGTCTCTTCTTGGCTCATTCTTAATATAAATGCAAGAGATTATTGCATTTGGAAAACACATACAATGAGAGAGTGCTATTACATTTGCAATGATCCTAAAACTTAACAAGACAACCCCTCTTTTTCACTCAATTTGAAAAACCCCCTCAAGAAAATATGATTTGGCACTTTATATTAGTGCATTTACAACTACCACTAGCAAGAGATACTTAGTGGTCTTGATTTCAATGCATTACAAAACCCTCACATAGAGAATATGCTGAAAATACAATTTTAGCATAGTACTCAAAGAAATAAATAGCACCACTATAATGTACTCGAAAAATTATGCACTTGCAAAAAAAAATCACCTCAATATGAGGTTGTATGAGAAAGTTATGATACTTCGAAGTTCCCAAAATGAGAACTATGCAATGCACAACTAAGAATTGGCAATTTCTGAAAAAAATCTGCATCTAAATCAAAAAACGTCTGCACTAGTGCATAGAGCACAAAAAAATAGCCAAGATCAAAAAAATATTCATGAGAAACGGAGTTTGTATGAGCAAGAACGAAGCATTTGAAAACTGCCTTCAAATTTGCAACTGCCAATGGAGAGGTGTATTGTTGTAGCTTTCCGAGCTCAATTTTGAAAAATATACAAACTTTATGCAAAAATCAAAAGTTACCTAGATGGTTTTTCTATGCTGGGAATAAAACCCAGAAAGTGATTTTCTTGATAATGTATAGAAGATGTTGATCCAGTGTAAACAAGATGCCTTTAGCTACAAAAAAATGACCCAAGCAACCAAACAATGATATGCAAAGGTTTGAATCTGACTTTCTCAAGCCTCCTAGATGTGTTGGAACAATTAAAAATGCTGCTAGTATAACCATAAATGCTGCAATCACCCAGATTTCATAAAACACATGCAAAACCCTAGAGATTAAAAAAATTTCCGTCAAACTTTTCTGATTCTCAAGATCATCTGAAGATGTGAGAGAAGAGCATATTGGGTTTTTCAAAAACTATAATGAAATTTATTAGCCCCTCTAAATCTCTCAAATATGGAAATTAAAATCTACTCTTGCACATAGAAAAACTCTGATACCATGTTAGAATCTGAAAAAGATTATTAACCTAGAAAACTAGTACAAATAATAGATATCTAAACTATGATTGCAAATGATACAAAATCAAAATAGCAACATAGAGTTGGTCTCTAAGAGACTAATGCAAATGCTAGAAGCAAAATAGCATTAAGAGGATGCAAAAGTAAGAGATATACAATATATCTCCAATATTACAAATACATGAGAGCTAGTCTGTTTATATAGGCAAGAGCTAGTAGGAGTAGTTGGAGTCAACCTTCAACCACATCCTTTCTAGAAGAGTAGTTGGAGTCAACCAACTACTAAATAAGGTAGTTAGAGTAGTTAGATTCAACCACTTCTGAGGAGTAGTTGGAGTCAACCAACTACCAAATAAAGTAGTTGGAGCACATAGAATCAATCACATCTTAGGAGTAGTTGGAGTCAAAGTATGACCCAACAATATCCTCCTAATAATATCTAAAAAAGAATAATTCCTCCTAATAAATAAGTTCACCTAAGTAAACTTAAGTAAAGAGTGAAATGAAAAATAAGCATTTACTCTAACAAAATTTAGGCATATAATAATTAATTATTTTATTAATTATTATCATACAACCTAGGTTTGTTGACCCTTTTAGGGTTTTAGATCTCCTTTTATAAGGATTGATCTCTCTTGTAATTTTGTTGAGAAACATTCATTTTATTGAATTGCAACTTTTGTTTCTGCACATTAAAAATGTCTCCTCTTTCATGGATCCTTGCGTTCAAGCCTCTCTAGCTTCTTGCTTCTCTCTCATTTTGTGATAGGTGTTTGCATGCAGGTGTTCTTGGGAGATGTGGGTTGTTTACTCATCAACTCCAATATGGTATCAGAGCTTTAGATCTATTTTCCCCTATCCTCTTCCTGAGAGATTCAGTCATGTTCGTCAGATCTGTAGTTTCAAAGGGTTTTCTATTGGATCTTGGGATAACCTCTATTTATGGTAATCTTGGCCTCAAACAGACCTCATTGTTGCATTCAGAGTGCCCAAGAACCCCTAGATCCATATAAAATTTGTCCAATTTGGACAAAGTTGGAATCCGTGGCAAATTTTTTTGCAATTGGCCCCGATATGGATCTCAAGGTGATCATTGGTATTTGGAGCATTTTTGGCACAAACGGACCTCAGTGATGAGCTTGTAATGGCCAAAAACCTCCAGATCCATATAAGGCACGTCCAATTTGAACATCGTTGCATTCTGAGGCAATTTTGTTTTTGCATGTCAAGCCATATGACCCTGGCACTTAAATCGAGGCAAAATTGTATTGACTAACATGCAAATTGAGACAAAAATTTTATTTCCATGACATGAAAATCAAGGAAAAAATCAAACACCTTGGCACACAAATTGAGGCAAAAGCCGTATGACTTGTCACACATCCCGATGTGCGCATGTGATTTTGGAATTTTTTTGGGGCAGCAACGGTCATTTGGCCATCAAATTTAAGCCCCTCATTTTCTGACGTCAACATGCATCAATATCATTTTCACCATTTTTGAGCCCTCCAGCACACTAGTTGGTATTTTTCTCACAACTTGAGCATACGGTGTTGAAATTGGGCAAACAAGATATCGTCAGAAAGATGGTTCCGAGCTCTATCCAGATCTAGAGGTTTGAATTTCTGATTTTTTTATTTTTGATGATATTTTTTTACTGTCAAAGCTATATGTTTAGTTTTTTCACTCCAAGAGCTTTATCTTGTGCATGTGGACTCCGTTTTGGGAAAATGATATATCATTGGAAATCTTGTTCTGAGACCTTTCCAGTGCTATGAGTCATTTTTCTAGATTCTACTTTAGGTATATTTTATTTAGTTTCTTATATTTTTGCAATTTGGTGGATATCTTAGATGTTTCAGATCTTGGGATCTTTTCCTTTTGTGGAATGGCTCTTCTTAGGCTATTCTTTTGTTTCCAAAGCCTTTTCTCTTCTTTGATTAGTGTATACTTCACTTTTGTAGCATTCGTTTATGAACAAACACTGAGATAAAATGCCATTCTATTGCATGTATGAGATCTTGTACATGTTCATGCTCTATGTAAAGTGCCAGAGGGGATTGATGTTTTCCTTTATTTTCCATCTAATTTTGTCATGTGAGTGTTCCTCCAACGATATTAGCCTCAGGTATCTCTATTTGTGTTTTTACTCTCTCTAGACGTTTGATGTTTTATATTCTTCTTCATCATGCAGTTCATATTGGATGATCTTTTCAGTGTACCTATCATTAATCCCTTGTCAACATTATGTGGGGGTTTCTATTGTTGGTTCTACTGCTTCCTTGGTTCAATAGTGTGAGCTATGTATTAAGTATTTGATTCTATGTACTAGGCAGATGCAGTGGCTGGGTACCTATGCATTCTGGCGAGATGGATCATTTACCATATGGACACTCTTTTCTTTCCTATTTTTGGATGCTCTGTTCCAGCTTTGATTGATCAAATCTTTAGAATTTTGGCATTTTTATGCCATCTATATTTTCAAGTTCAGGTGTTTTCCTTTTTTTGCCTCCTGATTTGAGTAGTGTCATTTGAGGGCACTCGTGCAGATTATAGTATTTTGTATCTTTGACTTCAATTGTTTGCCTCCTGATTTGAGTAGTGTCATTTGATGGCACTCAAGCAGATTATAGTCTTCTCTACCTGGTCATATTTCAATGGAGGATCTTCAGATCATCAATTACTTCTTCACAAAGTTTGCAACTTCTTGCTTTAGTGATGTTCTACATATTCATCCTTGTTCCTTTTTTTTGGAACATTCCTAGTTTTGGAGGCTTTTTCAGTCTTTCAGAGTAGTCTTCATCTTTTTTTGGAGTAGAGTTTTTCCTATGTGGTTTCCTCTATTTCTCCACTTTATAAAGACTCTCTTTTGTACTTGGGTACCTAATTAGGTCTTTTGTTGCTGGGACCCATTTTCTTTCAGTAGTTCTTTCTAGGTTTTTAGCTTCTCCCAATGTTTATCTTAAGGGGGGTGTTAGAGTAATAAAGTGTTTACTTATTAATTAAATCATATTAATTTTTATTATCTCTTTTTACTTAAGCTAAACTTTAGGCATATAATAACTAATTATTATCATGCAACCTAGGTTTGTTGACCCTTTTAGGGTTTCAGATCTCCTTTTATAAAGATTGATCTCTCTTGTAATCTTATTGAGAAACATTCATTTTATTGAATTGCAACTTTTATTTTCACACATCAAGAATGTCTCCTCTTTCATGGATCCATGCATGCAGGCCTCTCTAGCTTCTTGATTCTCTCTCTTTCTATGACAAGTGTTTGCATGCAGGTGTTCTTGGGAGGTGTGGGTTATTTATTCATCAAATCCAATAGAGATTCTACATGAAGATGAGAAGACAACTGCAAAAGAGCAATCAGATATGAAGGGGGAGAGAGAGCAGCAGATAGGCATGGATGGGCCTATTGAGGGAAGAACTCATGAAGTTGGGAGAGAGATTCTAGAGGTTGCTGATGAAGTTGTTGGATGTATGGGTGAAGGAATCTAGATTGGGATAGTTAGATGTCCTTTGAAAGTTACTCTTGAGAGGAAAGAGGAAAATGCTATGAAAGAAGCCATAGATGAAGTGTTTGCATGCCAAGGAGAATGGCATTGGGAAGATGAGTTGAGGAAGGTATCAATGATGGAGACCATGAGGAGTAAAGAGTTGAGACTCTTGAAAGAAGACAAGGTGAAGGGGGAAACAAGGTGGCATATAGGAGTTGAGAAGAAGGTTGTGTGGCCTGTGAGGAGGCTAGTTGCAAAGAGGAATTTGATGGATGAGAGATCTATTGAAAAAGGTCAAGGAATGGGTTATGAGAAGACCCAACAAGTTTCTCAAGTTAAGGAGAGGCTACGTCCACAAGGGTTGATGGAGAAGAAGACTTATGGGCAAGGTTTGAAGCCATATTAACAAAATAAAAAGATATGGGAGGAATGTTGAAAGAAAATGAAGAAAGGAAGAATGAAGGCATTGAGAAGGTAGTAGGAGTCTCAAATGAAGAGACCAGGCATGCAGTTGTAGGAGACACTAGTCATGATAGGGCTAGAAGGACATAATTATCTCCAAGGATGAAGATTATACAAGAAGAAGTTGATCAACAAGTGGAAGGGAAGAGGTTGAATCCAATGTATCTATGGATACATAAACAAATTATACTTTTTATTTCTCCTTTTATTGCATGCTGGTAAGAATGTTCTATGGATGATCCTCTAGATGAACAAGAGGAAGGCATTGGTATCAATGGTGAAAGGAGAAGTACTTGGTACAAGTACACAATGATTTCATTTGCTCTTTGAGAAGAGTCATTGAGTGGGTTGGGTCTTGAATTAATTAGGTTGAAGAGGAATCTAAGAGTGTTGTTACACAACAAAGGATATAACTATCATTCTCCTATGAAGATTCTTGTTTGTCCACTAGTCTCTACATCACTCCCGGCCTAATATTACATTTTTCCAAGAAAGGAAAACATTCATATCAAAATAGAGAGTAAGAAACATTGTTATAAGACAGTGAGTATCCATGAAAAGAGTAATATAATGTATGAAGTGACTACATACAAGGAATGGTATTAAAAGAAGGGGTCAAAATATAGACAAAGAGAGGACAATGGTTTCAATAATGAGTGACATAGATGATAGCACATGAATAGTGAATATATAATTCAATATAGATCCAATGTTTGAAGTGGTGTATCCTCTATAAAAAAACATTCATATGTTATGAAAGAACATTAAATGCAAAGCCAACCACAAAGATACAAGAGGACATGAAAAATGTGAAGAAACTATTGATAAACAATGAATGAGGACTGTGGACAATAAGGGGGAAGTGAATAGAGAATGTTGTGAACAATGAAAACAATCAAGGTTGTAAATTTTGGACAGTCAAGGTAATATTAAAGCTATCTACTGTTTGGGAAGTAAGAAAAATCAAAGATAAACTATGATATCAAAAAATAGTGATCTGGAATGATAGCAAAGAGCAATCCACAATAACCCATTAGTTAATGATGACAAGTCAAGCATCAAAATGATACTATCCTATTGAAGGAATGATAAGAATTGTATGCAAATAGAATAGGACTTGAGTGTACCTAGGGAGGGGTACTTGTCCTTGAGGAATATGACTTATGACAATGTCTGGCCATTGGATCTACATTGAAGGTAAGGGAATTTAGTGAAGACCTTGGGAAAAGAACTAGTACAACAACATATTGACTTATTAGAGTGAGGTTGAGGGATCCCTCTACATCAGAAGGGGTACTGATCCATGTGGAATAGGACTAGTAGGTGTTTTTAACCATTGAATCTACGTCATTGGTTTAGTTTGAGCTTCACTTAGTTTAGAGAATACTTTGATATTCTCTACTTAACAAGGCCAACTGTGTGAAGGTGGAAGCTCATTTGGCCCCTCCCCCCCTAACATCACTCTAAATTCCCCATTAACATCTAATAAAATTCATTCATTCATTCATCCATTTTTGAAATACAACATTCAATCATTATAATCACATAACATTCATTAACACATAAAATTAATTAACACATAACATTCTTGAATAATTCATTAACACACCATTCATCAAAATTTACTAGTACAAAATTACATTCACTAAGACAATGTTCTTTCATTAGCAAAAAAGGTTAATTATAATCATTTTTTTTTCTTGTTCAATTTTTTAAGGTAACGGCTAAGCAAAGCATCAATATCTACGACATTCCCCTCTACTGCTTTTGATCTCAACATGTCTCCTCCTCATGTGTTGAGGAACATGAGGCTCCTGTGCCAAAGGGGGGTCCGTTGTAATAACAACTACATGGGTTAAATTCACAACATTTTATATTAGTGTTACAAGTATTTCATTAATTAAAAGAACTATAACTCAAAAAAATAATTTAAAAGAACAAAACGTAGATTTTATATACCTGATAGTGCCACATCATCTACAATAACATTTTTGTCATCCCCAAAGTCAACATGGTGTCACTCTGAACATCCTCCACTTGTTCAGCATGACGTTTTGTATGCTCTAAAATATACACAAAAAAGGTTACACCAATTTCAATTTAAGATGTTAAATTGTATCAATAATTACATAATTAATTTTCAATAGCTAATGGACACCTCCATCACTGCAATGGACATTAGGGCCTTCGTCATGCAGCACAGGTTCTATGTTAGGATTATGAGGCTGCATTGCAATGTCATGCACATTGCTATCATTCTTTTCTTTTTAAAAACAAAAATAGTCAATTTATGTTTGAAATTAACATCAAATAGATTGTTGCTCAAGTATTCAATTTTAAATATTTTTGATTTGGCCTATTTACTTGTTGAACTGATGTAGTAGACTCTTGGGTTGGGCCACTGGAAGCTTGGCGTAGGCATTCAACCATGACTTCATAGCCTTCCTTGAAGGTAATTTTTTTGTGTTCTTCCGTGGCCTCTAAATTAAATTCCGAGTCCTGCATTTTTGGCTTAATATTATGAATTCTCTAGGTATTGTTTGATTAAACAAAATTATTTATAATTTATAAAAATTTTGATGTGGAATTTCATTTACCACTACTTACAATTAGTGCTTGAACTTTTGAATAACCACTAGAGCCTAGTTTGTGTTGGCCAAGCTTTTGTAGTCAGGCCTTTGTTTCCTTTCATGTGTCTCGCAACCTATGAAAAGTTTGATATAGATTATATAGATATAAAGATCACTAAATAGTGCATAATTACATTCTACTAGTTAATACTATCGCATACATTTTTTTCTTATTTGGTGGTGTAATTATTTTTTGAGTATCCCCTTTCTCCTTTGCATCTAAAATGAATTCATTCCAATGCCTCACTAAAATAAAGGGAGGATGCTTGTACTTTGGGTTCTGGACTAGACTCCTTCTATATGAGTCCCTCATAGTCTTAAGATGTTTGGATGCTTTTTCAAAAAAATTCTTTTCCTAAAAAGTGCTACTACCAAACTCATGCTCTAAATCTTTTATGAGTTGTTCTTTTAATTTTTTATCTTGTAAGTTCCACCTTTTAAGAAAAAAAACAAAATTGTTAGATAGAAAAATTAACTAAAGTTGTGTACCTTGAATATAGTAAAAGAAATGGAATAAAAGGAAAAATATTGTACCAATTAATGATATGAAATAAAAATAGTGGGATAGGGTTAGTTCACTTATGATGTTCCACCTTGTACATATGGTGGGCCTGAATATCTTTAATGTCAACTCATAAAGTTTTTTATAAAAATAATCGTTCCCTGCAAAAATGTCATGGGATCATCAATCCAAAACTTGTTATGAATAAGTCAATTATAATTAGAATATAAATAATAATAATTTTAAAGTACCTAGAAGCTTAAGACATTTTAAAGACATCAATTCTTTATCGGCCATCAAAAATGATGTCTGCATAACTCTCATGCTAGAAACACGGGTAGATCTAGGAAATGATAGTAAATTATCCCCAATATAGGTACTCTAATCTGTATCCGATGTAGCAGCTAGTGTATCTCCTATTGCACATAATTAATCCACTATGAAATGTACCCAAGATTAAGGTACAAATTATGAAACCATAATTAACACAAAACCAAATATGGCAAAACAAGGATTTACCAAATGTAGACTATGAGGACGTCAATGTTTGCATCCTCCTTATTGCTAACATTGCAGTCAGAAATCTCAGAGGGTCAATCCTTGTAGGAGGATTCACCTACACTTGATGACCCAAACAATACATTGTTAGCAAAGACAGTCTGAAATAATAAAAGTAAGAGTAGCTTTCAATAAAGTTTGAGTGAAGATTTTCTTAGAAATTTTGAATCAGTTGTAACTGTACCTTTTCCTCTAGCTATATCTATGGTATTAGTAAGTCCAATGAAAAATGTACATTTCTAATTAGTAAGTCCAATGAAGTTTGTGAATGTTCCAAAGCAGGGTAATTTTTAGTGGCGAATATTCACCTTTTGGCGAATTCTAGGAATAATGTCTCCTGGAATTGGCGAATTGCGTAGGTATACGCTGGCAAATATTCACCCAATCTTGACACGGTAACTGTTGAATATTAATTGGAATCACCAATCAGATTTGCCGTTTGACACTGTTGACCATCATATTCACCTATAATTAATGTGACGTGGTTCTTTTAATGGTCTCTTATTCGCCAGTGATATTAATTATGAATTGCATATAAAATTTGAAATAGCCAAATGGTTTATATTGTTATCTTAACCACGACCTATTTCGCCACCCGTTAATTAATTATTTTATTGGTCCACGACGTATTTCACCAACCCATTAATTAATTGTTTTATTGGTCCACGACGTATTTCACCAACACATTAATTAATTATTCACCACGTATATTTAATTTTTCGCCAAACATAGCATTGATCAGGTCGGCACTCAACACATTTTCGCCAAAAGCTCGAGATTTTAAAAATTGGAAATTTGGAATTTGGTATCATGGATTAATATAAATTCAAATCAAATTTAGAAAACTTAGAAGTAGTCTTATCATGTGTCGTTACAAATTTTTGGAGCCAAAACCTGGAGGGCTAGATTTACAAATAACAATCTTGCAATAGTAAATAGAGGATTCAACATTTCAGAGAGTAAAAAATTAGAGGAAGCAGGACAAAGGTAAACAATTATTTGTTCAACTTCACATTTCACAATTCATAGTATTGCTATTAATTTTAATTCGTAGAGGCTAGAATCCTAGTGACTAGTGAGAGGTCATTGGGTAAAGATGTCGGACAAGGGTGACTATCCCAAGGCTGAGATTGAGTATCCTCAGGGTACTACTGCTGAAGGGATTTAGATATCAGGGGAGGTTGAGACTTAGGGCAGTGAAGAGATTGGAAAGCTAGACAAGGGTAAGACTCCTCAGGGTAGTGAAGGGCCTGGGAGGCCATCAAAACACCCAAAACTTAAAGATACTACCATAAAGGCTTTCTTTGGAGTTGGCAATGTTTCTGCTCCATCAACATCTGTAATTGCGAGTGCAAAATCCATTCACAGTAGCTCACCAGTACCAGTACCACAAGTCGGGGTTGTCATTGAGTTAAATGAAAATCAAAATGCATCAAATGAGGATAAAAATGGTGGCACGAGAGAAGATGTTATAAGGGATACAAAGAACCAGTTGGAAGAAAATGGTAGCAATGAAGATAATAATAATGTTGGTAGGAAGAAAAGAAAAAGGGAAGTAAAAATGGGGCGGGAGTGGGAAATGGCAAGAAATTTTAAGGTTGATTGGGTAGAAAAGTACTGGTTCATTGAACCAGTCCTAAGCAATGATGAACAACCAACATAATGTAGGTGTAAGATTTTTACCTGGAAACTTAAAAGAGAGAAGAAGTTGCAGCTAAAGCTTGATACTATAGAAAAGCATATTGGTAAGGCTTATGAAAAATAGACCATAGACAAACAAGAAATATCAGTAGTGAGATGGAAATCAAAAGAAGAATATCTTCATGTTAAGTATGCCATAGAATATGAAGAGCATAACAAGAGAATGGCAGTAATTGCTAGTAGTGAAAATCCAATCAAGGCTAGGTTTAAACATGCAGCCAATGAAGCAAACCTGGCAAAGACCGTTTAGATGAGTGTTGTTTTTCATATTATGTCCAGAGGGTGTCCTATGGGAGACTTCTTAGAATATGGTAATTTATTATCTTTTTTGAAAGTTCCTCACTATCCCATGTCACATTAGTCAACAAACGTTGGATGGGAAATGGCAAACTATCTTTCTGAGGTGGAAAAGCAAAATTTATAGGAGAAAGTAAAACAGTCTAGATTCATTTCATTATCCATAGATGAAGTTACTGTAGTAGATAACACTTCTTGGATTTGTATGCATGTGTATACAGTAAAAGAACATGTCCACCAAGCTCATCTACTCTACATTTGTAAAATTAGGGGCAATTCTATAGCAGAAAACTTATATTCTTAAGTGAAGAATGCTTTGCATGAAGTTGCTGGTATGGATGATTTGACAATTGGAAAGAAGTTAGTGTGTGTTGCAGCTGATGGAGCTGCAGTAATGCAAGGCCAAAGGAATGGTCTCTGTGCAAGATTACAAACTAGTATTGCACCTTACATGCTTGGCATATATTGCATGGCCCATCAAATGAATTTAGCATATAAAATTGTAAGCGATTTTCCTACAATGTCAAAAGTTGAAGATCTAGTTTGCGACATATACTCTTACTTCTGCAGAAGTCCTAAACATTTTGTAGAATTTAAGATTTTCTCAGAGGGAGTAACACTAGGAAACAAGCTTCTCAAGGATGTTGAGACCAGATGGATCTCTTTGCATGGACCAGTAGAAAGAGTTCTAATAGAATATCAATCCTTGATCGGAGTAATATATGAGCAATGCCTCACAGTAGACAAAGCTCCTGATTTGTTACATAAGTTAAGTGATATAGAGACTCTATTAACTTTAGCTAGTCTTCTCCCCATGCTAGATTTAATGAACAAGCTTGTTAAGAAAGCCCAAGACAGGACTATGTATATCCATGAGTACTTAGATTTACGTAAAATGACATGCGTTGCCCTAGATAATTTATACTCAAATATGATAACAATTCAAAGCCCAAATTTTTTCAAGTGGCAAATAATTACAAATTTGAATCATGCTGAGAATTTTTTTCAATTCAATGCAAAAAATGATTTATGTGTGTTTGTGAAAGGATATGAAATACCTATGCACCAATCTAAGACGGGTAAGTGAGGCAGACTACTTCCAGTTAAAAGGGCTGATTTTGACATGTTTGTTAAATCTGTTAGTGAGAATTTGAAGTCAATTTCCTACCAACTTTCAAGTGAGATTTGTGAAAGATTCCCTAGAGAAGAAATTCTTGAGGCCATGGGTTGTGTGTTTCCTCATTTTTGGAAAAACATCAGAGATAGACAACATGATGCTCATATGTTTCATAAAAAAATTGATGAATTGATCAGAGAGTTTTCAAAACATGCAGATTGCAATGGACAACCAATTGATGGAATTATAGATTCAGATATTTTTAAAAAAAAATGTAGACAATTTGCATCATGTATGAAATTGCAGTTAAAAAACTTGGAGAATCCATTTCAACCTGGTGCAATAACTAGGCTTTGGAAAAGGATAGAGCAGAGTGAAGTACTACGTGATTCAATATCAGAATATTTCAAACTTGTTGATTTATGTCAAACAATGATATTGGGGTCGGTGGAAGATGAAAGAGTTTTCAATGCATTGGGGTTTTTGAAATTAAAGATCAGAAACAAACTAGACAGAAATTTGGAAACTTGCTTGAGGTTGTTTGTAACTCAATACAATGTTACAGACTTTCCTTATGATAGGGCATTGGCAATTTGGAATTCCCTACGTGAAAGACGAGGGCTTTTGAACACTACTTCAAAACATGGTGGTTCAGGGACAAACGATGGATCTTGGTCCCAAAATCAGAATGAAGATGAAGAGTTTTTTTATTTTGAATACCCAACTCAAAATGAAGAAGAACCTCTTGCTAGTAGTAGTAGTCAATTTCAGGAGCTGGATTCCATGTGGGATATAGAAGAGGGCGAGGCAGACTACTCATTGACACTGAGTGAAGAGTGAACTATGAAGTGATTTAGAATTAGCATTTGGTTAATAGGTATTTATAATTTTATACACTGTATACTTATTACTGTACTTGTTGGATAAATTGATAATGGAATTGGGCTTGATTCTGAATATTTATTAATTTATTGACAATTTATTAATTGACTCATATTCAGCTACAAGCCTACGGGTACAAGTAATAAGTATTGTTCATGATTTTTGTAATTTGTAATTTAAAATTTTGAATTCATGATTTTTATAATGTAGATTGTATAAACTAGAATGTCCCTCTTTGTCCACAATAGCAGGTGCCAGGGATATATATGATTTTTGTAATTGTAGAATGTTCAAGAAATTTGTAATTTGATATAACCTTGCGAAGTCCCACACAAAACCTTTCATAACCTCTCAGCTGTTTAATCTTGTAACTAATTAACCTTTCTGAAGTTACGCCTTTCTGCCAGATGCTTCATCGCAGCTTCGTAACTGCCAACACTAATGGCCAACAAACCCTCACGAAGCTCCGTAAACCAACTATTCCTAACAAAGTGTTCTGAAGTTATGCACGCCATTAGTCGGGAGTCCTTCGAAAGTTCAGAACCCATTAGCATCCTAACCACTTAATCGTGGAGAAGTTACGAAACAACCTAGCATTACTTCAGAACATTGCCAATGGTCTGTTAGTAATGCACACATGCTTACTAGTATATCTTGGATTTTATCAAAGGTTCCTAGATTCACACTACTTACTAGTATATCCTTAAGAAAAACTTCAGAGAATTTATGTTATATTCAAAGCTTATTTAATCTGATCCTGGATCAGAGCTGAGAAATATGAACATACACACAAAGATTATTCATGCAATTAATCAGAACAATTCATAATTCAAAGAGAGATACTCAAGGAGAGATATAAATCTTGGATTATATTCAAATGCTATATTATATCATGCACACAAAATTCTTTACAATGTAACCTTCTGAAAATAACTTGAACCAAAAGATACTGTCTTCTATAGAAAATATGCCTATTACAGTCTATGATATCCCAGACTCAAGAAACTTATCAGTCAAATTGATCAAGTTCTTGGTCCTTTTTCATTGATCCTGGTAATCCTTTTATAGAAAATAAGGATTGCAAACAAGCTTCAGATCATTTTAGAAAAGAAAAGAAAGGAGTGTTCATATAGGACAAAAAATGAAAATAAAACTTTCTAATTCTCATTACAAAACTTTAAAATGGATTGTTAAAATGAGCGCCAAAAATCCTGTAGTAACTCCCAAGGGCAGTTCAACTTCTACCAGGTGTAATAGCCGTTCTCATGATAACTGCTTGATGACTTTATCCTTGTTGGCTTTGATCTTGAGGGTTTGGAACACTGCCACCTGCTACCTCCTCATTTGATGCTTCTTCTTCTTCTGAACTCTCTGCGGGATATGTTGATTTCCAAGTCATATAGGTCTCCTCACTCAGCCAATGAAAGGCAAGGACTTCATCCTTCTTTGGTAATAGTTTGTTCCACTCAGTAACCAACTGGTGAACCTCTATTCTAACATTAGAAAAATACATCCTAGCATCTTGAAGGAGCTCGACAAGTCGTATGAATGAGATATTATCATCTGTATCTAAAATGGAGTCTATTTTAGATAATACTTGTCTATCTATCTACTCCATCCATTGATCCTTATCTTTAATTACCCCATCTGCCTTAATGAGACCAGGAAAAATTTGAAAATCATCCTGGAAGTATCTTACCCTTAAGATTTCTGATCTTCTTCTTATACTTGCCCTATTTACCTCAAAATAAAAAAGATCCTTAACAAACTTGTAAGTTTTTGTTAGCTCTATATCCACAATAGATTTGTCCTTAATTTGATCAAAAAATGATTTCAAATTATCTTTCCTTGTAACCCACTTTTCCAAAATCTTGTCCACAGTAGCCGCTTCTTTCTGAAAAGATGTTAAGACAACTACCAATTGATTTGTAGTTTTATATACTTCCTTAGGTCTTACCTTTGCAAAAAAGTGTGAAACAACATCCTTTATTTTCTTTTCATATTTCTCCTTTACCTTTTGATCAATGTCTTTCTCATCAGTGGAAGGAGGAAGAGGAGGAGGAAATTCAATAATAGGGCTTGAAGAGGAAGGCCCAGCAGGGGAGGAAGCAATCTGCATCTGCTTTGATAATTGCATTGGGCCATGCTCCCCCAATCTCTTCTTCAAATCTACAATTAAAGTATCTCTTTCACGAATCCCCTGTTTCAACTCACCATAAACCTTCAAAACTGCTTCCAACTTGGTAGTGAGTTCTTCCTTCTCTTTGGCTTCCTTTTCTGCCACCTTGGTTGTTAATTGTGTTGTGGCCATTACCATACCTGATGCTTCAACCAAAGAAGTATCAGTAACCCTTCTTACAATTAGACTCCCTGAAAGGTCATCTCTGACAATTTTTTTTCACCTGTTATTTTCATTCTTTCTTAGGGACCACATTACCAAAGCCTGGTGATTGTCACTGAAAGTGACCCCTTTGATAGCCTGTTCTGCTTCCTCTTTAGTCTTGTGGAAAGGAGTGGTCTATTTTCTGACTGCATCAAAAACCACCGCATCAGCTATATCCCACTCTGGAAGGATTAGTACTCTTGATACTTTCACCATATCTCTTCCCTGTTCTGGAGTGATTTTCTTAAATTTTGCAGTCATCTCTATTTTCACTTCCTCCTTTATGATTTGTAAATCCTTCTCTAGATTCTCTTCATGTCTCTTCTCACAAATTTCTTGAAACTGGTTGATGTTCAATTTCCAAAGAAATTGCATGAAAGCCCTAGTTTTAACAAAAGCATCATCAGCCAAAAACTCCTGACAGGCTTGCTTGATTACAAGGTCTAATTCTGTACCTGCCAATTCCCCTACTATTAAATCCAACTTGGGCTCTTCTGGTGCCTCTGGCACTCCCTCATTTATTTCTTCATAGGTCATAAATATTTGACCTAGAGCATCTACTTGTTGTACCTATTCTATAACCTCCTACTCATCCAAAATGTTTAGAGGTGACTATGATGGAGAGTAATATTCTTCAACATGAATAGGTCTTTCTTCCACTCTTTGTTTCTTCGATGGGGGTGGAGAATCAGTTACATCCTTAGAGGCTTGAAGATGAGGAGAGTCAGGGACCTCTATAACCTCCTTTTGTTTCTCAACTTGTTGTGAAGTTGATGGGACATCCCTTTTATCCATCTTCCTTTGTTGGCTTTGCTCTGGTACTAAAACATTGTAACCAGTCTTCTTTTGTACCATGTACCTCCCTGGGGGTAATTTTTTTGCAAATACAAGTTTTCTCAGTAACTGTTTAGCCCTTTCTGGGTCATCCTTCATCACCTTTTCCTTCTTTTCACTCAGGGTCTGAAAGATATCCTGGAAACAATTCATGAGAGTATCTATTTTCTTGCCCATTGGAGTTATGCTCTTCAGGGGGTCCCATCCAGAATCAAAATGTTGGATGAAATCCAATGTCTTTTTGTACACCAACCATTTTTCTTTCCTAACCTCCCATTCCTATAACTCTGGGGTATTTCTGACAATATCTTCAAGAAAGTTAAAAATGTGGTTAACCATGGCACATTTGGCTCTCTTCTTAAACATCTCATTATAAAACCCCTCAGGGTCTGCTGTCCTAGCAATTGTAGTAGCCATATGGTATGGAGAGCCATGATTTTATCTATGTGAACCCATCCACCCTTGGTAATTATGAACTAGTGGGCAATGGTAACATTTGGGAACAGAGTTCCCTTGCCTTTTCCAGTGAGGGCACACTCTTCAATATCTCCTAATTGCCTAATAAATTTTGTGATTCCAATCCTAAGGGGTACATGATAAGGCAATACAAAAGGGGTTCCCCTGAAACCATACAACCTGATGATAGTTGATACATTGTAGAAAATGACATCACCCCAATTGTGTATAATATTCAAATTTTTAGCAAACTGGTTTGGCCTAATGAGCTGTGCCAATGCTACTAGGATTCTTGGGTTGTCTTGGACAAACAACTTCCTGAGTCTGGCTACAAAATGTTTATCAAAATTTGTGAAACTGTGATCCCTTTTATCCCAGGTCATGGTGAGGCTCCACAATTGGACTGGCATATCTTCACCATCCTTGTGTCTTATCAACTCCATTTCTTGCTCAAAATAGTTTGCTCCTTTAAAAAAAAACATGCACATTATGAAAGAATACCAACATAAAAGCCTATCATCTTCATTCTTTTGAATCTTCACTAATCCATTATGGATTAATTCAGCAATAAATGGAGCAAAATCAAAGGTAATAGACAAGTGTGGGTGTAGAATTTGAATCACCATGCACATCAAATGTATTGGCATCCTTTTACTGACATCCTCTCCAAAAACCTGACATAATGACCAATATGCTCCCTTAGCCCCGAAGTCAAAATATTCTATCATAAAAGGCTCCTGTGTGTTCTGTCCCATGATAACCATTTTCCCAATTTTGGTGCAAAATTCCTTCAATAATTTGCCTCTGAAATAGTTTCTTTGTGCATCATACACTTGCTTTAGCTCTTCAAGATCAATATTCTCTAGACTGTCTGAGGGTTCACTTAACCTGAACACCTTCCTAATCTCTTCAGCAAAATTTTTGACCAATAACATTCCTTTTGCATCCCTAACCTCCCTAGTGATTGGGTCATAACTCTTTGCAACCTGGGTCATCAAATCAACATCTAAAAAGACACTGGGTACCACAAGTTTTCCCATGTCAGACTGCCATATATTTCTTGCAGGGCGAGGGGTATTTCTCTAACTAAAACCCACTTTGAATAACTCTAAGCCAGTGATATTAGGGTCACCATTTACATTGATTGTACCAATTTTGGCCTCCCTAATAAAATGTGCTATGTCATATAGACCATCCACTACCTTTACCCTAGGGTCTTTGGGAATCAGACTCTTGGTTTTCACTAGGTTAGTAGTAGAGCCGGGAAGTAACTGCAATAAATCCTCATGCAAACCTCTTTCACTATACTCAAATTTACCAGACATTTCTTTCCTTGGTGCCATTTTAGGGTTTATGCTAAAAAACCTTTGCAAGATATACAGACTATGGGACTATGATTCTTTTAGTAGGGAAGCAAATAGTATAAGTATTTTACCAACCTTTTTTCTAGGAAATCACCAGGAGACAACAGCTAGTCCTTGCAATTCTTCACGCTCGGGTCTCTACAATTTTTTGATCTCTTTGTGCTTCTAAGAGTGCATGGAATTCTGATATACGAACAATTAAAACACTCACCTCATCAATTTATTCGGCACAATTCAACCATTACTCCTCTGAAAAAATGAACTATCACTTCTCAATGAGAAACTTGAAATTTGCTTCACTTTATCTCCAGTTTGAATTAGGACCGTCGATTCTTACTAGCATATCATCTAATGGTTTGTTTGCATGATCTCATAGCATGAAAAAGGCCTATGCGATCATACAAAAAACAATCATACTAGTCTTTTCACTGGCGGCAATCCCTGCAACCTTTATTGTTAGAACAACGGTTAGTCGCATGATCTTATAACTTAAAAATAGCCTATACGATCATACAAAAAACCGCTAGCATGCAACCACTGTCAGCATCCTTTTGAGTTACTGGCCCCACTGCTTTTAGCCAATGAAAAATTGCCACTTGTGAAGAGAGCTGTCGGTGGTCCCACCTAAGAATCGCGCTTGTCTTTATGCAAGATCGACGGTTGGTCGCATGATTGCATAGACCTCTAAGATCCTATGAGATTATATGATAGCCATCCGATCTTTCCTTTGTTACTTTCAGCTCTGAAGATCCTTCTGACACTGGCCCCACTGTCTCAAATAAAAAGCTGTCACTTGTGAGATACCTGTCAGTGGCCCCACTTTGTTCCCGCATTAAGCTTCATTGTAAGATCAACAGTTAGTCTTATGTTCACATGGCTTGGAAAGATTCCATGCGAACACACGACCGTCGTTAGATCTTCATTAAAGATTCAAAGCTGAATGACATCTGAAACATTAGAATATGAGGTATTCAGGACTTAGGACATATTATTTATATCATCAGGCCTTTGGACTTAGGGAAAATAAAGATATGACCCCCGCGTGATGATAAAATAAATGCACGTGCTCTTCTATGAACCTAAGTGACTCAAAAAGTAAAACTCAAATAGAAATGAAAAGAGCGACCTAGGTTTTTTATGAAAGTGGAAAATATTTAGGGCTTTCCTCAAACTTGAACTTTAACTAGGGCTGGCTGGATATGGGGGAAAATCTTGATAATTTTGCAGGATTTTTTGTGGGTTTTCTGTAGCAAAAATATCACAATCTTTTAACACTTATGCACACTTCAATTTTATAAAAATTTCACAAGATTGACATACTGAAAAATTGAAGTGCCAACACCTTTCTAGGGTTTAATGGATTTTTAGAGTATATCTCAACCTAACACTTAGGGTTTTAACATTTTGATCAAAATTCAGGCCTTCGGGAGGAAAATTGTAGGAAATTCTCAAAACAATTGTGAAAAATAAAAATACTACCAACATGGTCAATTTATTATTTGTCAATTACCTAATTTCCTAATACTAAGCATTTACTTAATTAGAATTGAGATTCTTGAAGTTGACTTGAGCCAATGAATGAGCTCTGTTAGGGATTTTTCTTGAATGAATCAAATTTTTGAAAGGTTACTTCAGACTATGCTTCTTGAGACTAATTCAAACAAGAGAAAGACCTAATTGCTGACTCTAAGGATTTGATAGGATAGTCCTTCATTTTTGAGCTCCACATACTTAGGCAGGTATTACCGTATTACCTTCTAATGATTACTGATAAAAGTAAAGAGACAACAACAATATATGGAAAAAGTTGCAGTGTATTTGTATTAAAATCAACTCGCTAATTACATTCAAAATTCAATTACTCAGAAGGTCAGACACATAACTTAGAAGTCTGCTTCAAAGCAATTCTGTTCAAATTTTTCTATTATCTTTCAACTCTATCCCAAAAATGAGTCTTCAACTCTATTTATACCTTGTTTCAACCATCTTGGAACTCCCTCATGAATGGGAATGCAACAAGCTTCGGATGGTTGAAAACCCTAAACCTAAAAAGCATAAGAAATAAAGCAATAAAAGACAAAATACAATGAGCCCTCAGGTGGTGGAAAGACAAAATTGTTTTGGCCTGTTCTGCATCCTGGATCATTGATAACTAACACCTTTTTCTGTGAGTATTCATGATAGCTGCTGTTATAACAAGATATGGTGACTGCCATTTCGGCTAACTTACACCATTCTTAAATGATAGCTTATCATCCCTATATTCTGAGCTCAGGTGTCAGGTGCTCCAGATGTCCTCCTTACTCATCATCCAAAATGTCCAAGTCAACTACAGTGGATTTAACTTTCTTGGCCTTTGTTAGCTCATCCCATGCAGTTACTTCTTCCTCTGATGACCAATTGAAGTCCTGGACGAGCTGCACTTGGGCTTTTTGTCTTCCCCACCTGGCATCTATAATTTCTTTGACATCTATTACAAACCTGGTGAGATCTGTCTCTGCCTTAATAGCTTCATCCAGGGTTTTATTGAAGCTCTCCAAATCAACATTATTCCCCTCACCTAAAAATGCCTCCTTCCTAGGCAATAAAAGATCAGCATCTGACCTCCACTGATCAAGGCTCTTTATGGCTCCATCCCCATTCTTAATGGAAGGGATAAACTTGTTGGAACATAAGCTAAGCATGGCTATCTTAGCCTCTATCAAATTTGCCTTACCCTTAAAAAGTGGTAATATGGCTTTAATTCTATCTATCTCCTCACCAACCCTCACAACTATCTCTGGAATATCACTTCTCAAAGATTGAGCAAATTCCAATCTATCAAAAAGTGGTGTTTTGGTAGACCAAGTTGCATGATACCCGCTTAAAATTTGTACATAGCTATCCACTTATTTCTATAATTATGGCAACTTGCCATAAGCATTAAAAACAAGATCAAATTTATCTTTAATTACATTTATTTTGTGCTTCAGAATATCTAACAGGGCCTGTAAGATGGCCTCATTCTTCTCCTCATTTATCTTTTCTATTGCAAGTTCTGTAGCTAAGCCCCCCTCATGCTTAGTTTGGACCCCTGCATCATAGACCTCTGTAAATGCCCTGCAATGATTTTTTAGAGTATTTATTTCATCTTTTAGCTCCTTCACAGTCTTATCCAGCAAATAATTCTTCTTTAGTTCCTCTTCAAACTTTTTTCTAGTTGCCACATAATCTCTGAATGTCTAGGCTAGCCTGTTCTCCAAGTCCTCAACCACTACTTTATTCATGGAGGATGCATGGTGTAAGAGATTTTCTATCTCTGATCCTGTAGTGTAAGAGATTTTCTATCTCTGATCCTGTAGTGTCTTGCAACCTCCATATTAATTGGCTACCCTGTGTGGTGTCTTGGATGTCAACCAATCTGGGCTTACTAGATTTTGGGGCCACACACCATACTGCTAGTCTCTTAGTGTCCATATTGAATCCAAAACCCCTTGTGAGTCCATCAAGGCCAAAAGCTTCATAAGCTACAAATTTATCTTTCCTCTTGATTTGGTCAATTAGGAATGAGGACTCCAAGTCCCATCCAGGGATCAGCAACATGACACTTCTCTTTACTAGATCTCTTGCCTCCTCCACACTTAATGTTTCACTGTTCGGATCATAGGCCTGTAATTTTTCAATCATTTGAATAATTTTTTCCTCTGATTCCCCTGGTTTCAAAGATAGTGTTAATTTATTCTGCTTAACTCTAAAGAGAAAACTTTTAAACTCAATGAACTTGATGAATTCATCATCATCTATAAACTCTTTAGCTTGGATGACCCTGTCATCCAATCTAGCTACAGCCAATTCTAACTCATCTACGGCCTTTTCTCCCTCATCTGCCATTGATGTCAAAATTTTTTTGTCTTAAGTCAGCAAAGTAATGGCTATTACCTGGCAAGATTTGTAGTGCCTTTTGCCTTGCCTTTACTGGTACATTCATCAACTTTTGTTTCTTTGATGGCCCCTGCTTAGATGTGGATGGCTTAGCTTGTTCTGTTTCTCCCATAAAATCCACATTAGGTTCAACTTCTTCAGGGTTTATTCTATCCTCCTCTTCCTCAGGGATGTTTGGTAATTTAAACATAATATCTTTGTAATTCTCTAAACACATTTCAATTTTATTCATGTATTTGAGATCAGGAAAGAAACTGGGGAAGGTAGGGTCTGCCTTTTTCAATTGTTCCTCTACCCTTACAATATTTTCCCATTTACAAGTTCTCTCTTGATAGGTAACTTTGCTAAAAATATTTCTAATAACATCCTCCTCTGCCATAGGCTGATTTAGAGCCAAATTGTGATTCCTCATTTCTCTCAATGCTCCTCTAATGAAGTCTTTAGGGTCATACATCCTTGCTTTACTATAGGGCAATCTGAATTATCTGAGGAATTCATGGATTTGGTCCACAACATCTTTACCTATAGAGAAATCCCCTATTTGGAACCTTCTTACCAAAAAGGTTCCCTTATGTCTTTTAGGGCCTAAGTGCTCTCTATCCACCATGATAAGCTGCCACAAGAATTCTACTATTGCCAATCTTTTTGGGACAAATGTTGGCAGTATGTGTGGAGGTTGAGGGCAAGCATACACTCTTATAAGAGTCAAATTCTCAAAAAAAAACATATCACCCCAATTGTGCTTGATGTCATTCTCATAATTGTCATTGTCCATATTAAATGCTAAGGGTCTAAGCAATTTTCTAACAAGTAAAGGAAATCTATCCCTCACATTACCTAACATGTTCATTACTGGATCCACAAAATCACTAAAAAAAGTAATGGAATTAGAGAAAGGGTAAGTTCTATCCCATACCCTGGTCCATAGCTGAACTGAAATAGTTCCTCCCTCATTCTCGGTCTCATCGATGAACCCTAGGTTGATGTAGCCAATATTGAAATAGAGGATCAGGTGCATCAGCATGGAGTAGTGATTGAACTTGAAGCTTTTCAAATTAGTCTTCGCATTCATCAACTCAGAGTGCATTACATTGATTATGTGCCCCACATAATCAAACTCCTTGTTGGTGTACTGATCCTGAACATCTGTAGCCATGACAAAAATGTCAGCAGTCACTGTCGAACCTCCATCTAGTCCAATAACTTTGTGTAGACCATAGATGGTATTCTGGAAATAGGTAAAGAAAAGCTCAATATCAAATGAATCTGCAACCTTCTTGGGTAACAATCCTACCTCTTTGATTTCTCTATGGATATGCCTCCTCATAACCTTTCCATGGTAGTAATTTCTATGTCTATTAAATAGGACTTCCTCTCCTGCTAGGTCAATAGCCACGCTCATAGGTCCCTGAAGGTCGAAAGCTTGAGTAAAAGATGCTCTATCTAACATGCAGAGTATAGACTTGTCATGCTTGTGGAAAGCTTGTGTCACTAGATTATATGCTTGAATTAGCACTTTCATGAGGTCTACATCCAAAAATACCTCAGTTACTATCAACTTTGCCAAGTTCCTCTCCCATGGGTTTGAAACAGGAGAGCCTCTAATTCTATTGTTATAGAAAAACATGAAGAGCTCATACCCAGTTGTGTTTGGGCATTCAGCATCCCTGCAGAACGCATAAGGGTTCCTCCATTCATAAGCGTTAGCTGATTGCAAATTTGAGGATCCAGGCAACAGTTTCATCCATTCTTCAGCATATATGTTTGGCCTCTTTGTTCTTGAATGCACAATGGCACTCTTTTCCGGTACTACAGCAACATCAGAAGATCCTTGTTCTGCCATTCTTTTAAGTACTAAACTCTCTGGTTTCTCTTCGACTTTGGAAATTATGGATGCTCTGAAGTGTGAACTGTATTTAATAACTAACAAGTAACAAGAAACTCACAAGTACAACCAGGGTACCAACCACCAGGCCACCTACTATATTAAAAATTAAAATCTCAATGTCTCATCAAGCACAGTCACACACGCATGAAATTAGTAATTACCTTTTTCAAAATTTAAATAAGTGTCACTGTCAACGGTACATCTAAGTTTCTAAGTTTCTAACCCTAGGTCCCTAATACCCTATCTCAACTTAGGCTAAATTGCTACCTGCAAATCAGGGGCCTTGGCCCTTAGCTGTTAAACTGACCAGAAAAATGAAACCTTGAGATGTTACGACATAGCTTGGCATGCGCATGAATGATGACACTTGTACTTCCCAAGTTGAAAGTTCCCACTTTCCACGTGGGCCGTGGCATCAGCATGAAACTTAGTCTCCGTCAGACCGTCTCTCACTTTTCAACCCCTTACGAAGTTATGCAACAACCATGCATTACTTTGAAACCCCTAACCATCATAATAAATTAACCTTTGAGAAGCCATGAAACAGCCAGGTGTAACTTCAGAACCATCATAATAAATTTAAATTTTAAATGTTGAGAAGCTACGAAACAGCCATGCGTAACTTCATAACACATCACCATATTAAATTAAATGTTGAGAAGTTACAAAACAGCCAAGCGTTACTTCAAAACCCCTAACCATCGTAATAAATTAACTATTGAGAAGTTACGAAACAGCCAGGTGTAACTTTGGAACCATCATAATAAATTAAAGTTTTAAACATTGAGAAGCTACGAAACAACCAGGCGTAACTTTGGAACCATCATAATAAATTAAAATAATAAACATTGAGAAGCTACGAAACAACCAGGCGTAACTTTAGAACCATCATAACAAATTAAAATTTTAAACATTGAGAAGCTACGAAACAGCCAGGCGTAACTTTGAAACACATCACCATCATATTAAATTAAATGTTGAGAAGTTATGAAATAGCCAAGCGTTACTTCAGAACCCCTAACCATCATAAATTAACTGTTGAGAAGTTACGAAATAGCTAGGCGTAACTTCGGAACCATCATAATAAATTAAAGGTTTAAACGTTGAGAAGCTACGAAACAGCCAGGCGTAACTTCAGAACCATCATAATAAATTAAAGTTTTAAACATTGAGAAGCTACGAAACAGCTAGGCGTAACTTCAGAACCAGTAACACTATTTGAAAAAGAGTCATCTGACTTCTCATTGTTTCATTTGTATACTACTATATAGTATTACAAATTTACAAACTACAATATTACTATTTAATTCAAAAACTAGTATACAATATATTATATACATAATACTAGTAACTTAAACTGATTCACTGATTCAACATTTCACTGAAGTTCTGAATGGCTGTGGACCAACTGTTTTCAAAACCAAAATGAAAACTACATTCGATTATTTCATATTTACAAATTACAACTTACAAGTAACAATTAACAAATTTTTTTGTAACGGTAAGCCGTAAGATCCACATTGCACAAAGAAAAAAAGATTAGTCAGATTAGTCAATGTGTAGAGCAAAAAATAACGGGATCATCTGATTCATCTCCTCCTAGAATGCCTCTTGGTCGAAGCCATGATCGTAAAAATGGCGCGCATCTCCACCTTGTCATGTTCTACTTCAAGTTCGAACATGTCACTCAGGGAACTTGCGTAACTGGTAGCATGATGATGATCCCTTGCTGTAGACATTAGATGACTGAGGACATCTTGTTGAATCTCCTCCTCCATATCCAAAGTTGGTTGGATAACAGGTTCTGGGTTCTCATTTGATGATCCCTCAACTACTGGAAGACCCATTCTGTGAAAGTGCCGAGAAAACACAAATAATCACCAACTTGTCATCCAAATTTAGAAATTTAGAAAGCTCCTATGCTCTGCAATTCCACTACCGAGGAGTATATAAAGAAAATAATCACCAACTTGCTAGCCGCAATAAATTTTGAAGGAATGTTTCACGTCAGGTGGTAATTCAAGATGAAATTAATGAATATCAGTAAAGAAAAATTGCAGACATTGTAATGTCTTGTGTAACTTGGCTCTGAAGTCGAAAAGAAGAATAATAAATGTTGAATCAAAAATCATATCTCCTAAAATTATCTTTTTTAATGTCTAATCAAAATCTTGGCCTGGATAATGGATAATCGTACCACTCAAGTTACGCAAACTACCGGCGTTGCCTCGGAACCACCATATCCTAGCTATGATTTTAAATTTTGAACTGACAACTTTACAGCCGCATTAAACTTTCGCGTAATGTCACTTGGCTCCGAAAAGAAAGATAATGAATATTTATGATTTTAATCAAAATCTTGTCGTCGTTAAGTCTCATTAATTGTACTTTAGTGATCAATGTCACTGCAACTTTGTGGCTAAGTTACGCAGACTGCCAATGTGGCCTCGGAACCCCCATATCTTACCTACGATCATAACTTTTGAAGTCACGTACATTGTCAACCTGTCCTTTATGTATCTTCGTGGCCTTCAACTGCAACCTACCAGCATAACCACCGAAGTCACGCATGCCATCAACCTGACCATTACATATCTTCGTAACTGTCAACATCGACCCTCCTTTTAGCCTGCCGAAACTACGCACACACCACACTGTTACCAGTCACCACAACTATTCGCCAATTTATATTTTTTATAATATAAATACTCTTTTATATTCGCCAATTTATATTTATTATAATATAAATACTATTTTCTATTCGCCAATGTATTTTTTTTTATAATATAAATACTATTTTATATTCGCCAATTTATATTTTTGTAGTTATAAATACTGTTATATATTCGCCAAGATAGTCCCACCTACTTTCAGGGAGCATCAATGATTCACCAATTCAAATTTTTTTTTTTCTTTGAAAATAAAATAATTTCACCAAATTTTTTTTTTCCCTTCTCACTTTCGCCACTTTTTTACACCTTTCTTAAAGGGGGGGGTTTCTTAAAGATTACCCTATTCCAAAGAAAAAAATCCTTGTAACTTGTTAACTTAAGGATTATTTTACCTGAGGTGGGAGTTGTTTTAGTACCGGCCTCACTGCGATGTACATGACTAGGTACTTGAGCAAATAAAAAATCTGTAACAAGAACACATATATATTTTAGTTCATGACATAAAAGAGCATAAAATATAAACCTTTATTGAACTTTTGTTATAACTAAAGATTCATTAATGCTTACTTCATAATGATGTGCTTGCCACATCAATTCTTCTTTCCTCTTCAGCATCTCCTTAGTTGGATTTGGATCGACCAAAATGTCAAGAATTTATGCACTGACTTTTTTAAATTTTTTCTTGACCATATTTACTGGGTTAGAGATATCTTGGATATCCTCATCCATATTTGTAGCTATTGCCTCTGTTTCTACATGCGCTTTTCCCCTATCTTGAACATCAATTTATGATAGGAATATCAATAAAACTATCAAAATAACTCCAAAACCCTAAAGAAAAGAACATAATACTATAACATTTTTCAACTATCTAATTTGTACAATTACAATAAGGTTTACCTTTGCTAAAGAATGGGTGGGAGGAGCATCCCCAAAACCTCTTTCATGCGGTGGATCCATATCGTCCTATGACAAAGATTAAATATAAAAACTTCAGTGAAGTGAAAGCAATAGACTTAGCAAAAAAAACTTATTAATAAAATAATATATTGGAGTCATAAACTGGAGGTTAGTTTAAATAGTATTTAATACTTACCACTCCCATGATAGTAACTTTTTTTGTATCTATGCAATTCAAATGGTAATCTATTAATAGTTCTTCCCCTACACTTATTGATTTTATCGCACATACAAAAACACAATTCCCCTCACGTGCCTCAATTATGTAATTGGGTTTCTTATTAATTGACCCAGGTTGTGTACTATTTATAAAACCTGCAATATTCCCTATTGCTTTTGGTATCTAGTCAATGTACAAAGAAAATATTTTACTTTGATCATTTTCTTTCCATTGTATATAATTTGCTAACAGTGCATACCTACACATTTTTTTTTATATTGAACAATCCGCATCCAATCATTGTAATTGTAACAAGGTCCAACATACTCCATCAATTCAACAACTTTGTTGTAACATACTTTTATGCCATCCATGGAAAATAGGCTCAAACCATGTAATGAGGATGGAGCTATGTGATATATCCTCTCATTAACACAAAAATTAGTGTTAATTGGAGATAGCTCCTTGGGTACCCATTCTTTCTCAAGATGTGTGTACCGAAAGGGCACCTTGATATCACCTTTTGTCTCATCATCATAAGAACATGACGCCCCTTCAACAAAGAAAAAATGCATGCGTTTATTGAATTTTCTTTTAATCTTTTGACCTCTAGTTGATCTTCCTATTTTAGCCATACTACATGTCAAACTTTCATCTACCATTCCCGCATTTCCCTCATTCGAGGAAGACAAATTTGAAAAGTACCTATTTGGTGGTTCCTGCAGTCCATCAAATAAGATATACAGTTGGTAAGGAGTGAGATATTTTTCTAAATGAGGGTAATGTTGACGAAGTTAGCCATAAAATTGATGTTGAGGGTAGTACTATTAAATCATGAGTAAGTTAATACTTTATTATTAAACCACTCAATGAAGATGGGCGTAAAGAGAAAGAATGCAATTAATAAACTATTTCTATAGGGCATATTGACTTATACCTACTGATCCATATCCCTGTGCAGGATCCTTGTCAAAGGGGTTAAATTTCCTACATATGTGAATCATTTATCTTAAGTTAGCTAAACATTACATGATGCATATGCTACAAATTACGTAGAAGACAACATGAACAATACGCAAGATCGTAAACATGAACAAATTATCTTTACCTTATGTGTGGAATACAAGATTGTCAACAAAAGGGGTGACGATGTGTGTAGTCAATTGCTTGTTTCTAGAAAGGGTGACAATCACACAAAATATAAACATGTAATCAACAACAATTAATTGAGCATCATAAGCAATACATTGGTAATTTCTTAAACAATAAATATATTAAATATACAAGTAATAATTGAAACAGTTGTAGCATAAAGCACATATGTTGTAATCATTAGGATTGAACACAATGAATTAATTATACCATGCCATTAGATTTGAATACATCAATAAATCAATATTAAATATATATACTTAGATCAATATAAATATATATAAATAATTAAATCACATACCTTGTACATTTCAATCATGTCATTGATCATCATCATCATCATCATCATCATCATCACCACCACCACCATCTTTTTTTTCTTCAGTATCTTCTTCTTCCATCACATTATACTTTACTAGCCTTCCTCTTGGATGATGTCTAACAACAAATGACCAACCCGGTTTATGTGGAACCTCTAAGTAACAAACTTTCTCACATTAGCTTGGAAGAACATAGGGCTCATCTCCAATTGGCTCAAATGACTTTGTATTAATCATTGTAAATCTATTATCATGTCGACTAATAGTTCTATCAGGATCATTTTGATTTAGTTGTAGCCTGTACCATTTGATGACGAATAGAACTAATTTGAAGGAGTTAAAGTCACACTCAAGTATATCATCTAAGATGCCATAGTATCAATTTTGAGATTGTTGAGGATGTATATTGTTTGTAGATGAAATATTAGTGACCTCAAAGACTGTAGTTATCTTAGAATCACAAGTTTTCTTCGTGTCATCCAATTTTTTAATGCAAAATTTGTGACCATGATAGTACATAGCTTTGTGGTGCTTGACCTACAATTTTTCAAGCATGTAAAAATTATTTGCATTGTGAGTTGATATGAAACATATGGGTCATGATCATTAATAAATTTTTATGTACCTGTCTACTTCTTAAACCATATGCTAGATCAATTACCATTGGTGTAACATTGGAATCTCCATTACAATGAGCTTCTCTAACTAATGAAGCAACACCTTCCCATGTTAATGAGCGACCATTTTATTGACATAATTCAATCTATTACTTCATCCAATTAATATTGTTCACAATATACAAATGTAGTGCATCCCACTCTTGACCAACTTTATAAAAAAAATAGACCAATTATAAATAAATTATATTGAAGATTTATAAGAACTAATTAACTACAATAACATTTTATAATTACCTCTCACTTTCATCAATCTACCTATCCCCATCAAGTACTCCCCTTCAAATTTGTTAATGGAGTTGGGATCCCAAATACGATCTACATGGATATTTGCTGCAAACTTAGGAAGATATTCACTAATGTACACCATGGTATGGTATACCATATATCCCTCCACCGTAGAACCATCAGGATATGCTCTCTCTCAAACCAAACCCTTCAAAATTTTAAGTGCCTCTCAACCATCCACATTGACTTAGTTTGTACAAGTCCACACAATTCAATCTCCTCAACTTGATGTATGAGGTAGTGTTCTTGTGCATTGAAAAATATTGAAGATAGACACTTCTGCATTTCACACATAAGATGAGAAATTTTTCTCTTCCAATATTTTATATCTTCTTTATTGATTTCTCTCGATGACAACCACCTCATGTATTTTTTAAGATCATATATAACTTGTTTGACACTATTGTCGAAGTGGTGTGGAAGAGATAGAGGTAGAACGTACTACAATAATTGTAAAATGATATTTTTAATATTTTATAAAATAATACAATAAAATTACATGCAATATACAAATATATTGAGATTGTTTACACCAAATCTTGTGGGAAATCAAATTTTTTGTATGACTTATTTTATAGCATTGCTCTGCTGCTCTGACAATAAATAAGGAAGGGCACTTATATCAATTTGGTCTCCATTGTTATTTGATCGAATGAAATTTTTCATTGCATGGTTGGATTCTTCAATGTCACTACAAATTTTGACAATTTTATCTTTGTCACACCTTTCATCCAATATTTTCCATAATGTCTCTGTTACATTCTTTCCAATATCCATAACATTAAACAAATGCATGATTGGAAGTTGCTTGTAGTATGAAAACCTACTAAATTGTGTAGGATAATTGTTTAGTCCTTTTGGAAGTTGGTCGTTAATGCCTTGATGACCTTCATGAGCATTAATTACATCATTAGTAAACAAAACACAATATCAAAATATAAATTTTAAACAAAAACCATCAGATGGAATGACATTACCTCGATGATTTATTCTATTTTATTCTAACTTCCATAGGCGAGGTGTCATTCTCTATGGATTTGATGTAGTCTCTTCTTTTCCATTGAAAAGATATTTTTTGGTACTTATGATTTATGTGGAGAAAGAGTTTATAGTCATCGAACACCCACTTTCCTAAACTTTTTGAATAACAAGATTTCATCTTTGGACCACAAACTAGACATGTAATTTTTCCCTTTGTCTGAAGACCTACAAGATCACATATAAATGGATTAAATAATATATTGAAATACATAACAATGGATGAAATTCATTTCCCCCTTCAATGTGACCATGCTACCTACAATGTTCCCCATTCATTTTGATTAGATATCTTCAAGTCTTTATTAAGCCCTTGCAAATTTTGTAGGGACAATAACATTTTCCATCTCCTTTTCTTTCAAAGTTAGACCACAATCTAGCAATTGTCTCCTTATTTTGTTCTGGGTTGATATTATCAAACATGATCTTTCTTGAATGGAATGACTCGTTACTTGTACATTGACTAGAATGTTGGTGGAGGAAGGATGATTTGTTTCCAACCTGCAGATACAGTCACTAAACAACCATTTTATCAATCTAATTTTCTCAACACAAAGGGACATTTATCATAGCCATAGAAACCTATTTATTTTTAAATGGAATACACCAAGGAGTACCATCATAAATACTATTTGTTTACAATCATGAACAGTAAACCTAAATCAAATAGCTCATTTTTTATCAGCATGTGTAGTCTCACAATATCAGCAAATGTGTAGTCTTGGAATTGTCCATTTCTTTATGTATATGAAAAATGAATGAAATATCAAGTTGAAATAAAAAATTGAACAAAATAGTATTACACATAGAGTGAATGAAATATACCATCAAAAGAAGGTGAACTCCATAATTGGCACAAATTCAAACATGGGAAAAGTCAAATTCAAGGCCTAATTTATCAAGAACAACAAACAATGTAGAACCCCACAATCAAAAACATGAAACCTAATAAAAAATACCACAAAAATTGATTGGGACAATAGAATTTACAAAGTAAGGAAAAGTGAGAGGATCAATCAAATAATCAAAAAAAGAAACACACTTTGTCAACAATGTTCAAAATCCTGTCACCAAGCACAAACATAAGAAATAAAAAAGGGAAAAAAGACAAGAAATAAGAAAAATCATTAGGACTATAGAAAAATCATTTAGAATATATAAAATAAAGTTCTAGAAATGGATGGTTCTAATGCTTTTCCATTACAACAATTGAGCATTCGTCATTTGGTACTTCTTGGTGTATTCCATTTAAGTATGTCAGGCACAAAGTATTCCATTTAGATATGTTCAAAATTTTGCCAGTAATGATTTGGGGAATGCAATCATGTAAAACACAAACTAATATTGTTATTCTTATGAGAAGAGGTCAAAATAATAGTCAAAGTATTATTATGAAATCTGCATGTTCATCACCTGTGCATATACCTTCTCTAATCACACAACTAATGAATAAAATTTCAAATGCCAATTTCTTTAACAATTCAAATGTCTCAAGTAAACAAGATTCTAAATAGAACTACTTTGATAACATATAGATACAAATATGAGATTGGAGTCGATCAACCTTCACCTGTGCATATAAGAGTTGATCAAAGAAGGTATATGCACATGTCATAAACATGCATATTTGACCAAGCACTACTGGGAGCTAGACCCAATAACAAATGGACTTGTGATGATCTTCATGTACATTTGTTGTAGGGTAAGCTCCCAATAGTGCTTAGGAAAATTTGCATGTTCATCATCTATGCATATACCTTCTCTATTCAACTCTTATATACATGTGAAGGTTGTATATGTTATATATGTTGTGTGTGTACATGCATGCATGTGTGTGTGTGTGGCTTAGAATTGTGCCTAATATTAATGTGTCTGGTGGGAGGAGTATAATGTTGTATAGTATTTGTTGTCATTGTGTATGGGATCATTGAAATAAGTTGGTATTTTGGGGTGTTTAAAGTCTTGAAAAGGTCATATTCAATGTAAGAAGGCTCTTTTGGTAATAATTTGTCGAGTTCATAAAAAACATAAACACATTATGTTGTAGTTCATAAACAACATAAACAACTTGTATTTTAGTTCATAAGTTGTCGAGTTCATAACTTGACAACATAAATAACTTACATTGTAGTTCATAAACTAAGGACAGTCGGTTCCATGAAGTAGTTAGATGGCAGTTTGAAGGAAGTAGTAAGGCTCTTTAGAGTTGTAGAGTCTATTTAATGTTTTTGGAATCTCAAAATGAAAGGGACAATCGATGTATGAAGATTTGAATTAACAGAAATGGTCATTTTGTATTTTCCTATTCATGGCAGTTAGTTATTTTGTTTTGTAACAAATATTTTCTTGGCATTTTAGATTCTTCATTAAAGTGATCTTTCATAAGGGAATGATAGAATATTGAATAACCTTTCAAATGTTTTTGGTCCCATAAGATTTCATTAAGTATTTGTTGAGTTATCGGGTTTTCTGCAGTGACTGATCCAAACCCTCATTTAGGTTCTCTATCACTATTTGATTGTGATTTCCTTGTATTTCCATGCTCAAAAAACTCCCATGTTTGGTAGGGATGTGGGAGGAGTTGTATATTACCTATACAAGTGTTACAGAGGGGTCATGCTAAGTTCTGGCATGTGCATGAGGAGATAATAGTGACTATACAATCATAGATGAGTGGCAAATAGGGGTAGCAGAGGTTGGTTGAGATCACCTTTGGAGGGTGTGTTTGTTTGTGTAGGGGTGTTGCAAAGGGTGTCCTTATGTTCCATGGTGAAGGTGGAGGCTAGTAGATCTAAGATGATGGTTTGTAGGATGTATTTGTGAGTGAGGACGGTGACTGTCCAGTTAGGACAATAAACAATTGTTTTGTGTTTATGTTTATGTAAAAACTTTGGTAGACCATACGAGGGTCTAGAAAGGGGGACATGGCCTAGAGAAAAGGTGTGAAGGTACCTAATGGTGGTTTAAGTTAGAAAGAACAATACAAGGGTTATGTAAGTGCATTTTGGAGAGAGTTGTAAGGACTTTCACAAAGGATAAAATGTGTGGTGTCTAGTTGAGAGGAAGGGATGTTGCTCGGAAGATAGGAAGGTGTAGTGGACTGGTTAGATAGGATAAGGGCTAGTAGAGTATGTGGAAATAAGGACTAGTAAGTAGGTAGATTAAAATCATATGACATGGTCTTGAGCTATGAAAACCCTTTAAGATTTATAATCTCTTTTTCTTTTTCCTGACTCCATACAAAATATTCATCTCCTTCTACAATGGCTCCCTCTTAAACCGTACAACTATACTACACTTGGATAACCTAGACCATCTCTAAATTTGTTCTTCTATTTTCAAGATACAATTCACTAACATTGATTTTGTCTCACTTTCGATAGCTTCCAACTCCTTTGCAATGGATGGACTTTGATAAGTTTCTATAGTAATCTATTGTCGTACCTTATTTTTATTTTTTGTAAGCTTCTCATTTGCAACGTCTTTATACTTCTACAACCATAGCTACAAATAGCATTGAACATCAATACTCTCTTGAATCCTCTGATCTTCTTTTGCTAACATTGTGACCCTATTCTCACCTGATCTATCAAATCAGATGAAGGAAATGAGGGGAGAAGAGTTGATAGACTTTAACATCTTCTCAATCACAGTCTTTTACTGTAGTGAGAACTTTGATACATTCTCTCTTGTTCTCTTTCTAAGAAGGATGTATGCATCTAGACCCCTAATTCTTTAAGGACCTTCTTTATAAGATATGCTTATGTCTTATAGGATCAGATTGATCAAATTAGTAATTTCAATTGTAACTTGATCTAGAACTCTCATTTGTTTGCTAAGATTAACTACTTCTGATGGATAGTGGATCATAATAAGATATTAAGAACACATAATATTTGTAAAAGAGGCTTCCAATTCATCAATAAATGTAGTTTATGCTTTCAAGCAGAAGAAAGCATTTAACACTTGATAATATATTGTTTGTATTCAATTGAAGTCTCATCTTATATTCTCCAATCTAATCTTTATCATTGGATATTTTGCTAACTCAAAGAAAGATAATTTCATAACTAGTTCATACCATAATCCTTATTTTCCCATAATGATCCTTTAGCTAAGGAGACAATAATCAAGGTATTAGGATCCAAGGTGTGGGCTCAAAGGACAAAGATATACATGATGGAGAAATATACGCAAGGTTGCTCACCCCTATTATAAAAGTAGTGGAAAATATCATGGCAGGGGTGAGTATTGTGAGAAGACTGACACCACAGATAAATAATGGAACCATTATCATGAGAAATTCCATAATCTACAAGTCAAGTCATATGCAAAAGAGCTTGTCTCTATCTTCAACTTGGAAGCTGAAGAAAAAAAGGAAAGATGAAGAAAGCATGGATTCTCTTCAAGAAAGGGGTTTCTAAACCCAACATGGAGGGATTAAATACCTTTATAGCTAAGAATTAAGTTCTCTTCAATGTAGCTCAATTAGAAAAGATTATTGATCTCAGCAGTGGAATTATCTTTATGATCCATTAGTGATCTAATTTCTAATTTATTAGTTATAGCTTATATATGCACTATTGTATTTTGTCATAATATAATATTGGGAGGTACCTCCAATGGTAGTATTTTCCTAAAATAATAAAAAATTATGGTTGAATATTAATTTTGTAAAGTATTTTCCTATTCTTGTCTACAAATTTTATTTCAATAATTTAAAGGGGATCAATAAATAAGTAGACTCATACTTTTAATCATGTTGAGTATTAAAAAAAATTGTTTTAACTTTGAAGCTATGATTTTTGCATTTCAAGTTACTAGTATGGACAATTAAGTATCCACTTCTTCACTTTGACCTAACATTTTCATGCTTCTATCTATCCCCATTATTAAACCTACATCGCATCTTCATTGATGAATTGGGTCAAATTTACTCTAGAGGTTAATCAAAATAATTATACTTATTTAATTATTTGTACGTCCCATTCATGAATTATTTAAATAATATTCAATTTGTTATTGTAACCTTCATCCATTAGTAATTAATTCAAGAAATGCTTATCTAATTAATTATGCAATTGCACATTCCTTTTCTCATATAAAAACAAAATAAACAATTTAGGATAGGATTTGAATCTACCTACTTCCTTATTTCATATGATAGTATCAGGGCTAGAAGAGTGGGTTAGTGACTGTAATAGTGGACAATAAATAGTGAAGTTTGTTTGAGAGGTAAGGTATTGTGTGTTTGGTGTACCAAAACAAAGTGTGGATTGTGAGAGGATCCTAGGGTGTATGGGTTGTTGGCTAGGGGTGAATGTATAAGCCAAGGAAAATGGATTGTTCTAAGGTAATAGTAAAGAGGTAGTAAACTGGAAGATTGAAGACAATTTTCATGGCTTAACTCCAAGCCCATCTCAAATTATAGGGACTTGTAACCAAACTAGTAGTGTTTTTTTCTAGCCACATTGAGATGTCTAGCACTATCAACTTGAATTTCTCTCTCCATCAGCAATCTCCCACCTCAAGACCATATTCAAATGAAAGAGCATTCAGAAACATTCAAGCCCACCAAGAATGATAATTTTGCCACAGTGGCATGTAGAGGAAGAATTAAAAAACTCCCAAAACCCTAGGTTAAGGTAAAAACCTAACTACCAAAGGACTGTGATATCGAGTTAGATTTGGAGGATGAATCTGTACGGGCTTGTACAGATCGAGAGAGCCAAATAAATGAGAGTTTTGGATCACTTTCGCCATTCATATATTTATTTAATTACCATGAAAGGAATCATAGATAAAAATGCACTGGTTTCAATTTCAAATAAGAATCTTCAATAACAATGCATGAAAGAACTACAACCAGTTGTAGAAATAAGAATACACCAAAGTATGCAAGAAATAGAGTAACAAAATCCCAAAGGCATGAGTTCAAGTGGTCCAAATGCAAATGCAAATTCAAATACAAGAAAACCCAAATGAAAATCCTTACAGGTGGTCGAAATGAAAATGTAGATAATCCTCCTTTGCGCGATGCCCTTCTTCACCATGGGGAATAATGAAGTGATAAATGAGAATGCAAATAATCCTCATTTGCACTCTGCCCTTCTTTGCCATGGAGAATAATGAAGTGATAAATGAATTTTTTTTTTAAATTTATGCCCGTGTTGGTCAAAATTTTGACCAACATGGGCATGGATTAAAAAAAATCAAAGTTTTCCTTCTATAATCCGACCAACCAAAACTTTTTTATTTGTTGGTTGAAAATTTTGGTGGAAAAATAAGGTCAAATGTACTAGTGCCACCAAGAAATTCCAAAGGGACAATGACCTCCATCACCTCCCAAATTGTTTCCTTAGATTCCCCTAGCTGAAGATCCCACACCATGATCATTTAAAACACATTTGTGTTTGTTCTATGCTGGTTCTTCACCCCATTAAACGTCCCACCTAGGATTATCATAACACACTTTAGCAACTTTTCATCTTCAAACACAAATATTTTCTCCAGCCTTTTCTTTGTTATCCACCCATAAAATGGGTTTTATTGCTTAGTTGTAGTGAAATTGAAAACTATCTCCATCCTCATGCAACCAAGCCAAAGCACACTTTTCGAATAACACTTGCAACTGCAAAAATAAACTTCAAATGCCAAGTTTAAAATACAAAATTTGGGCTTCCCCTGCTATTAATGCAACATCATGCAATGAGCTCCATGTCACATTGACCACCTCACTAATAATAACTCCACTTGCCTCGTACACCATGGCCAATGCACATAGCTTCTCTTGGCACATTTCAATTTAATTGCTAGACAAATGGTGTTTGATTCAAATTACAAAATCTAAAGTCTTCAATTTTGGTGTCACCTTTATTTTCTAATGTTAATGCCCAATTAGATAAGCAATCAACCTCTTTATTGTTAGAGTAATTATATGTTCACACTTATTAATTAGATCACTTTGATTTAATTAATTAAGTTGTCTATTAATCTAGTTTACTTAAGCTGTCTCTTAGGTGCATATAATTAATATTTTATATTAATTATTATGTGCAACCTAGCTTTTTACCTTTTTTAGGGTTTCGATCACCTTATAGGTTGAACTCTTGTAATTATTTTTTGACACTTCATATTGGAATACAATTTCTCTCACTCCACTGAGATTTTCCAATCTTTTTCTTTTTGTGTCTTCTGCTTCCTTCCAGCAACAGGTCATTTGCATGTAGCTGTTCTTGGCGAACTATGAAGTTGGATTTCTAAACTTCTACATGTTATTAGAGCTCCCTTGCTGCTGCCTGTTTTGGTGGTTTTGAAGCAGTTTTTCATATAAAATTTGTGGTTTTTGGCCACAGTGACCTCTGGGGAAAAAAATTTCATTCCCACACCATATGACATGTGTCCCAAGAAAAAAATTTAAAAATCTTAAAAAAATCACCCCGTAGGGCTTTCTTTGAAATGTAGCTAGAACGCGTCACCGCTACGCCACCTCGACACCGCTTTGGCCTGAACCATGCTCATCCCCTGCCGGTGTGCCACCCTCCGGCCGCTCGGCAACTCTGCTGTCATAGCGCCGCCTGGGAGCCGCCAGAGTGCCACTGCCCACCGCTGCCTCCACCCAGCCGCCACCACTCGGAAGACACAGGTGACATCACCTGTGACATCACTTGCTGGCCATATTTTTCTAGTGGTTTTTCAAATTTTTTCGGTGAACGATTTTTTCCCAGTGACACAGTCCTGTGATGTGCAGACGACCATCAAATTTTTTCCTGTCATTGGTTTTTTCCAGAGAGCTATTTTTTGGAGGGGCAGTTTGTTTTTTGGCCGTATCTTTTGCATATGGTGTCCATTTTTAGAAAACAAAATATCATCAAAAAGCTCTTTTTGAGCTGAAGATAATGGTACTGGTTTGATTTGTTGATTCAGCCATTTGAGTTCCTATTTTTAGCATCAAAGTAGATAATTTTGTTTCCTCCATCTCTGCATCTGGCATGCAGGTTTTCTTCTAGTTTTTTGTGCTTTTGATAGTTACTTCTTTGCTATATGGGGTATAGAATCATACTTTGTGGGGGGGTATTTTTTCCTTTCTGTAATTTACTTCAGAAAAGACCCTTCTACTTCTTCTCTCAATGGCAGACTCTTTTATCACCTGCCTTACACCTCACAACTACCACACTTGGAAAGGATAGATGACCAGATTGCTTATGGAAAAAGGGTTATGATCATGCCTCGATGAGGCTCCACCAGTTCTACAGAGGCCTTATGAGGCTCTTATGCAGAGAAATAGGATGGATGAGGCAATGGGCCCCATTTCACTGAATATTTTAGATGGGTTGTTGTTCCACCTGGATGGTTTGACCACACCTAGGGCTATGTGGAACAATTTTTCCACCTTGTTTGGCACAATGAATTAGTTTAGGGTTCTACAGATAGATGCAGAGTTCACCTCCTTGGTACCTGAATCATTCACCAACATTGAGGACTTCTTGATGAAGTTCAAGTCTCTTCGATCTATTTCATAGGTTTCTAGAAAGATGAAGTCTAATGATGAGTATATCTTTCTGATACTCTCAAAGCTTTGCAGTCCTTATCAGATTTTCACTTCTACCTTCTACTCCACTATGGATGCACTGGGTGCACGACATGTTATGCCCTATTTTGAGACTTTCTATGACAAGTTGACTCATGAGCAGTCCAAGCTCACTCAGATGGATTCACTTACTAGTTCATAGTCATAGGCATTTTTTGCCAAGACACCTCAGGGTACATAGAAGTAGAAGCTGAAGAAGATATCAGATTCCTTCTCAGCCATCTACTATCCCACCAGCTTCTTCTAAGAAGGAGAAATAGAAGACTGAGAGCCCTACATGTTCCTATTATCAGAAGGGACCTCATGATGAGTCACATTATTTTTAGAAGAGATTTGATGGCTATGAGAAATAGATTGCAGATTTACAAGCTCTTCTTTAGAAGAGCACTATTTCCTCCCCATCCTCTTCTACCTCATAGGGGTCTACTTTTCGATCTTCTTCTACATCTTTGACATCTAGACATGATTTTGGACAGGGTCATGCATTACGGGCTTCCATTGCATCACCTTCATAGGTCCCTTGGATACTAGATTTAGATGCTTCTCACCATATGGCATCTTCTCCAGAGATCTTCTCTTCTTTTGAGGCTTCTCCTATTCCTCACATTCTCATGGGGAATAACAGTTTAATGATAGTTTGTGGGAAAGGTTCTGTAGGCATTCAGGATGGCACATTCAATGTTGTATTGTATGTTCCATCTCTATCTACAAACCTTCTCTCGATTTATCAGATTACACTCAATGGGTCAGGGAAGACAATTGAGTTCACGACAAATTCAGTCTTCATCTGGGATAGTGCAATAGGAGGCATTGTTGCTACAGGGATAGTTGATCATTCCACCCATCTCTACACCTTCTCACACTTTGGTCCACCATCTCCATTATCAGAGCACAACTCTCCTCTTACGCGAGAGCATCATGTGGGGCAGGTAGGTCACTTGAACCTTTGTGTTGTTCCTGAGACCACTTCTATGACTGCCTCACCACATCTTGTTGAGGTTTCCTCTCTTCAGTAGGAGTCTTCTTCAACACTGCCAAACCCTCCAGCTCCATTCATCGAGCCACCAGGTGTAGTTGTTGAGGATTCTATAGAGGACACTCATCTCCTCTCTCCCGACAGTGTCAGCACACCTGTCATACCACCTACTTTGGGGATTCCCTTTCAGGATTCTCGTGTCTACTCCTTTGAGCATCAACTCAGCCTTCTAGTGACACCTCATCTTTCAAGGTTACCTCTTCAGTGTTCACTACCTTTCACTCCTTTGTATTGGAGTCTTGGTGGTTTGTTCATTGATCCAGGGGTTCTTTCATTCTAGGGGGGGCTTTGGAGCCTTGACCCTCTCTCATGGGGGGGTTGGCAACATGCATTGTACTTATGGCTTTGAGAGAGTCTCTTGAAGTCATTTTTTTGTCTTTTTCTTGCTTTTATATCTCTTTTTGGATAGGAGTTTTTCCCACTAGGTTTTCTCCTTTGTCTCTAATTTATAGAGATTTCCTTGTATTGGGTACCTAATCAAGCCTTGTTGCCGGGACCCATCTTTTTTCCTGCTTTCATAGCTGTGCTAGGTTAGCTTACCTCTCGAGCTTCACTTAAGGGGGGGTGTTAGAGTAATTATATGTTCACACTCTTTAATTAGATCACTTTGATTTAATTAATTAAGTTGTCTATTACTCTAGTTTACTTAAGCTGTCTATTAGGTGCATATAATTAATATTTTATATTAATTATTATGCGCAACCTAGCTTTTTACCTTTTTTAGGGTTTCGTTCACCTTATAGGTTGAACTCTTGTAATTATTTTTTGACACTTCATATTGGAATACAATTTATCTCACTCTACTGAGATTTTCCAATCTTTTGCTTTTTGTGTCTTCTGCTTCCTTCTAGCAACAGGTCATTTGCATTCAGGTGTTCTTGGCGAATTGTGAAGTTGGATTTCTCAACTTCTACATTTATTACCTTCCCATTTCACATGAGTAACTCTAAATTCATTCACCTCTTCTAGCTCATCATTTATTAAGTCTATTAACTTCTGCAAATGCCAAGCCTCCATTTTCCCCTTCATAATTGCTTGAATAATACTAACTGAGCCACCTTCTAGATGTAGTCTCCTAACTCCTAAATGATTTGCCAATTCAATTTCTACTAATGATGCCTCTGCCTCTGCAACATTATTCATCCTATCTTCTAATCTTTTCCCTCCTAAAGATAAAGTGTTCCCATTACAATCCTGAATAATGAATCCTACTCCCGAGGGCCTTGAATTATGCTTAGATGCTCCATCAAAGTTCACCTTTCACCACCCTACCTCTGGTCTCAGCCAAACAATAGACTCGCCACCACCAGAGTCTAGATAAATCTAATGCTGCTAATTAATATGAGATTTATTATAATTAAAATATTATATTTAATAAGTATGAAATATTTAATTAAATGTTTAATGTTAATTTACCATGATTTATTTAGTCTATATTGTAAGGACATAAGAGTCATTGCCTTAAAATTAATAGAAAAATAATCATAAAAATTGAATGATTTTAATATATAAACTTAATTTTTTAATCTCTAGCTTACTAAACATTTCTTCTTTAAAAGAAATTATAATAATCCTATAAGATTTAAGAGATACAAGATTTTGTGATAATCACGAATATTATCTTATAAAAGAATACATATATATAGATACACATACTTCAATTGAACTTTTCAAAAAAATAGACAATAATATCTATATAAATAACACAAATTTGTACTATCATTGAAATAAGTGTGATTATTAAACCAAAATATAGGGAGATTCAAATAAACGAGGAAAGCTACTCCTTTCAGACTCTATATTTGAATGAAATAAAATTATTGAATACTTACAGCAATTTAGTTTATATTACATTACATCATGACAAAAAAGGGTGTGATCATGCAATAATAGATTATCCATCATTACAATGCAATAATGACTTGATAAAGATATAATTTCTATTAACCAAATTAATATTTAGTTTTACCCCAAGGATATAAGAATAATAGAGAAAACAAAAATGGAGAGAAAATACAAGGGTTATAAAGATCTTTATTTTTATTTATTTATATTGTTTGCAATTTTAAAAGAAAAAACTAATTCAAATTTTAGATTTTATTTTCTGGTATTTGTTACAAATAGAAACAAAAAATATATATACAAAAGAAGTAGCCAACTCGAAAATGGGTTTTTGGAATTCCATATTGATAGGGGTTAATTATTTGGAAAAGTAAATTTTTACATTTGTTTTTTGAGATGGCATATTTGGTTGGCACATCAGGGTTACTTATTCCAATTTTTGATGCAACAAGTTTTTATTGTTGGGGTATAAGAATACATAGGATGTTGTTCAGTAAGAGTTATGAAGAACTTGAAGATAAACACATTGAACAATCAACAAAAAAGAGAACTTAAGCAAAATGAACAAAAAATTACGGAACCTGATTTTTAATTCATGGCACACTAAGTCAATCGAAGTTTTGTAGAATAAGTGTTGTTGTACATTTAAAGAGGCACAAAACATTCTTGCAAATGCATATCAAGGTGCTCATACAACTAAGTTGCAAACACTAAGGAAAATTTTTAAACTTTTCAAAATGAGTCAAAATGAATTTGTTATGAGTTTCTGACAAAAGTTGAAAGGATGATAAATCCTATGAGAATTCTGGGAGATGATTTAAGCAATCAAAATGTGAATGATACAATTTTAAGAAGTTTGCCTTCAAAATTTTATAATGTTGTTTCCACAATTGATATTTCAAAAGATCTTACATATATGAAAATTGATGAGTTAAGTGGTATTCTATTAATAACAGAAGAAAGAATGAAAAACAATCAAGAATATTTACAAGAAGCATTTGCATCTAAGACAAACAATATAGGTAAAAATTATAACTTTTCTAAGGGTTATCACATATGTGATAATATAAATGACTTCAAATATGGATATAGATGTGAGTCTAGTAATGACTATAGAGGCAAGAGCTATGATCGAGGAAGAGGTTCAAATTTTCAAGGCTGAAATAACAATTTAAGAGGTAGAAGCAGGGATACTAGTAGAAACAAAAGACACATTTATTGTTTCCATTGTAACAAATTTCAATGTTGGGATAATCAATTTGCTAATAATACAATAGAAGATAAAGAAGATTTTTTTTTTCTTGATTGAATACAAGTTCTAATGAAGAGACTTTATGACATATTGATTATGAATGTTCCTCACATATGACTTCCAATTAAGATCTATTTATTAAAATTTGGATGAAAAATAGAATAGCACAATTGTGATGGGGGGCACTAATTGACATGGGACTAAATGAATAACAACTATCAAAGTATCAAATGAGAATAAAAGACTTAATCACATTTTTATTAGTTCTCACTCTGAAAATAATTTTTTTAATCTATAGACTAGATGCTCGAACAAAATCATCAAGTTATTTTTTATAGGAATGAGTGTATAATTAAGGAAAAGTCAAAAATATATGCAATGGTTGCCTGAGCATATCTATAACATGTGAATGTATGTTTCCCCTTCATTTTTCTTCGCAAAAGTATATTTTAAGTACTACAAAGGTGCATGATAGTCAATAATGACATCAAAAGTATGAGCATCTAAATTTTTGTGGTTTACTTTTGCTAAAAAAGAAACATATGATTAAGGATTATATAAGCTAGTGAAAAGGAAGAGTAGGTTGCAATAATGAAGAGTGAAATAACATCCATTAAGAGAAATAACAGTTTAGAGATGTCAAATTCACCCAAGTAAGGATTTTGTTGGTACAAAGTGCATTTATAAAACTAAATAAAAAATTTGATGGAACTACTGATAATATAAATTCCTCGACTAGTTGCAAAAGGTTTACACTCAACAAGAAGGTATTAACTATACTATGACTTTCTTTTGTAGCTAGGATGGATACTTTTACATTAGACGTTCTATTTTTAGCTACTCAAAATGGACTGAATATTTATCAGATGAATAGTAAAAGTGCCTTCTTGAAAGGCTATATTAATGAGGAAGTTTATGTTTTTCAACCTCAAGGTTTTGAAGTTCCATAAAAAGAAAATTTTGTTTATAGATTGAACAAGCTTTATAGGTCTAAAATAAGCACATCAAGCATGGTATTATAGAATTGATTCTTATATTTTGCAAAAAGGTTTTGTTAAAAGTTAGTTAGATCTTAATCTTTATATTAGACATTTTGGTGAGGATGTTCTCATTATTTTTCTATATCTAGATGATCTCATATACATTGGAAATAATTATTCTTTGTTTCCTAGATTTAGAGTAAAAATAAATTTATAGTGAGTATATCGTCCTAAAAAGATAGCACCCATATTTGGAGGTTTTAGACCCTATTTTGGTGATTTCAAGGTCTAAATGTACATTATGCTTGATCACAACAACTTGAATTTCCTCCTCCCACTTCTTTTCACCTTCCGTGACATCCACAAGAAATTTGAGCTTATTGTACCTAGAACAAGCCAACTTTTTCCAAAAGTAGGTTCCTTTGCTTGGGTTGCTACTCATGGGAGGATTTTAACAAGGGAAAAAAGGAAGATGTATGCCTTTAATGGACCAACCAAATGTGTATTATGTGAGGAAGCCTCTGACGATGTGAATCATCTTTTGGTGAATTGTGCTTCTTCTCAGGAGTGTTAGGAGTTGGTTAGTGTAATACCCCAAAAATGGGCTATAGGTTCATTAATCTCCTATATCGACATATCGAATGAAATCTACATCAAAGTCCTAACCTAAGACACATCTGCACATTATCGAATCTTAATTGATTATCCTATATTCTCCATTGGGGAATATTCCTTATTCCTATTTATCATAATTATCTTTGATTTAATGATTATTTTGTGATAAATCCTATTTATCCTAAAGTTTGATTAATTGAATATTCTAAATATTTAATTAATTAGATTTAATACTGCCACTTAATTATTTAATTGGATTTAATTATATTTATTCCTAAATTATATTATTTCATTTTGACAATAAATCAAATATCCCATGACTAATTGATTAAATTCTTATTTAATTAATTAATGTCAATTGTCAAATTTAATAATATAGTTTTTGAATAAAAGTTTGATTTAATAATTGATTAACCCATAAATCAATTGTTTTATTTTTAAAATTAGTTAAGTTGAGGATAAATCACTTTATTTATTAAATTAATTCATAATTAATTATGCACATCCAAAAAATAGTTAAACTTTAAATCAGAAAATCAATTCAAGTTGTTTTAAAAATAAACTCAACTCTCTTTTGAGTTGAAAGCTGATCTCAACTTCTGATTTAAATCAAAAAGCTGATTTGCATGATTTTTGTGAGTTAATTTATCTCTTAATTCTTGATAACTCAAAAATCAACTTGAGTTTATCAAGAGTGATTTATGGCTTTTTCCATGCACCTCCAAAGTCCTAGATTTCTATAAATTAAGGCCTCAGCTCTTCATTTTGAATCCATTCACGAATTGCATCCTCACGCTGGCAAATTGGTGATCGAATAATCAATCTTTGTGAATCAAAGCTGTTGTGAGATTTTCATTGTTTTAAGCATTCATATCATTTAGCATATCATTGTTAGATTATTTGCATGTCATATCAATTTTTCATATAGAATAGATTCATATCAATTTATTTCATCTTATTGCATAGAAAATCCAAAAATATAGATTAATTTGCATTCATCTCATATCTAGATTTTGCATTCAAATCATTCATTTAGGTGTCATCAAGGTCACTGATCTCGGTCCAATATGAGAATACATACTCGCATCTACTAGAAGGAAGTAAATCGCCTGGTTAGATTAGTTTCCATTTCACTGCACGATTTTGATTTTTGCTAACCTCTAATATTTTATTGAAGTGTTGTCTCTACAGCTAGGTACAAAATTCACACACATTTCTGGCACCCACCGTGGGGCCCTGAAACAGGTTTCCATTCAAGTTCTATCAATTTCTATCATCTTCTTGTTGTTTTCTATTCCAAGCTGTGATTTTTAATTTTTGTCCATACAATTTTTGTATGAGTTTTTTTAGAAACTCGTATTAGGAGGTACCCACTATCGTACAACAATTGATTTGATCGAGGATCGTACCATAAAAAACATAGTGTCATTTGGAATCTCTTTTGTCGTATGATTTGATATCCATTGTCGTACGAGTTTCTGGATTTTCATCTGGTAGGTGACCCACTGTCGTACGAGTTTCGATGCCAAGTTTCAATTATCATTTCACTTTTTCAGGCAATTTTCTAGATTTGGACTAACAACTAACATTAACAATTGAAATTTACTGTTTCTGATTGATTTATGCTGATTTTGATTGGGAAAAAGTGTGAGAATTGCTAAAAATAGGTAAGAATCTACTAAGCGTGTTGTGAAGAATTTAGGTAATCTTCTCAGCTAATAACATTTCGATTTGGACTAAAAAAAACTCTTGCATGTCAAGCTTGTGTGACCTTTATTGCTTTCATATCACATATTTCATTTTGGGCTATAAAAATGAACATAGATTTTCTTTTTCAACATCTTTGTTACACAAAGTAAATAGGCCCTATGAACACTATTCGTGGTTCTTGAGAGATTGGGTTTCTAGTGAAACTCTTCTCAATGAAGGAACCCTTGTAGGTACGGAGGTTACTAAGAGCATCTCATGTTCTACTAGATTTGTGCGTCTTTAGCTTCTGATTGATACATTCTCTCTCCGGAGAGGTTGATAGATCATAAGTGGTTGACATCATAGATCTTTGTGAGATAATCTTGATCGTAGTGTTTTAGATTAATCTGTCTGCTTTGTTTGGGTTAAAAGTGAAAAGGCTAGAGGACTATGCTCTACTCCCTTTTTGGGTAGTATCAAAAACTCAAATCCTTGAATCTGGAACCAGTCTCCATGTGGTATCTTTTGTGAGTCACCTTTAGAGAGGGTTAACCATAGTGGACATTCCCTTAATTGGGTCAACCACGTTGGTGGAACCTCAAGTGGTAATAGCCATTTTCATTGTGGTAGTAGCAGCCGCTATATAAATGTCCTTGTGGAGGAAATCTTCACAAGTGTGGCCTCTTGTTGGGCTGTCAGATCTCCCTAGCAGCTCCTAATTGATTAATTTCTCAGATTGTGTCAAAACCCCAATGTTCCTAGATTGGAGTTCTCCCTCTTGAGATCACAAAATTTGTAGAGTCAGACCATTACTACAAACCCTAGTGAGGCCAAATTTTCATTTTCTAGGACTATGTACGTTATTGCAAAACTTTTTAGAACATACACTGTTAGCACTCCTAGGGATTAGCAGATTCAGTCACTTGGTTGTTCATGCATAGCGTTGCTTTGTCCCCTGTTCATTGTTTTTAGACATGCTTGAAATCACTTGCTTGCTATTTTGCATGCTTGTTTATCTATCTGGTTACTAAGAATGAATCAATTCGGTACAATCTTCAAATCTGGACATACAATTTTGTGAACAATTTGAAACTGCAAATTTGAAAAATTGCAAAATCTGATGTCAAACACCTTTCTGGAGTCAAAAGTCATCTTGTAAAGTCAAAAAGTCGTACGACTTTTGGAAAGTGTCATTTCCTTACCCCCAGATTGTCGTATGGTAGCTGGTATATTGTCGTACAAGTTTTGCTGCTAGTCAATTCAAAAAAGTCAAAAACCCTGCTATCAATTATCGTGTGAGTTTTGCAACTCTCATATGAGTTTTTCAATTTTCGTTTCATAGCCTACCCACTATCGTATGAGCCTGTAGAAATTCATTTGACAAATTTTGAAAAAATGCTAGAAAGTTGTCAGAATTGTCAGAGACCTAGTTTTTCCAGCCTATTTCTAGAGTCTGTCAAGAAAATCACTGTGTCAGGAATAGAGCAGCAACTACTGAGAATCCAATCATTTTCCTAAAGTGGCCTTTTGAACCCAATTTAGCCTTCTGTTTAATTGATTTGAGTCATTTTCATCTTGTGTCAAAACCTTGTCATAACTATCAATCTTCAATCCATCTTCAATCCATCTTCAAAATGGCTAAGTGTTGTGAACTCGTGTCTGCTATCTTTTGGACATCTACCCATACATCCAGGGCACAGTCTCCTTCATTTACGTCTAATCTAAGCTTCAATCAATCAAACCTTGACAAGGTTGCGTCATTTGACCTTCTTGAATTAGATCTTTCTTCAGTTGTCTTCATCATATTCTTTTGTTTCACCCAAGGTTAATGGTGGAAACTAGAGCTTCCTCTCACAAGAAATCTGGAGAAGCATCCCATACCTTACCTATAACCACTATCAAGGGTCTAACTCTTGAGCAACTCTACAATTCTGGTCTTTACGAAGACGACGGTCTTGGTAACTTTTGATTAAAAACCAGATACATATCCCCTCCATCAACTCACAGAGGTAATCAACAAACTCCTCCTTGATCTATCCCAGGGAGTCTTTAAACTCCTACCATGTCTCAAGCAGGGACAAACCATGGCTCTCAAAGAGCTCAATCTCAACATGGTGCAGATCAGGAACCCACACCTGAAGAAATTTCTCGGTATCAAAATGACGATGACTTCAAAAGACTGATGAAGCATTTCTTGAAAGAAGATAGAGAAACATACTTTTTACAATTATCTCATCAAGGAGCTAAACTTCCTCCCAATTTTAATGTGGAAGATATCATTACACATGAGGAAGAAATGCCTATTTTGGCTATGATGAAACAAATGCACGCCATGCAAGTAAAACCTAACAAAATGGAAAAAGAAAAAGAACCTAAGGAGTTCTCCATGGAGGCCCTATGTCCTTTTCCATTTGATAAAGACTTGTATATGTCACCATTCCCTAAAAGGGTGGAAATGCTGAAATATGATAAGTATGATGGAAACTCTGATCCTCAAGCTCATGTCAGAGAATTCTGTACTCAATCTATGGAGTTCATGCACGAACCAACCTATCTAATGCATCTTTTCCCTCAATCTCTAGGAGGGGCAACAATTCATTGGTTCTCTAGGATGCCTCCTACAATCAAAACCTTTGAGGAATTGATCAAATTGTTCTATCAGCAATACTCCTACAACATCCAACATCCATTCACCACGATTGATATCTGCAATCTCAAATAATATCTAAGAGAACCATTCCTGACATTTCTCAAAAGATGGAAAAATAAATTCTCTCTATATGCTAGGCCTATTCCAGAAACTGAGAAGCTAGAAATCTTCATCAACAATCTTGTTCCAGAAATCAACTACCCTTTACAAATGAAAAATCATACATCTTTTGACAAGATGGTGGATAATGCAATCAAAATTGAAAAAGTACTTGTGAAAAAAGGAGATGTCACACTTCAAAAAGACAAGTATGAATCTAGTTCTAAGGATAAGAACAAAAATTGGAATAAGAATAAGGGCATCATCACGGATGACATTGTTGATAATCTCCATACCCCATCTAAGGCACTTGCTTTCAATCTAGCCATTGGTACTCAAGCCATCAAAGCTTCAGAACAAAAGGTGTCCAAATCATCTCAAAAGAAGCCAGAATACAAATCTTGGTCTACTAATAATAAATGAAAGTTCATTCCTCTGGGAGAATCTTTGGAATCAGCTATGAGAACTCTGCTGGCTAATAACATCATCTCTTTGCCTGAGATTCGACAATCTGATCCTGATCCTAAGCCAAAATGGTGGAGAGAGAATGAATTCAGTGATTTCCATCGAGGTAAAGGTCACAAAACTAATAACTACTTGCGCTTGAAGCATACCATTCAAGACAAGATTGATAGTGGAGAAATCATGATTGATAATCCTAAAAGCAATAATGATCACACAACATTCACCAAACCATTTCCAAAGCATAGCCAAGGAGATTCATCTTCTCAGCCTAATGTGGGTGCTAAGGTCAATTATGCCTATCTTGGAAATAATATTGTTATCAATATGGTTGAACCAAGCCTATCTGAGCATTGCAATGTCATCACAATTGTAAGAAGAGATAGAGAAAACCAATCAGCTAATGTAGTTACTCGATCACAAGCTCAAGCACACCTACAAGGAAAAATCCCAGATCAATCAAATGTCCCTAAGGTGCCTTTCAATCTATCTTTTGCTTCTAAATAGAGGGCAACATCTAAATCTTCAAATCCTAAGGACACAAGGCCTACTTCGTATAGTATCATTCAAAAACTCCAACATACTAATGCTAAAATCTCCATGTTTGAGGTTCTTCAGATATCTCTAGCTCATAGAGCCATTCTAGACAAAGCTCTGCTTGGATCCAATGTTCCTGATAACCTTGATTTAGAAATATTCCAGGCTATGGTTGGTCATCTTACGTCTCCATAGTATATCTCCTTTTCAGAGGATGATGATAACTCCTTGAGTCATCCGCATAACCAACCCTTGCATATTGAAGTCTTGATCCAAAACCATCGTGTCAAATGTGTGTTGATAGATGGAGGCACTGGTCTGAATATTTGTTCTTACAGCTTGATCACATAATTGGGATTTTCAGAAACAACCATTGATCCTATAAAGAAAATAACTATCAAAGAATATGATGAAGAGGAAAGATCCTCCAAGGGAACAATTGTCTTGCCTATCAGAACAGGTCCTATCATCAGAGATACTATATGTCAAGTTCTTGATATACCTTTGGCTTACAACATCCTTCTAGGGAGACCCTGGATACATGAGATGAGAGCTATTCCTTCTACATACCATCAGTGCTTGAAATTTCCTTGTGACAAAGTAGAGGTAACCATTCCAGCTGACGTGTCAACAACTTGCAATGCAGTGAAGGAAAATGCGGATAAACTTGTTCCTAATAACAAAGAATCTTCCACTAAGAAAACAGATGTAGCATCCACCTCTAAAATGGAAGACATTGCAAAAGAGGTCAATATCAAAGAAAATGGTATGGGAGAATATACTATAGAGCCAGTCTTGTCTTTGACATCTCTCCCTATCTTGCCTAAGTCTTATGGGCAAGCTCAAAAATAGTTCAAACCAGATTCTAAGGAACCTCTTGAGGCATATAAAGGAAAATTTGTTGCAGAGAAAGTACCTAAGCAAGAATTTGAAGAAGATGAAGTTGTGCTTGCATGGTTTTACAAAGATGAACTTGAATCCCAAGTTGTTCCACCTAGTGACTCTAAAGTATCAAAGGTTCCTTCTAAGTCATATGGCCCAGGGGATAAATTGATAGCTAAGATGGGATATAAAGGAAAAGGACCTCTAGGACTACAGGGTAAAGGTCTTCTATCACCTCTTGAACATCGTGGTCGAGCCAATAAGAATACAATAGGTCTAGGATACACGAAGAAGCCTTTCTGTCTTAGCAAGAACTCCCCAGCTGTTCTAGAACAAATTGAGCCTTCCGTAGAAAATCAACTAAAGAAGGAAATAACTGAACAATTTGATAGTGATGATTCTAACACCACTGATGAGCTCATTCCTTATGAGCATTTTCCTAAAGAAATCAAAGACCTCCTTGACGCTGAAGATGATCCAATAAAAAGGATTAATGTAGTAGAAACACAAGAACCTACTATAAACCAAGAGGTAGTTACAACACAAGAACCAACTAATCTCGAAGACAATCAACCAGACAAAGAGGAAGGTGGTAGTTATTCTGAGATAGATTCTCATGAGTATGAATTCAAATCAGAATTTGAGGGTAACCCTTCTTGGGGTATTCATCCTAACTTTACTCATGTTCTTAGATTTCCTAGAGGCATAGATGAAGAATCTAATGACTATGAATGGGGAGCCATTCCAGAAGAAGATGAGCTTATTATAGAGAAACATGTTGATGTTATTCACCAATATGCACCTAAACCCAACGTTAGTCTAGAGTGAAATGATGAACTTATCGAGTCTGATCCAACGATGGCTAAAGTGGACTATCATAATGACATTGAGCCTATTCATGAATTGAATGTCTTAAGTTGTAATATCTCCTTTGAACTTGAGCATCGAGTTAGGACCAATGATGATAGATCCATATCTATAAACATTCTTTCCCAATCTTTCACCACTTTGACTATCCAACATCCTAACCTTCTTGATCAAACCTTCCCAAATCTGAGCCATGGTATTTATACCTTCCCGAATGACTACGCCCTTGCTTGCTACCTCAATGTAGTTGAGCCTATGAGGACTTCCATCAGTGAACCAAGCATTAGTAGGAAGGAATTGGACATCAAGTATCTTAGTCAGAAAAATAAGAATAAGAATAAAAATAAAAGGAGTTCTGAGGGTCAAAACCACTTTGTGACAGTCTCAGAACCTACAAAAGTAAAAATAAATGATGTATCCGAAGGTAAAAACCTCTCTGAGGTGCCTAAGGATGAGATATTTGATGTCCTTCTGAGTCATTTACAGAACAGATCTCTAGTTCTAATTGAGCCCACTCAATCTATCAATTTGGGAATAGTAGAAGAACCACAGTTGATCCATGTAGCACAATCTTTATCAAAAGAAGAAAAGAAAAAATTTACAAAATTCCTAATAGAGAAGAAGATCAACTTTGCATGGAAATATTCAGATATTCTAGGGTTGGATCCTGATCTTATAATGCACCATTTATCTACAGCTCCTGGAGTAAAACTAGTTAAACAAAAATTAAGAAAGATGCATCCTCATGTTGCACTCTTGGTAAAAGCTAAATTAGAGAAGCTCCTAAAAGCCGGATTCATCTGAGTTATTGATTATGCAGAATGGATCTCTAATATTGTACCTATTTCAAAACCAAATAAATCAATCAGAGTGTGCATAGACTTTAGAGATATAAATAGAGCATGCCCTAAGGATGATTTTCCACTACCTAACATTGACATGATAGTGGACATGACTACAGGCTTTGAGATGTATTCTTTAATGGATGGTTTTTTTGGATATAATCAAATAAAAATTGCTCCAAAGGATCAAGAGAAAACTACTTTCACATGTGCATGGGGCACCTTCTGTTGGAATGTCATGCCATTTGGCTTAAGAATGTTGGTGCTACATATCAAAGAGCCATGACATCTATTTTTCATGACATGATGCATAGGACTATGGAGGATTATGTTGATGATACTTTAGCAAAATCTATGATTAGAACTAAACATATAAATGACTTGAGCAAGATACTAGATAGAATGGAAAAATTTAGTCTCAGACTAAATCCTAAGAAGTGTGCTTTTGGTGTCACTTTTGGAAAGCTCTTAGGGTACATAGTTTCAAAGAAGGGCATTGAAGTTGATCCAGCTAAAGTAAAGGCTAGAATGGAGATGCAACCTACAAAGAATATTAGTCAAATGAGGACATTGCAAGGAAGAGTCCAATCTATCAGATGCTTCATAACTCAACTAGCAGACATATCACAACCTTTTACAAAAACATTACATAAAGGTGTGACATTTGCGTGCAATGAAGAATGTGAGAACAACTTTAACCATATCAAGAAGTATCTATCAAATCCTCCTATCTTGATGCCTCCCATTCCAGGGAAGCCTTTGATCTTATATGTCTATGCTACAACTACATCATTGGGGGCATTGCTTGCACAACATGATGAGAACAAAAAGGAAAGAGCTATATATTATATCAGTAGGACATTGGTAGCATACAAAAAGAATTATTCTATGATTGAGAAGGCTTGTCTAGCTATGATCTTTGCGTCACAGAAACTAAGACATTATATGTTGGCACATACCACCCATTTGGTAGCTAAGATTGATCCACTAAAGTACCTACTAAGCAAAGCTGCCCTCACGGGTAGATTAGCTCAATGGGTCATGCTCCTAAGTGAATTTGACATTGAACATGTTGAAAGAAAAGATATAAAAGGACAAGTTATTGTTGATCAATTAGCAGATGCACCTATGGTTGATGATACACCAATGCAAATGGAATTTCCAGATTCCTCTATCATGACTCTTTCTTCTAGAGGATGGCAATTATTCTTTGATGGCTCCTATACACATAATGGATCAAGAGTAGGCATATTATTTATAACTCCTCAAGGATAATCCATACCTAAAGCATTCAGATTAAATTTTCCTTGCACAAACAATATTGGAGAATATGAAGCCCTTCTTAATGGCATGAAACTAGCAATTGAGTGGAGAGTAACATAGATACACATTCATGGAGACTCTCAACTTGTTATCCATCAAGTCAATGATGTGTACCAGACTAAGGATGAAAAGCTCATCCCATACAAGAGAATGGTAGATGATCTAAAGAAGTATTTCATATCTATCACATTTGAGCAAATACCTAGAACAAAGAATAAGGCTGCCAATGCAATGGCAACACTATCTACTTTATTACAACATCTTGAACATGAGCTACGCTATGAGTTCCTGGTGGAAGCACTATCTTATCCTGCATATGATTCCCTTGAAACTTGCATGATCTGCACTGTTGTTGGTCATGATTCATCCAAATGCAAAAACCTATTCTCCTATCTCCAAGACCAAACCATTCCCGATACCTTCAACCACCATGACAAGAGATACCTTATCTGTAATGCCTCCCGATATGTCATCATTGGTCACGATCTGTACAAATGAGGTCTAGATGGTACACTACTTAGATGTTTAGAATAAGAAGAGTCTCAATGTGTGTTAGAGGAAGTCCATGATGGTATTTGTGGGTCACACTTGAACAATTTAACACTAGCTTGAAAACTTATTAGGGCTGGGTACTATTGGCCTGAAATGGAGAAAGATTCTATCAAGTTTGCTAAAAACTGCCAAAAGTGCCAAGTGCATGGCAACTTAATTCATGCTCTAGGGAGAGATCTAATTCCCTTTACTACACAATGGCCTTTTCATCAATGGGCCTTTGATCTTATAGGAGCTATACATCCTCATTCTTCTAATGGACATACCCATATAATCACAGCTACAGATTATTTTACAAAATGGGTAGAAGCAGTCCCTTTGACACAAGCAACTGGAAAACAAATATCTATGTTCATATTGAACTATATCATATGCAAATATGGGATACCTCATTCCATAATCACAGATAATGGTGGAAAATTCAAGAACAAAGATCTAGATGATTTATGTGCTAAATTCAAGATTACACAACATTGGTCATCTATCTACTATCCTCAAGGGAATGGACAAGCAGAGGCTTCTAACAAGAATCTATTGAAAATATTGCACCGTACAGTTAATAAAATAGGAAGAGATTGGCATCTCATGATCAATCCAACTCTCTGGGCCTACATAACAAGTATCAGAATGCCTACTGGGGCTACACCTTTTGCTTTAGTTTATGGGTCTGAAGTGGTCCTGCCTATTGAGGTTGAAATCCCATCACTACGAATCAGAATGCATGGTCTAGTAACTGATGATGACTACATAGTGTCTAGGTTGCAAGAACTTGAACTACTAAATGAGTGCAAACAAGTAGCACATGATCATCTTAGATTATATCAGAATAGAATGTCTAGAGGATACAACAAGAAAGTCAGACACAAAGAGTTTCAGGTTGGTGATTTAGTCTTGAGAGAGAATCCTAAAAATCAATCACATCGAGAATGCAAGGGGAAGTTTAAACCCAACTAGCTAGGTCCCTTTGTTATCACTGCTACTTTTGGCTCTGGTGCCTATCAACTCTCAACGACTGAAGGAGAACAGCTCTGAGAACCAATCAACATTCTTCATCTGAAGAAATTCTATGCCTAAGGCATTCAATCTATGGTAAAATGTCCTGAAAAAAATCTTAAAAATTGGAAAAAGTCCTGAAAAAAATGAACATCTTGGTGAAAACCTAGCAATGGGCGCCTTGGTGATTCACAAAAAAAGTAAAAAATATCAAAAGTACAAAAAAATTGAAAAAATGAAAAAATATGAAAAAAAAATGAGAAAAAGAAAAAGTGCCTTGGTGAAAACCTGGAAACAGGCGCCTTGGTGGCAAAAATAGAATCTCTGCCAAGATGGTGAAAACCCAACAAATGAGTGCCACTTGTTTCAAAATGATCCATCCATTAGTGCAATCTTGGTCTTTCCCAGTTTTCAGTATTGCTTTAGTTTGTACATATCTCCCAGTTGGTTTACACATTCTTGTTTTCAAATAAGTCGGTCTATACACCAATCGGTTCAAGCGTCTGTATCCTATCAATGTTCCAAACTTGGGGGCAATCAAAGTCATATCCTATGGTCTCCAATGTATCTTAGGTGTATCATATCCAGTCAGAGTCCTTTGAAGCTTCATCTGGGTCAGTCAGTCAGTCTCGTCTCCAGAAATGATTTTGCATCTACAACAACGGAATCAAACATCAAACTCAAACTGAAAACAATCTGTGTTTTACATGCTTTTATCTCCTTGTATGCTTACTTATTCACATTGAGATTTGTGCATATTATGTTCCCTCGAGCTCTTTGATGATGTCCTTCATAGGATTTAGAGAGTGATGACTGGGGGCATAATCTTTTCCTTGTCTTCTGTTTGTATGTGAAAATCTAACAACTTTGGAAATTCGGGATTGAAATGGTGTCTGACTGTAAGAGCCTCTATCTCGAATTGGATGGCCATGCGTACCTCGACCATTGATACCCAAAAAATTCAAGGAAGTTTAATCTAACTATTGTTTTTTTTGAGTGAGTTCTTTCTCCTATTGTGAAATGTGATCTTACCTAAGGATGTGAACGATAAAGGGTCACTATGGGTAATTCACATTGGATTTAGAATGATCTCTTGATTGCTTGATGTTTTTGTAATGCAAGGCATATTCTGGTGATCATGACATTTATGTTTTGATGCTTATACAAATGGAAATATCAAAATGGACATGATATTCAGGTCATCCTGGCATTTGTGCGTTGGTGCTTATATCTAATCTGACATTTCAAAAACAAAATCAATATTCATATATCCATGGTTTCCTAATCAGTGGTGTTGTATTGATTCCTGTACATACAAATTGATATTCATATGTCTATGGTTTCATAAATAGTGGGCATTGTATTGATTTATCCAGTTACCTAAAAATTCAATGATGCAATCGACCGACACATGATCAGTGACTAGGTCCTAGGTCTTAGATTGCATTTTTACATGTTTCTTGGCATTTTGCATGTTTTCATGATCTCACAATGGCTAAACAAACTTCAACACTTAAATGATTCTTCAATCAGCTATTCAAATCTAACAAGAGCTGAAACCTACCTTGAAGGTCTCTTCATAGAATTGCAAGCAGTTATCCTCCTGGGTTAAACATCCTTTTTGACATAAGACTGAGTACTTGTCTTCATCAATTCCTGCAAAACATATAATGTTATCATTGCATTTACATTTCATATCATAATCACCTATTGCATTACAATACATCCATGTGCATAAGCATAAATCATACATACATCTTTTCATAATCAAAACACATTTGCATTACATCCATACATATGAAAGAAATCATTGCATTGCATATATCCATACATACATTCTACACTACTCATAGCATAAGCATCACATGATATCATCATAACTTGAAAAACATGACAAGTACAAATGAAGTCATCACCAAAATATCGATCTCATATATATATATATATATCAAAAATATCAAACTAGTCAGGGGTGCACTATTGGCACAGTGTACAAAAGAATACGCTCATATGAGCTATCAAAGTCAGAATAGTATATCAATGATAAAAAAGAGCACAGTATATTAGAACATATCAAAATAGATCAACTTTCAGCCTGGTCCTCTACATCTGGTGGAGGTGGAGGTGGTGCATCTGGTACTGCCTCTGCTCTAGGTGCTCTAGCTCCCTCTGATGCCATCATGTACTGGGAGTATGTAGGGACTCTCCATGCATCAGGAACAATAGTGTAATATGTGGACACATAGTAAGCTGCTCGTGTAGTCTGATGAATCACCTCGGCCTATAATCTCAGCACCTCTACATGAAGCTCAGTGCGTTGTCTATCGACCTCTATATATCTCTCCTCCCACCACGCACTGCGAACCTTCAGGTCCCTAACCTGTAATCTAAGCCATTTGATAGTCTCCTATGGAGTAAGAGGAACACTAGGATCAACATTGGCTATTGGCATATCAGTATCTGGAGTAGTCTGCTCTGTGGTCTCTACTCTCTGTGCCTTATGGCATCTAACCTTTGCACCCAGATCAAACCCTGTATCCTCCTCTATCAGATCCGTACCACCACCCACAACCTACTCTACTGCAAGTACCTCCTTAGCTGAACCAACACCCCCTAGAGTACCACCCTCTCCCCTAGTTTGTCTATGAGAACCTATAGATCTGCCTGTTGTGGAACTAGTGGGACGAGGGGGCCTCATCTGTCCTGATGGTCTCTATAGAGGAGCCATTGCTCTAGGTCTTGGAGGTGTGGGATGCACAATAGGAACCTGTGTGGGTCAAGGACCTTGTCTCATCGGTGCTCCAGTCACATCCATAGCCTCCTCCATGGAGGGTATCAACTCTATAAGATCTGAGAACTTGTGGATAGGATGGTCAGCAAGCTAGGCAATGAATCCGTCTGTAACTCCAGAATCAAGTACATCTGGTCTGTACTCCCAATCTTTGCCGACAATAGCACTGTAATCTTGTGAACACAAAGCATAAGAGAGCCTCGTGGTCCATTTGAGTCCAAGCTCACAAGCTATCCAAGCATACGTGGCATAATCCTTTGGTGCATCCTACACGCGTCCATACTGCTGCCACAGCCGGGTGATAATGAATCTCTCTAAGGTGGAAGATGACCTCCCGATCAACACATGGCTCTGAAAGAAGAAACTAAACTACTCTCATGTAGTAGGCCAAGGCTCTATACCCACATATGGTCTCCATCAAACAAAATTCATATCATCGAGGCATCACCTCCAGTACTCCACATGACCCTTCCGGTCTTTATATAGCTTTTGACCTAATTTTCAAAAGTGCTCCGTTTTTCATGAAAATTGCACCCCTGGCTCATTTCGACATTTTGAACCCATTTTCGGGATCAAAATCAAAATCTGAGATCATTTACTATGTCAAAATTGTGATTTAAAATTTTTAGACCCAGGATGGTCTACTGCTTACATAATCGACCTTCAATCATCACAAAAATCCAGTAGTCAACTTACTTGATTATCTTACATCAAACCATCAAAATTTCAACTCAGTCAACTATGGTCAACTCATGGTTTCACCTAGTCAAACTTGGTCTTCTGGACCTCCAAATGATGTAGAATGCGTTCTCGAATATGTTTAACCACTTCTCCAATCAATTAACATGCTTCTGAACTATTCAACGCTGAATTTTCTTGTCAGATTTCAATTTTTATCCCGAAGGGGGCATGGTATTGCACATCATTCAAAGTCTATAATCTAAATTTGAAATCATATCTTTCCTCAGTAATCAAGACAACAACCATGTCTAGTTGCTGATTCATCAAAAACACCTCATCTCTTGGGGCAAATCAATCATCACTCGGGGCATATCAGATTCATCGACATCCATATCAATCTGGTATTCTCTTAATCTTGTAAACTGTATCAATTTTTTGTAACCATCAGTTCATTAGTGTTATTTACTTTGTTCTTCATAACTAAAGGGTTCACATGTGATACCAATGTGATTCTTATCGACAATCGGGTCTGGAATCGATCACTCACTTCTTCACAATCATAAGGTTCAGAATTAGGTGTTTTGACACTTTTTCACAATCATCGATTCATTGTTGTTATAGTTAACATTATCTTTGGTCAATTAGGACCTATTAGCTTCATATCAAACTTCAATCAGTTTATGTTTCATATCAATTTCAATTTCAAACATTAGTTTCAACATCATACACAAACTAACTTTGAACCACTGCACTTCGCACAACAATTCAAAGAGGGGCAAAATATAATACCCCAAAAATGGGCTATAGGTTCATTAATCTCCTATATCGACATATCGAACGAAATCGACATCAAAGTCCTAACCTAAGGCACATTTGCACATTATCGAATCTTAATTGATTATCCTAAATGCTGCATCAGGGAATATTCCTTATTCCTATTAATCCTAATTATCTTTGATTTAATGATTATTTGGTGATAAATCCTATTTATCCTAAAGTTTGATTAATCGAATATTCTAAATATTTAATTAATTAGATTTAATACTGCCACTTAATTATTTAATTGGATTTAATTATATTTATTCCTAAATTGTATTATTTAATTTTGACAATAAATCAAATATCCCATGACTAATTGATTAAATTCTTATTTAATTAATTAATGTCAATTGTCAAATTTAATAATATAGTTTTTGAATAAAAGTTTGATTTAATAATTGATTAACCCATAAATCAATTATTTTATTTTTAAAATTAGTTAAGTTGAGGATAAATCACTTTATTTATTAAATTAATTCATAATTAATTATGCACATCCAAAAAATAGTTAAACTTTAAATTAGAAAATCAATTCAAGTTGTTTTAAAAATAAACTCAACTCTCTTTTGAGTTGAAAGCTGATCTCAACTTCTGATTTAAATCAAAAAGCTGATTTGCATAATTTTTGTGAGTTAATTTATCTCTTAATTCTTGATAACTCAAAAATCAACCTGAGTTTATCAAGAGTGATTTATGGCTTTTTCCATGCACCTCCAAAGTCCTGGATTTCCATAAATTAAGGCGTCAACTCTTCATTTTGAATCCATTCACAAATTGCATCCTCACACTCGCGAATTGGTGATCAAAGAATCAATCTTTGCGAATCAAAACTGTTGTGAGATTTTCATTGTTTTAAGCTTTCATATCATTTAGCATATCATTGTTAGATTAATTGCATGTCATATCAATTTTTTATATAGAATAGATTCATATCAATTTATTTCATCTTATTGCATATAAAATCCAAAAATATAGATTAATTTGCATTCATCTCATATCTAGATTCTGCATTCAAATCCTTCATTTAGGTGTCATCAAGGTCACTAATCTCGGTCCAATCTGAGAATACATACTCGCATCTACTAGAAGGCAGTAAATTGCCTGGTTAGATTAGTTTCCATTTCACTGCATGATTTTGATTTCTGCTAACCTCTAATGTTTTACTGAAGTGTTGTGTCTCCAGCTAGGTACAAAATTCACACACACAGCTAGAGGTAAGTTAGGTTGGTTTGGACCTTTGCAAAACACTGTAAAGGAATTATTCTTTAGTTGGATGGTTGCTCCATGAAAATCCACTCTGTTTGCGGTGTGGCATATCTCTCCATCCATTGTGGGGTTTGAGAGATTTGGAAGGAGAGAAATAGAAGAATTTTCCAAGATAAGTTGGAGTCCCTAAACATAATTAAGGATATAATTAATATGTCCATTGAAGAAGTATTGAGTCCTCCACTACACATTTAAATGCTTATACCCCTTACACCTATGATGATAGAAAGATCCAATTTGAATGGACGAGGGTCAAAATCAGGTTTTCAAACAAAGGTGTGGTTGCTGGTAGTAAAGCAGCTAGGAGCACTTGGAGGAAACCAAATAGGGGATGGTGGAAAGTGAACTTTGATGGGGCTACCAAAGGAAACCCAAGGTTTTTTGGTGCAGGGGTCATTGTCAGAGATTGGCTTGGTAATGTTCTTGTATGTGCATCTCAAAAGCTAAAAGATGGAACCAATAATGAGGGTGAAGCAAAAGAGACATTACTCGCGGTTAGGATTGGTAGGAAATTCAATTATAATTTTTTTTAGAAGGTGACTCTTAGATTATTGTGCAAGCTCTACAGAAAGGTGGAATTATAGCTTGACATCTCTAGGATTTTATAAGCTCTATATTGGAGGAATTGAAATTATTTGATGAATTTAAAATTGGTCATATTAGAAGGAGCAGAAATATGGAGGCATATGTGTTGTCTAAGTGGGTAGTTTCCTTTGAGAAAGTTGAAGATCTAAGAGTTGATGTTTTCTAGTTTCTTTCCTTCCCCTTTATTTAGTGGTTGGATTTCCAAACTGAATGACATTTCCTAACGGCTCCCTCATTCATGTGAAAGGGCATGATGTCATTTTTTAACATCTTTTCCTTTAAGGAGAATTTATTACTCCTTCAACCAAGATTTACACTACATGAGGGAATTCCAAAAAGGTGGAGTTATGATGTTTTATCACGCAACAATCCTTTCTACTTGTCTGAAAAGGACTAGTGTCATGTAAGTTGTTAGTTTGGTTTTAAATCGCGGTCTCTTTCAGAATTTTTTTTAATCGACGGTTTCATATTTTCCTATCTCAAGCTTGGTGAGGTGGTGTTTAGTGGATAGAAGAAGTCACAAAGGCCATATTATTTGTGGATACTAACAAACAACAAAAGAGTTGTAAGGGCCCAATGAGAAAGGAAATGATGAAATGCCTCCTGAAAATTAAAAATCAAGAGGTAGTGGATGTGGCTCTGGCGGTTTTGGGGGACCAGTTTCAAGTAGGAAGGTGAAGCAGAGAGTTAACCTCGATGTTATCTCCATGACTATTGCATAGGCATGAGAATTAGGTGATGAAATGACTGAAGTTAATCATTTTGTGCAAAAATTATTTGATGAGGAGCTTTTGGGGGGTCTAGAGTCAATTCTAGAATGGGCTTGGCTGGATGTTGGCTTGACTTACATGGAATGCTTCAAGGACAAGGAAGAAGGTAGAATCTATGGCAAGGTGCCATTTTTGAGGTGGTGGGGAAAGGTGGAGAAAGGGGAGTATCAAGCATAGAGATTGAGGGCTTGGCAGCTTCTTAAGAGAACTATTCTAGAGAAGGAGTAAATGGATGAAGCTAGGAGGAGGGTATTTGACACCCCAATCGAGAAGAAGAAGAGGGAACAAAGAGGTAGAAGATAGTAATTGGTGAACCACAGGCCAAATTTTAGATTTTTGATAAGTTTTTTAAATATGGGTTTGGTTGGCTGCTTTGGTAGGCACACAAGAATGGCAATTTTTGTTGAACAAGAAACCCAACATTGCAATTTTTAATGCTGAAGGAATTTAAGATATTGATTGGTGAAGGATTTTTAGTAATCAAGATGAGTGGTGCAAAGGGATGAATTATCCCGGCTGCCCCTCATGGAGTAATAGAGGAAGATTCTTGGAAATCTTATATTATGGGCATTTGCATAGGATGTTGCAAATTATTCTAGAAATCAGAGTAGGAAGGGTTTGGCCTAGCATAGGTTTTTTGCTAATATGACCTCCTAGTTGATATTTCATCAGGAACAGTGGCCTGTTGTTTTGGAGCTTATTAAGTTTATATATATGTAACTTTTTAGAGTTGCTTTCTGGGCATAATTGAAATGTATCTTCATGCTTTTTATTAATAAAATATCACTATTATAGACCAAAAAAAATTAAAAAAATCAAGCATTCAACTAATTCCATTGAGTCTACCAACCTTCCTCTTCCTCTTCCACTCATCTTCTTAATTATGATGATAGAGTTCATAAAGACAATCATTTTGTCAACCTTGTTGTCAAGCCAAACCCAACATTCAAATTGAATCTTGTATTACCTTTGACCATATTGAAACAATTAAAGCACATGATGGTCCTCTCTACATGGTCGTAAATGTTATTGGCCTTCATTCTCAGGGTGTCCTTATTGATCCTACTTTTAGGGTGAATGTGATAAATGAGGAGCATATTTTTAGTAGATGATTGTAACATGATTTTTTATGATAAATATGATGTCATGATCCAAACTTGCAATGGTTTTCTTTATCCTTCCCATGGTTATATTTCATTTCCTATTGAATTTGGTGGTAAAAATTTAGATGTTACTTTCACTATGATCCCAACTTTGAATAAATTTCAAGTCAAACTTGGTCTTCCTTGGCTCACCTCCATGAAAGTTGTGGCTTCTCCTATTTTATAAATATCTTAAATTTCCCCATAATAGAGAAATCATGACTGTTAACCATATCCTTTATTAGCCTTTAGTGCCTTGAGACTTATTTGACCTTGATTTCTTTTGGACTTCCATGCTTCAACCAACCCAAACCCATCCTGATAATCTCTTTTATTCATACCAAGCCTATACAGTCCAAAATATTTGTGAGCTTAGAAAACCAAAGGATGTTCCGTCTCCTTTCCCTAGACATGGAAATCTTCCCACACCGCTTATACCTCCTATATATACTTTTGTTGAACCTACTATAGCTTACAAACATTATCCTGATCTGATCTCTCAACCTAGTGTGGTTCCTCTGTTCTTCCTCCTCAAGAAGAAAAGGGCTTGACGTTGATTGATCTTGACCCAAACCCAATTTCCAACAAAACCAAACGTAACTGTCATGATTGTGATTATCATTGTAAATCTCATGCTAGAGCCCATATACATGCTTCCCAAAATATTGCTTCACCTCATACACCTACTGATTCTTTTCTTCCTTTTGATCAACCCATGCTTGAGCCAAAGGAGGAATTCAATTTAAAAAAACTAAAATTGAATGAACATGAGAATTCTATTTGTATCTTGGATTCTATAACAATTAATTTGGATGAACAAGATACTCTGGATGATGATGATTTTTATCCTAACAATAGTATTCATGCTACTGATTCTGATGACATGTTTGAACTTATTTATGTTTATCATGATTTTCCATCTATGTTTTCAAAACAATTATCTATCACTCCTAGTGACAAATAAAGTGACCCATCTTCACAACATGGTCCTTGTTTAGAACTGGCTATTGTTCCATCTTTCATGCTTGATGTTTCTCCTCTTGTGAGTTTCTCACTTTCACTAAACAATACAAACCAAGATGGGGTGGGGGGGGGGGGGGTGATATGCTTGATTATCTCCTCTTTTATGGTGGAATCTATGTGGTTTTCATATGGTAATGTTCTTCCCCCATAATGTGCTACATGTTATATGTTTTGTTTAGATTTCTTTAAACAATCCTTGTTGCTCCATTTACACAAGGTGATAAAGGAATAAAAATATTGTAAATATTCCTCTATTTTTATCTCACTTCTTCTATATGTTGTTACAATTTATTCTATTCATGGGCCACTGTTTGTAAATGTGCCTTTGTGCTGTCTGATTGGAGATGACACGGAATTATAACTAACTCTTATTTTTGGTCTCCGCAATGATGACCCAAAAAGACTCCTCTTTGTAACACTTACATGTCATTCTTCCATTTTTCTTATAGGTATACTACCTATGAGGGATGATGACATTTCATTTTGATATAATATCTCATGTATTATCACATGATCATAGTGAGCCTAGAATTAGTAGATCCCTTCCATGATCTCTTTTTTCATGTTCTTATTTCCCTTGGTTTGTTTTTTCTTGGGGGCATCTCATAGTGGAAATGTATCTTGTGGGTTTTTGTATCCTCCATTAAATCCATTGCTTCCATTAAGGTGTTTGTAATTGCATTAATGTGGGGTCATACACTCAACTATGTGTTTCACATTTTTTACACACATACATAATGATTTGATTCAATCTCTCTTGTGTATGGCCAAACAAACAAGGCTTTCCTTGTGTTTATCCTTTTCATTGGATCCTTTAACATAAACAAACTTTCCTTAAGGACTAATTCTTCCTCTTTGATCCCTAAGGAGACAATGCTTTCCTTAAGAATGATCACTTTTTCTTTTGATCGCTAAGAAGACAATGATTTCCTTAGGTTTGATTTCTCCTTTGTCTAATCCCTTAATGGAGATACTGCTTTGCTTAAGGCCTAATCCTTTTTGATGGATTGAGTAGCATAACACAACTTGCTAGGATATTCAATACCATATTTTATTTTTCTTTCATTTTTTGTGGTCCATAGTAAGATAATATCTTACTAGGATAGTGATCACACTTTTCTCTCACTTTCTTCCTTTCTCTTTCAAGTGATGCCTCTCTTATCTTGGTGTATATGCCTAAAAATGGTCAAAGAAAACATTAGTTAAATTCAAGCCATTTGGATTATTAAAATAAAATATTAAATAACTATATAATTAAATTAATCACTTTATTATATAGTTCATTAAATAATTAAATCCAACCCATTCAATATTCATACATGGCTAATTTAATTAATTATTTCGAATTAATTATTCCTTAAATTCCCCACCTACCTCTACATGAAAAAATTGGATCAACCAATTGGATAAGAGGAAAATGTGCACATGGATCACTCAAAGGCTTTTCTATCTTGACCATCTATTCTTGAGAGAGAATCTTGTCCCTTTAAATTGGACACCTCAACAAACACATCAACCTCTTACCTTGATCATGGTTAATCCAAATCACATCTAAATCACCCCCTACACCTTGGGAAATCCTATAAATAGGATGCATAATTAGAGTAATTCATCTATGAATTTTCATAGCAAGTGCATTATAGTCATTTTGGATTCATCATCAATAAGATCATCATAGAAAGTGAGTTTATTTAGCTTAGAATCATCATATAGTGATGTCATAATGGAGGAATTTCATCAATATTTGAGTGATTTTGATCATTTAGGATATCATTTACATTAATTTGCATGAATCTTCCATCATAGATCATATATTTATCCATCTTTGAAAATTCTCATATTATAGGTTATCACTTGAGGATCTTAATGTAGCCGAGAGAACACTTAAAGTCCTTGTAATTAGAGATCCATAGGATGCTTTTGACTCTTTCATTTCAAATTGGTTAATTAGATGGATCGAATGATTTTGATTTGAAATCACGTTTAATTGATATCTTATGAAAGTTTACAAATAATTTACACACACACAAATGGTGACCAACATGGGGACCATGCATCACCAACTCTAATCAGTTCTTAAGTTTTTTGTTTTTGCAGATTTGACATTTTTTAGGTTCAAAGTAAATGTAGGATAGTGCCCTTGCAGTAAATTGTGTCGCCTATGTAGAAAATTTTAGTGCCTTTGAAGTAAATTGAGTCACCTGTAAAGAAAATTTGAGCGCCTTTACAGTAAATTGAGTTGCTTGTAAAGAAAATTTCAGCACCTATACACAAAAGATTGTTACCTATACATCAGGGAGTTGCCTATTTAGTGCATTATGTTTCCTATTCTCTATCTTCTATCACTTTCTAAGTGAACATGATTGCTTTGTTGTTATATTTTTCCACCTACAATTCTGGCACCTTTAGATTAAATTTTATTGCCTATAAGAAGAATTTAGTCGCATGTAATCTAAAGTTTGTAACCTTAGAGTTAAGTTCTATTTCTTGTAAGCATAATAGTGTCTCTTATACATTTGGTGTTAAGAATGTAAAATTGGAAGCTAATTTATGTTTAATATTTGTTACAAATGGCTAAATTGAAGAAATTCAGGAAGCTTGTATTCAAATTACCTGATTATTTTAAGGAAAAGGAGGAAAAGAGATTGAACAAATATGAAAAGGAGATGTATTGGGTGAATGAGGATGAAAGGAGTAGAAAGGAAGGTAAGTCATATAATATATATTTGAACATTATTAGCCCCTATCAAGATGAATATCAAATACCTATGCTTAACTTAGATGCTTCTCTCTAAATTTTCTTCAATTTGTCAATATTTTGGATTTGTTCACTTTAAATTTATTGTGTTGGACTAATGTGTGTGAAAGGGGATGCTAAGGTGCTGGAATGATTGCTGAGGTAATGTATCTAAAAATAAAAATCTCTCGAAAATGCACACTAATTATTAAAGGTAGACAATCCAAAATCTAAATCTTTTCATGTACCTTTCTTTTACTTTTGGAAAATTAAGTTTCAAACACATGGCCTAAATAGGACACCTCATGTTTGTGAAGAAATATAATAGGCCTATTCTCTCACCTTTCTTAAGATAATCAGAATGCCAAACCTATTAGAGTTCCATTAGATAGAAATGGTCTAAGAAGGAATTGTGTGTTTTTTGTGTTTGGAGAATCAAGACAATATGGATATGCTCTCACCTTTATTAAGGATATCAAAATACCAGACTTATCTTGACCTTGATTTTCTTTCAAGTAGTGCATTTACTTTAAGCCATAGTGGGCCTGCCTCCTAAGACTTACCTTAACGAGGCCGGTGAGAGGGATGACCCAAAGTGGGATACAACTATTTTTCCCATGCTGGCCTGACTCAATATAAAATGAAATAAATTCATCCTTAATGGGGTGAATGACAAAGAGCTTTAAACAATAGGCCTCCTCTAGTAGTCCTTTGGGATTGCGCTAAACTCCTTAATTGTGGTGGGAGGCTCTCACAAAGAGAGGTAAAATAAAAAGATTTTTGAATGAAATCTTTACTATAACTAGGTTAAGTAGTAAGCCTACCTATTTTATCCATGAAATCCAAGAATGACCATAGGTAGCTTGCTTGAAGTATTTTCTATGTGAAGGACCCATGAAAACGATCGAGAACATACACTTTATGTGTAGATTTAGGGTTGATTTTTTTTTGTGCATTTTCTATGTTTGATGATCCCATAAATTAGAAGAAATAATCCATTTGGAACTAAAATTTCAAGAACAAAATTCAAAAATTTATAGATTGAGAAAAGATTATGCACTGCATTGCCTTCAAATAATTTTTGTAGCCTAAAAATAATATTATGTCACCTGTAATAGTAAAACATCACCTATAAGCAAGCAAAAAATACCTTTAAAAGATCAGAAATCACTCTCTGTCACCAGAACATCACCTGTAAACATTAAAACATCATTCGTGAGCTTTAAAATGCCACCTATAAATTTGCTCCTCAAAACAATGAGTACTTGCAAGAATTTTTGGTCAAAATTGAAATCATTTCTAGATACCCTTTATGGAGTAGAGTCTATTTCATGAAGAAAAAAATTAAAATTCATCTTTAATTGGAATGTCAAACATTTGATTTTATCATCATTAAGTTTCACTTATCACCAAATCATTGTCAAGTGTTGTTGAACCATTATTACTGATTTTAGATTTCTAGAGGTTTTCTATCAAAGGATTGTTGATTCTTTTCCTAGAGCCAAAAAGGTCAATATCATAATCCTAAGTCTTCATCATAGAGATATATCCTTCTCTATTAGACTTCAACTTGAGACACACTTTACCATGGCTAAATCAACATTGAAACTCTAACTCATCAATTGTTTAGGCAACTTAACTTGGATTTTGAATCAAATCAACTCATTTCAAGAGAATTTTATCCAAGAGGTGTTACAAGGTCATTTTCATGTCTGTAAGGACAAGGTCATATAAGTTCACAACTCGAGATAATGAAAAGGTGATTCATGAAGAAGCGCCACTTCAATGAAAGACACAACCTCAATTACACCCCTATTAAATTGATCAAAATCAACAAGAGGATCCAATTCATCACGAAGAGCAAACACAAGAAAATTTACCCAACATGAAATGAGAAGAGAATGATTGGGATAAGAATAACCATAACAATAACTATGAGGATGATGAAAATGAATAAACAACAAAGGAAAAAATCATGAGAGCCCAACAAGATCCTTTGTTTCAAAAACTCATGGAAAAAGTGCTAGAAAATTAAAAAGAAAAGTATTTCATAACCTTAGCTCAACTAAGGGTTAAAATACCTCACGATTATGATATATCACCACTAAAACAAGATGGGGATGAGGTTATCCCTCTAGGAGCCCTAAATAGACATATCCAATCTCTCCAAACATAATTGGATAACATTCAAAAGGCAACTTCTCCAAAGACATACACAATAGAAGTTATTTATCCTTTTCCCTTTGACCAAAGTTTGGTCATGATACCTTTCCCACCCAATGTAGTATTTCCAAAATATGACAAGTACATGGGCAAAACCAACCCTCAAGACCACATTAGAGAATTTTTCCCATTAATCATGGAGGTCATTCGTGAACCAACATATCTAACAAGGTTATTTCCAAGGAATCTAGTTGGACAAGAAATTGAGTGGATTTCTAAATTACCACTTGGAATTAAAAAAAATTGAAGAATTGATCTCAAAGTTTGTCAACCAATAATCCTAAAACATTGAACATGAGGTGAACATGCTAGAATTGTGTAATACTAAATAAAATAATGGGGAATAATTCTTGAATTTCCTACTATGTTGGAGAAGAATCTTTGCCAAGTACCCAATAACTATGCCAGAAAAAGAGAAGATGGACATCTTCATTAACAACTTGAATAATGAAATAAAATTTTAGTTGCAATTCCAATGTCCTCCAACATTTGAAAAGATGATTTAAAATGGTTTCAAGATAGAAGATGATTTACTCAGGAAACAGGAACTAAAGCTATACAAGGATAGAAAAGGGTTTTCAAATAAAACAATACTTACATTAACAACCCATCAACCGATAAAAAAAATGATAAACCCAAGTTTTGGTTGAAAAACAATAATAAAAACCTAGTAAATGATGAAGTGGTAGAATAAAACAGCATTAACCTAAACCATTATAACTTTCTAGTGGTTCCAACAATTAAGCAAACAAAATCAATCCACAAAAAAATACATCTTTCAACAACAATAATCAAAATAACAATAGAACAAGGCAACAATTCATGTCTCAATTTACTTCACCTAGGAGGAGATTCACTCCATTAGGAGAACCCCTTGAGACAACTCTAAAAATAATTATTACAAACAAAATCATCACTCTTTTCTAGTCAAGATGTTATGTACCCCAAGTTAAACCCTCATGGTGGAATGACTCAATCATTGTGAGTATAATCAAAATAAAGGACACTAGAATAATGATTGTACAAGATTGAAACATGTTGTCCAGGATCTCATTGATAATGGAACTATTGAAATGGAAGGACCCAAGAACAATGAAGATCACACAACCTTTAAAACCCCTTTCTTAAACCATGAAAAGGGTGAATATTCAAATGCATACCAAAACAATAAGAAAGAAAATAAAAAGGTTATTTTTTCTCACACTTATGAAAATAATATCAATGGTTTATTTGGTTTTGACAATACCATCAATGTCATAGTGACCAAAGATAAACAAGAGAAAGAGCTTACCAATGTTGTTACTAGGGGGAAAGCCTCTAAGGTCACTTTGCAAGGAACATCCAACAAGACAACCATGCCTAATAATTCATCTTATCCATCAAGGAGATACAATCTACTTGATACACTTAAAAAAACCCCAACACAAATCTCAATCTTGGAGTTGTTAAAATTCTCACCATGTCATAAATAAATTTTGGAAAAGGTCTTGGTTGATACGATGTTACCTAACAATTTGGATGAGGAACAATTTCAAACTATGGTTGGTCATTTTATTGAACAACATTGTCCATCCTTTCCTGAGAAAGATGAGATGTCATTAAACCATCTGCAAAATTTTCCATTGCATATTGAAGTCCTCATCCACAAGCATAGAGTGAAAAGAGCCTTGATAGATGTTGGGGCTGGCTTGAACATATGTACTTTAAACTTGGTAAAATCCTTGGGATATTCTAAAAATTTTGTGGATCCATAAAGAAAGATAACTAGTTAAGCTTATGATGATGAAGAAAGGTCTTCCAAAGGAATGGTCATTTTACCAATCTATGTGGGTCCAATTCAAAAAGAAACTATAGTGCCCACCCATAGTTTTCTTTTTAGTTTTATATTGCCAAACTTTTTTATGCCACTTTTATGTGTGCATTGATATTTCAATTATTATGTGGTTTTGGATGTATGACATTACATGGTGATTTGATGATTGAATAATTATAGATATTATATTTATGTAGTTAGATGATGTTAGTTATTTTAATGATGATGATTTACATGTTTTAAATGATGTTTATGGTTATGATTATACTTACCCCATACTTGCATGTGTATGGTTATCATGTACACTTTTACTTTTTTGTTTGGCATGTTTGATATGGTTGAGGGACAAAGTCGTAGCTACTTGCTTGCGGGATCCACACGATGTCCCGATCCCCACCATTTCTTGTTATATATATATATATATATATATATATGTATGTATGTATGTATGTATGTATGTATGTATGTATGTATGTATGTATGTATGTATGTATGTACATGCTTGTCTTTTATGTAGGTACCGAGCACTGACTTCCTTGAATTATCAAGATGAGTGTGCCCTATCGCAAGTTTCAATGGTAAAAGAGGGGAGATAATATTCAAATCCAAATACCAACCTAAGCCATTCTATTATACTAAAATAGTGGACAAGATTCTTATATTTTACCCTTCCCAAATTCATCCAGGCGATGTGAGTTTATAGTCCTTCCTTGAGCATGGTTATGGTTCTTTAAGTTCAGTTGATTCCTGGTTGATTGACATGATTGCTATAATTAGATAATTTATCTAGATTAATAGTGTAATTTAAATAAATTAGAGCTTGCTATTTTTTTAGCTATTTAAATATGGGAGTATTTATTTAATAGAAATTAAATAAATATATTTATTAAATTTAATGATTTAATTAAAAGACTTATTGTGGAAATAAAGATATTTAATTAATGAGAATTAATTAATACATTCACTTTAGATTTAATTATTTATAAATTCAACTTTTTGAATAAAAGGTATTTATTAATCAAAAAATTAAATAACATGTGAAAAATAACAAAAATGTTATTATTTAATTTAATTTGAATGCAATTAAGTTGCACAATCAAATTGAAATAAATAAAATAAAAAGAATTAGTCAATTTTGAGTTAAGTGGATTAACATAAACAAAATAGAAAATAGACTTGAGTTCAAAACTGTTATTGAAGGAATTAGGAAATTGATGGAAAGAAGGCTATGAGTAGAGTTGAGTTCCAAAATTTGCATGTGGAATTCAATTTCCTATATTGTGAAAGTTTGGCCATGATTCTCAACACACAGGATTGGAGAATTTTGGGTGAAGGATTCCATTTGGAGGAAAATTCTGTGAGAGCTTGGATTGTCTTCGTTTCTAGTCATCGTTGAGTTTATCTATTTGGTGTTTGAGGTAGGGTTTAGAAACCCTTGTGATTGTATTTCTGTTATTTTTGAAATGAGTATCTTCTTTGTGCCTATCAGATCTGAGTAATTTAGTTGTTTACAATTCTTTCCTTGTTTGAATTATGGAAAAATGGATGTAGGAAAATGGGTGTGTGTGTGTGCATGTAATTCTTGATTTAATTTTGCTTGAATTCAATTAGGGTTTCAAATTTATGAAATTGTAAGAAATTAGAATATTGATTTTTGAATTATTTGTGAAAGAAAATCTTATTTAGAAACTCTAGGTTCAATTTTTCCAATAAAGCTTTTAGAAAAAAAATCAGATCTAGTAAAGGGCTGGAATGAAAGTTCAACTAAAACCCTAGAAAGCAATTTAGAAAACACCCAGATTAATTTGTACATCTCAGGCTCTCATTTTGTCAGTTTAAAAAAAAATTCTTCGTTTCTTAATTTGATCAGAAAAACTTACCTTATATATGTGTGTGTGTGTGTGTGTGTGTGTGTGTATTGTGTGTATATATATACACACATATAATATATATTCACATCCTTGCATTTAAAAATAAAAAAATAAAAATGTACACTCGATGTTCAAGGTACAACATTTACTGGTGTTAGTTTTTAATAAAATTAAATTTTTAAAAAATAAATTAAAAAATAATTAAACTAATAATTAGGAGGAGGTGGGGCCACCCCAGCCTTCCCCTCCCTTTCTTGCCTTATGACAACCCTAAGGTTGTCGCACGATAGTCCCTAAGGTTGTCACTGACAAGCCTTATGCTGCCGCACGACAACCTCTAAGGTTGTCGACGACAAGCCTATGGCTGATGCACAATAGGTCCTTGGGACCATCGTGACAACAACCAAGAGTGGGGCTCGTAGGTCCCTCCCTCCACATGTTGTGTTTAAGTTTTATTTTTTTAAAATTATTTAAATTAATTTTAAATTTTTTTAAAAACTTAAAATTAAATTTATTAACAGTAAAAAAATATAAATAAATTAAAAAGTAAAAATAAAAATAAAATAAAGACTAGTTTTCTTGAATTCTAGTTTTATAAATATGACATGTGTTTATTTAATTTGGCATAATTTTCCTCATATTTATTTATAATTATGATCTAATTGGGCTTAGCTATTTTAAATTTATATTTTTTTTCCAATTGGGTTGATTAATTCTAAATGATTTATTTTGTGAGTCTTTTATGACATGTTATTTTTGAAGATGTAATTGATTATTATAATTGGGCAATTTAATTTATGTTCTAAATTAGACTATGAAATTATAGTGCGTTAGTAATTTTAATTGCTAAAATCAATTTATTCTTTTAATGTAATAAATTAATTTATTAGGGTTACACTTTAATTGATTAAATATAATTATTGTTTATTAGTGATTATTAAGTAAATTAATTTTGTGATGGAACTTTACAAATTAGTTTATTTGATTAAATTCTATTGTTTATCTTTTTCATTCCTTTTGCGTTTGGGATTAAAGGGGAAATAGTTACATCAACCTAATAGGATTGTTACCAGAGGCATGATTATAAGTTATTATATTTGTTTGCCTTGCATACTTTTATGACATTTGATCGTAACATGACCCAACCTTATGGAGTTGATTTTATGATGGAATTTTCATTGTGTGTTCCTGTTATTCCTTGGAACCAAATTTGGGAATTATGAGTTATGTTGACCTTGAGTCATGATTTGAGACTATAAACCTAGGGTATGTTATCTAGGTGTTAAAGGGGAAGTGTCTTACTTTGGAGGTGCCGAAGCCCAGAAGTGGGCTACCTAGGTATCCTTCATAGGTTACTTAATCAAGTGATAATATAAAACTAAATAGGGTTGAAATGAATTAATAAGATGATGGTTCCTCCCCAATTCTTTGAGTACTAGTATAGGCTAAGGATGGGAGTGAGAGAAGATGCTTGTCCATCTAGTAGTGATGGTGAGTCTGGCATGATCGTTTATCCTTGTCTTCATGAGAGGATTTCAGGTTCCACATATGATCACACTTGGAAGTCAGAGTCTAGTGAGATCGTTCCAAGGTGTTGACATATGTGATGACACTTCCTTGATTTCATTCTAGGTTTCCTACATGTGTTGGTTGCCTCTGGGTTAGTATGTGTACCTTTGACTTATGAGATGTACCTTTGAGATAGGAGCTCCTAGGATCCTTTCTTAGTCACCTGATTTGATTGGAATTGTTATCTAAGTGAGATTTGATGTTATCTCCTCAGCACAGTGGGAATGGAAACACAGGTTTCCATGAGGTTAGGAGGTAGTGATTCTTTTACCATTTGAGACTTTGATGTCCTTGTTCTAGTGCTCGATGATCCTGGTTGTATTTACTTCCTTTCCTATATTCTTGGAGACTTATTCATGTTCTTATACTTCTCTATTTGTACTTTGTATTTTATTATAACTACATACCCTGTAACTTTTGTAGTGGATGTTGATTATGTATACTTTATTATTCAAATGTAATTGATAGATGTAATTGTATCTACGTAGTTTCTACGTCAAGGAACCCTTGATATGTGTAATCTATTATGGAGATTATGTTTATGTTTATGGACTTTATGTTTTAGTTCCGCTTGTTTATTCATTATTATTTGTAAACATTTAAGAAAAAATTTATTCTGCAAACTTAGTATCATGTTTTTAGGTTATTATCTCTTGGTTTCCCTGGTGAGGCATTATAGAAATAATGTGCCAAGTGTTAGTCCTAAAATTGACCTATAAAACATTGTTGGATAGGCCATAGATTCATGATATGCAAGTGGTTCCTTCCACTTACCACCAATGCTTAAACTTTCCATGCCTTTGTTAATAAATAACTATCAGTGTTGACCTCAATCCTTTCCAATATTGTAACAATGTGAAACGAATTAAAAATTCATTTGTGCCACATAATAGTGAGGTCTCTATATCAAATCCACCCAAAGAACAAGCTAAACAAAAGGCTCCTAGTACAAGTTCAACATCAATAGGAAAGAAAAATAAGGATGGAAAAAAAATTCCCACTATTTCAAATGGTGAAGATGTTAGCCCCTCCATGTCAAACAAGGATAAAGAAAAAAACACTCTTTTAAATTTAAATGATGAAAATCCTAGCTCATCCAGTTTAAGTTCCTCAAACAAAGAAGAAAAAGAATCAAAGTCTTCAAAATTAGAAAAGGGGAAGGAAAAGGAAACACATTATCTAAAGATGGATACATCGATGAAAGATTTTGAAAAGAAGTTAAATATTAATCACAGAGGGGTGGGATAATATTCCTTATCCATGGTCAATTTACCACTTTCTCCTAAATCTCATGGAAAATCCTCTACTTCAAAAGAACAAACATCTCCTCAAAGGTATAATGATAATTTTCTAAGGGCTAGTATGTAATGCCCCTCCCATAGTCCAATTTTCTATATGTTATGATGTCATTTATATTTATGGATATACTAACCCCATACCTGCATGTGTATGGATTGTGTGTATGTTTTATATTTTTATTTGATATGTTTGATGTGGTTGAGGGACAGATTCGTAGTTACTTTCTTGCGAGATCCACACAATCGGTTGATCCTTGCCATTGTCTGTTATATATTTATACATCTATGTACATGCTCATCTTTTATGCAGGATTTCAAGTATCAGACATTGACTTCCCTGAATTGTCAAGATGAGTGTGCCCTATAGCAATATCTCAATGGTAAGAGAGGGGAGATAATCGATTGGTCCAATCCCAACCTAAGCTATCATTTTTCCTAAAATAGGGGACAAGTATCTTATTGACCACCTATCCAAATTTGTCAAGGTGGCATGAATTCGTGAACCCTTCCTTTGAGCATGATGGTTATTTTCAGTTAGTTGATTTTCGGGTGTTGCATTCATTTGAGATTTGTTGCGGAGAAGTATTTTATTGACTACCTATCCAAATTTGTCAAGGTGACGTGAATTCGCGAACCCTTCCTTTGAGCATGATGATTATTTTGAGTTAGTTGATTTTAGGTGTTGCATTCATTTGAGTTTTGTTGCGTGATTTATTTATTGAAAATAGATTAATTAAGATTAATTATTATATTAGAATAATTATATCTTAGAAATATCATAATATTAAATATAAGGATATTTAATTATTAAGGGTTATTTAAATATCTTTACTTAATTAAAAAACTTAATTAAAGGTATAGATTGGGATAAAGAGATTTAATTAATTATTGAATTCAAAGATGATATTTTAGACATAATTAATCTATTTAATATTTAATTACCAATTACATAGTTATTAAGTGTCAAGATATTAATTGATTAATTAAATATTAGTATGCAATTTATGTTGCACATTCAATTTTATAAAATTGAATTAGAAATTTTAATTAAAGTTGAGTTAGGAATTGTTAACTAGAAAATGCATATAATTATAATAATTATTAGTTAAATATGTAAAAAGGGAAAATTAATAATTAAATGCAAATGGAGTTAAGCGATTTTCATGTTGAGCTCTATTTCTGTTTGGGTGTTGCATGTCAAGTTCTGATTTTAGTGTTTTTAAGTTAAGTGGTTCTTTTATATTTTTCAGAGGGGAGTTTACCTTGTTTTTGGTGTTGCATGTTTTGAAACCCTAGGCTGCTTAGTTTTCTTTATCAGGGTGATTTTGGTCATTATTTGATACACATGTTTGGAGATCACAAGTTTTTCTTGCAATTTGGAGTTGAAGAACTTTCTAGAAAATTTGGATTTTTTGGGAGCTTGAATTTTGGATTAGTATCATCATAGATCTATTGAATTTGAGGTAGGGTTTGTATTTTTCCTTTGTAAATCTTCTTTTCAAAAAGATTATTTTCTTCGTGTTTGTCATTGTTGTAGGGTTTGAATTGAAGGTTTTATGGTTTTATTGTTGGAGGTTTTGGGTTTGGAAAGCTTTTTTGAGTTTTTGTTGTGTGAGAAGAAATTTTGGTATTTTAATATGCATGTGAGCATACATGTATTAATTTTTGTATATAAGTATAGTCATTTATATTATTCTAGAAACCCTTGTATTTAAATTCAAAAGAAAATTATGTTTTGGTTAAAACCCTAGATTGTTGAATGTGAAAACCTACAGACAATTGATTTAGAAAATATGAAATTTAAATCCAATAAGGGTTTGATTGAATTATTAAACTAAGTATTCGAGATGACAACAAAAATTGAAATCATCAAACAATTGAATGTGAAAACCCAATTGAAATTTAATAGTAAAAAAACTAGATTCTTGAAAATCAATTATTTTATTAATAAGAGAAGAAAATTATATGTATATGTAATTTGAAAGTTTTTATAAAAAAATTAATGATTATTATTTATTAATTTTTGGATTTAAAAAATAAAATAAAAAATGATATTATTATTACTATTGATTTATTTTGAAAAAAATAATAATTAATAAATAAATAATAATTGATTTTTTTACATGCAGATTTTAATATTAGTGTTTATATTTATATTTATATTTAGATAATTAATAATATTATTTTATTATTAAATACATGGTGGTTTGACATACATGGAGATTTTAGTTAAATACTTATTTAAAAAGTATACATGCATGAGATTTTATTTTTTATAGATGATTAGTATGAGACATTTATATGAATGCTTTTGTAGTCAAATGGACTCTAGTCAACAAGATGATTGTTAGAGTCAACTGGAATTTGTAAATTGGTTTTGGGTACTTTTGCATGTTTTGAGACTTTGATTGATTGTAATTGGGGAATTACCTTGGCTTTTAGGAAAATGGTACTAGAGGATTTGAGGTGTTTTTCTATTGATCTTTCATTTTATATGGAGAGACTTTGTAACCATTTTGAGGTCTCAATTTGATCGTGTATGATTTTGTAATATTTGTAAATGATCTTATGTGCCTTATTGTATTCAATCTTAATTTCATTAATCTTAAAAGCTGATGACCATTATTATGATTGAGTTTGATTTACTTGGTCATCTTATGTTATTTACTATGACTGTTCTATGTTATGGCTGATTATCTTTGTGGATTATGTTACTTTATGTCTAGAGAGGGATGTCATTGATGTTATGTTTGTGTGTGTGAAAATTGTACCTAGCTGGAGACACAACACTTCAGTAAAACATTAGAGGTTAGCAAATCAAGAAATCTGCAAATAAGAATGAACTAGGCTAACCAAACGATTTACTGCCTTATAGTAGGTGCGAGTATGGTATTCTCAGATTCAGACTGAGATCAGTGACAATGCAACACCTAAACTAAGGATTTAAATGATTGAAAGATGGATGAAAATGAATGCAAATTATTCTATATTTTTGTATTTTCTATGCAATATGACAAAAACTGATATGAAACTAGTCTAAGATGGATAAATTGAATGCAAAATTGATCTAACAATGCTATAAAAATGAATGCATGCTACGATCAAAACAATAAAAATCTCACAATCGCCTGTCGCAAGAGCTTTGATTCTTCAGATGCGAATTCGCTAGAGTAAGTCTGCAAATTTGAGGAGGGATCCTTTGTGAAGAGCCTAGCCTTGATTATATAGAAATCCAGGGCTTGAGGATGCATTGAGAAAAGCCATAAATCACTCTTGATAAACTCGGGTTGATTTTTGAGTTCACAAGAAATCAGGAATAGATCAACTCATAAAATCATGCAAAAACACTTTTTATCTCAAAATAGAGTTTAGTTCACTTTTTCAACTCACAATCACATGCTGAGTTTGGAAAGTTAACAAATTGAAATTGATAATTGATTTAAAGTTTACTATTTTTTTATTGTGCATGATTTAATATGAATTAATTTAAAAATAAAGTGATTTATTCTCAACTTAACTGATTTTGAATTAAAATAATTGATTTATGGGTTAATCAATTATTTAATCAAACTTTATTCCAAAACTATATCATTAAATTTGACAACTGGATTTAATCAATTAAATAAGAATTCAATTGATTATTCGTAGGATTTTTTTGATTTATTGTCAAAATAAAATAATATAAATTAAGAATAAATAGAATTAAATCCAATTAAATAATTAAGTGGCAAAATTAAACTTAATTAATTAAATATTCAAAATATTCAATTAATCAAATTTTAGGATAAATATGATTTATTGCCAAATAATATTCAATCAGGATAATTATGATAATTAGGAATATTTAAGGAATATTCCCTGATGCAGAATTAAGATAAAATCAATTAGGGTTTCGATAAGCTGATGTGCAGATGTGCCTTTGGTTAGGACTTTTATGTTGATTTCGATCGATTTATTGATGTAGGAGGTTAATGAACCTATAACCCATTTTTTGGGTATTACATTTTGCTCCTCTTTGAATTATTGTGTGAAGCACAATGGTTCAAAGAATAATCTATTTTTGATAATGATGTGGACTCAGTTATGTGGTGGAAAAATTGATCCTAAGAGATTAACCGATTCCGAGACAGAAATCGATTGATAGATTTGAAGATGTTGGATTCATGTCCTGATTGACCAAAGAATCAAGATGATGTCAACTATATCAACAATGAACTGGTGATTACGAAGAAATGTCAAAATGCCTGATTCTGAACTTATGATTACGAAGAAGTGACTGGCCTGACTCCAAACCTGATTGTCCAAAGGAATTGAAAGGATGCCAAATCTGAACCCTTCAGTTATGAAGAACCAAGGAAATAACACAACTAAACTGATGGTTATGAAGAGGTGATACAATTTACAAGATTGATTAGGATACCAAATTGATATGGATCTTGATGAACTTGATATGCCCCAAGCGATGTGCCCCAAGTGACGAGGTCTTTTGATGAATCAACAAGTAGACGTGGTTGTTGTCTTGATCACTGAAAGAAAGATTTGATTTACAGATTTGATTAATGTGAAATACCATGCCCCCTTCGGGATGAAAATCAAAATCTAACAAGAAAAGTCAGTGTTAAATGGTTTAGAAGCATGTTAATTGATTTGAGAAGTGGTTGCGCACATCCAGAGACACGTTCTGCATTGTTTGGAAGTCTGGAAGACCAAGTTTGACCCTGTTTGACCATAAGTTGACCAAAGTTGAAATTTTGATAGTTTGATGTAAGATAATCAGTTAAGTTGAATTCTGGATTTGTGTGATGATTAGAAGGTCGATTATGCAAGCAGTCGGCCATCCTGGGTCCAAAAATTTTAAATCAAGATTTTGACAAAGTAAATAATCTCATATTTTGATTTTGATCCTGAAAATGGATTCACAACGTTGAAATTAGCCAAGGGTGCAATTTTCGTAGAAAACAAAGCACTTTGAAAAATTAGGTCAAAACCTATACAAGGCCCAAAAGGGTCATTTTCAAATCATTATTCACTTTATCTTTTGTGATTTCTGTGGAGCCCTCTGAGAGAAAAATGGACAAGATGGCGGTTCCAGTCTCCTCACATCGATTCAAGCGCAGCCGGTGGTACCAGCGACCTCCTCAGTACGGGAACCTAGTAAGTGGACTTATGTGCCTCTCCAACATTCAAATTTTCCATGTCTTCAACATTTTTAGGATGATTTCATACGTTTTATTATTTTTGAAAATTTTCACCATGAAAATTCATATGACAGTCCACTAGGACTTGTATGAGTTTTGAATTGCATTTAGAAAGTTGTCCCCGTTCTCTTTGTAACTCGTATGAGAGGGACCCATCTATTGTACAACATTTCGCCGGGTCCCTCAAGTGTCATACAAGAACCTGTAGATTGTTGTGTGTACATGAAATGTCATATGGGAACCCATAAAAACTCATACGAGTTTTGACACCACTCTGAAAACTCGTATGGAAAACAACGAGTGTTTTTCTCTCCCTTAGGTCAATTTTTTTATTTTTCTGATTTCTTAGGCTAATTCCTTAGCATTTAATGCACCTTTTGAAGTATTCAACTTTTCAATTTCTGTATTTATAGCCTAATTTTTAACCAAGTTACTGATAGGGTACCCTTTTTCTGTGTTGTGTAGGTCATCTACCCTGATGTACATATACAAATTTCACATCCAGCTACCCAAAGACTCTGTGTGTCACTGCCTAACCCTTTGAGAGTGCACCTAGTTGCATGTGGATTTGAGTACTTGATATGTTTACCTGAGATTCGGGTGAACCATGGTTTGTTGACTGCATTGATAGAGAGATTTCATTCAAAGACATAGACATTTCACCTCGCTACCAGAGAGATCATGGTGACAACAAAGGACGTGTATAGGATTATACAAATACCGTTTCATGGCCATGGTCCTAATTATATCAGTGTGGGGAATGCTAGTCTTCATGCCTTTCAGATGCTATTTAGTGATGATGATCAATTAGCTCAATCTATCTCCTAGGAGGCTCTGGTATAGAGATATGGGCAGACCCATAGACTAGAGTGTATTATAGCAGGGATGATCAATGGGATCATCATGTCTGACCATCAGCAGAATGGTCTTTTGATGGGTTGGGCCCCGATGGTAGCACACATGATGGCTACACCTTCTAAGTTAGGATGGGGTCAGTGCCTACTTGCTCACATGTTCTCAGAGATGCATGAGATAGTGTATCATGAGGGTAAATCTTTTGCTTCTGGTGCACTGGTTCTACAGATTTGAGTGTGGGAGCATATCTCGATATGTCAGTCAGTATGTGGCGAGGGTAGGAAGCCACATGAGCCATTGATATATAGGTACTCTAGATATGTCACACAGGTCTGGATGGGTATTACAGATTACTAGAGGCGTGTCCTTGATGACATGACCTTCATCATTTGGAGACTGTATCTACAGGTAGAGGCATGGTCGACTACTTGTGCTCAGTTCAGTTACTTCTGTCAGAGTCGAGTGTTGATAGGATGTTCTACTACTGTGCTTGTGAGATTCATCATCACACGGGTGTGGAGGCAATATGGCATCATACAAGATGCTCTTCTGGATTACACCACTTATGCACAGATGGTTCGAGAGCTAGGATTGGGATGGACAACTCAATTATCATATGCTCTTTGTAGTCAGGAGTATACTAGATATGTGCTGAGAGATTGGGACTATAGGCCACAGGTAGCTGATGCTGGGGTCACTGATGCTTTCATTTCTTGGTTGGCAGAGCACCCCATGCACAAATTTTTAGATCCTATAGAGCTGATCCCGACCATGGAGGAGGCAGTAGATGTTATAGGTTCACCCATGGGTAGAGGCCAGAGGCGCTGAGATGTCCAAATTCCAGTGATGCAACCTACACCACCGAGACCTAGAGCTATTGTTACCCCATAGATGCCAGCTAGATAGATGAAACCCCCTCACCCTCAGAGTTCTATAGTAGGCAGACCTGTAATTCTTCAGAGGAGATCTACTAGAGGAGAGAGTGGCACACTTGGTAGCATTGGGAGTGCTAATGAGGTGTTAGGGGCACAATAGGATGTAGGTGGTGATGCTGATGCTACACAGGTGGATCCTAATTTTGATCGAGGTGCTGAGGTTAGACGCCACAAGTCACATAAAGTAGAGGCTGTTGATCAGCCAATAGAGGATACAGATATGCCAACTATAGATGTTGATCCTGGACTGAGGTAGACTCCTCAGGATATTATCAGGTGACTCAGGTTTCAAATTAGAGACTTGAGATTAAAGAGTGCCACATTGGAGGTACAACTAAAGGAGTCTGAGAGGCAACACTTAGAGATAGAGGCAGATGGAAGATGGTTGCAAGCAGAGGTTATCCATCAGACTGCATGGGCTTCATATTATGTTTCTACTTACTATGCAACTATACCAGCTACACAGAGAGTGCCTACCTACTCTCAGTACATGGTTGCTTCAGAGGGAGCTAGAGCAATATAGGCTGATCCACTGCTAGATGCACCTACACCACCCCCACTAGATGTGGAGGACTAGACAGACAACTGACCTATCATGTTGTTCTAATTTTTGTTATTTTTTCCATATACATTGATCTGATTCAGATATCACACATGAGCTCATTCTTTTGTATACTGTGCCAGTAGTGCACCCTGACTATTCTGAGTTTATGATATATATGAGATTGATTGTTTTTGGTTGTGACTTCATGTGTACTTGTCATTTTGATTTATGATGATATCATGTGATGTAAATGCTTTGATTAGTGTAGAATGTATGGATTATGCAATGCAATGTTTTCTTTCAAATGTATGGTTTATGCAATGTAGTTGATTATGGATTATGTATGATTTTCTTATGCTTCATTGATGGACATGTATGTAATGCAATAAATGTAATGGAATTATTATGATATGTAATGGAAATGCAGCGACACACATGATATATTTTGTAGGTATTGATGAAGACAAGTACTCAATGTTTTGTCAAAAAGGATGTTTAACCCAGGATGGTGACTTCTTGCGGATCTATGAAGAGACCTTTGTGTGAGACTCAGCTCTTGTTTCATGTTTTAGCATTGTTTGAAGAATCATTTAAGCATTTAAGTTGATTTGACAATCATGAGATAAATGCAATCATGGAAAGTGCAAAGTGACATGCAGAATGAAATGCAAACCTAAGACCTAGGACTTAGTCACTAATCATGTGTCGGTCATTTTCATCACTGAATATTTATTAGGTAACCGAATAAACCAATACAATGTCCACTAGCTAGGAGACTATGAACATATGAATATTGATTTTTGGCATCAAACTCAATACAACACCCACTGGCTAGACAACCATGGACATATGAATATTGATTTTTTTTTCTTCAGAATGTCAGATTAGATATAAGCGCCAAGGCACAAACGCCAGGATGACCTTAATATCATGTCCATTTTGATTTAGCAATTTGTATAAGCATCAAAACATAAACGTTGTGATGACCTGAATACACCTTGCATAACAAACACATCAAGCAGTCAAGAGATCATTCTAAATTCACTGTGAATTACCTGTAGTGACCCTTTATCATTCACATCCTTAGGTAAGATCGTATTTCACAATAGGACTAAGAACTCACTCAAAAAGAATGATAGTTAGATCAAACTTCCTTGAAGCATGCGGGTATCAATGGTCAAGGTACACATGGCCATCCAATACATGATGGAGGCTCTTACAGATGGACACCATTTCAATCCAGAATTTCCAAAGTTGTTAGATTTTCACATACAAGCAAAAGACAAAGAAAAGACTATGCCCCTAGTCATCACTCTCTAAATCTGACAAAAGACATCATCGAAGAGCTCAAAGGGACATAATATGCAAAAATCTCAATGTGAATCAGTATGCATACAAGGAGATAGAAGCATGTGAAGCATAGACGGTTTTTAGTTTTTTGTTGATGTTCGTTTGTGTTTGATTGCAAAATCCTTTCTGGTAAGGAGACTAATTGACTGACTCGGATGTAGCTTCAAAGGACTCTGACTAGATACGACTCGTCTGAGGTATATTGGAGACCATAGGATATGACATTGATTTCCCCCAAGTTTGGAAATGTTGATAGGATACAAATGCAATTGCTAATTGGTGTACAGACCGACTTTATTGAAAATAGGAATGCAAAAACAAACCAAGAGATATGTACAAACTAAAGCATGACTAAAAGCTGGGAAAGACCAAGATTGCGCTGATAGATGGAGCATTTTGAACAAGTGCCACCCATTTGCTGAGTTTTCACCATCTTGGTAGAGATTCTTTTTTTGCTACCAAGGCGCCTGTTTGTAGGTTTTCACCAAGGCACTTTTTCTTTTTCTCATTTTTTTGTATTTTTATCTTTTCAATTTTTTTGTATTTTTTTGTACTTTTTTTTTTTTTGTGAATCATCAAAGTGCCTATTGCTAGGTTTTCACCAAGATGTTCATTTTTTAGGACTTTTTCAGATTTTTATGATTTTTTCAAGACATTTTACCATAGATTGAATGTCTCAGGCGTAGAATTTCTTCAGATGGAGAATGTTGATTGGTTCTCAGAGTTGTTCTCCTTTAGTCATTGAGAGTTGATAGGCTCCAGAGCCAAAATTAGCAGTGATAACAAAGGGACCCAGCTAGTTGGGTTCAAACTTCCCCTTGTGCTCTCGATGTGATTGATTTTTAGGATTCTCTCTCAAGACTAATTTGCTAACCTAAAATTCTCCGTGTCTGACTTTCTTGTTGTAGCCTCTAGACATTATTTTCTGATATACTCTGAGATGATCATATGCTGCTTATCTAGTAGTTCAAGTTCTTGCAACCTAGACACTATGTAGTCATCATCAGTTACTAGACCATGCATTCTAATTCTTAGTGATGGGATTTCAACCTCAATAGGTAGTACCGCTTCAGACCCATAAACTAAAGCAAATGGAGTAGCCCCAGTGGGCATTTTGATACTTGTTCTGTAGGCCCAAAGATCTGGATTGATCATGAGATGCCAATCTCTTCCTATTTTATTAACCGTATGATGCAATATTTTTAATAAATTCTTGTTTGATGCCTCTGCTTGTCCATTCCCTTGAGGATAGTATATAGATGACCAATGTTGTGTTATCTTGAATTTTGAGCACAAGGAATTTAGGTCCTTGTTCTTGAATTGTCCACCATTATCTGTGACTATTGAATGTGGAATACCATACCGACATATGATGTAGTTTAGAATGAACATAGAGATTTGTTTGCCGGTTTCTTGAGTCAAAGGGACTGCTTCTACCCATTTTGTGAAAAAATCTATAGCTGTAATGATATGGGTATGTCCATTAGAAGAATGTGGATATATAGCTCCAATTAGATCAAATGCACATTATTGAAAAGGCCATTGTGTAGTAAAGGGAATTAGATCTATCCCTGGTGCATGAATCAAGTTACCATGTACTTGACATTTCTGACAATTCTTAGCATATTTGATAGCCTCTTTTTCCATTTCAGGCCAATAGTACCCAGCCCTAATAAGTTTTTGAGCTAGTGTTAAACCATTGGAATGTGATCCACATATACCATCATGGACTTCCTCTAATGTGCATTGAGACTCCTCACACTCTAAACATCTAAGGAGTGTACCATCTAGACCTCGTTTGTACAGATCGTAACCAATGATGACATACCGGGATGCATTTCAGGTAAGGTATTATTTCTCATGGTGGTTGAAGGTATTAGGGATGATTTGGTCTCAAAGGTAGGAGAAAAAATGTTTGTATCTGGAAGAATCATGACCAATAACAGTGCAGATCATGCGGGTTTTAGGGGAGTCATATGCAAGAAATGATAATGCTTCCACCAGGAACTTGTAACATAGCTCATGTTCGAGCTATTGTAGTAGAGATGATAACATTGCCATAGCATCAGCAGCCTTGTTCTCTATTCTAGGAATCTGCTCGAATGTGATAGATATGAAGTATTTCTTTAAGTCATCTACCATGTGTTTGTATGGAACAAGTTTCATCTTTTGTTTGGTACACATCATTGACTTGGTGTATGACAAGCTGTGAGTCTCCATGAATGTGCAATTCTGCTACTCACCACTCAATTGCTATCTTCATACCATTAAGTAGAGCTTCATATTCAGCAATATTGTTTGTGCAAGGAAATTTTATTCTGAATGCTTTAGGTATTGAATAACCTTGTGGTGTTATGAATAATATGCCTGATCCAGATCCATTCTCTATATAAGATCCATCAAAGAAAAGATGCCAAGTCCTAGAAGATATGTGCATGATGTATGAATCAGGAAATTCCATCTGTAATGGTGTATCATCAAACATTGGTGCTTCAGCTAACTAATTTGCAATGAATTGTCCTTTGATAGCTTTTCTTTCAACATACTCGATGTCAAATTCGCTCAATAGCATCACCCATTTAGCTAATCTACCTGTAAGGGAAACTTTGCTTAGTAGGTACTTTAGTGGATCAATGTTAGCTATCAACTATGTTGTATGAGCTAACATGTAGTGTCTCAGTTTCTGTGATGCAAAGATCACAGCTAGACAAACTTTCTCAATCATTGAATAGTTCTTCTCATACGCTACAAATGTTCTACTGATATAGTAAATGGTTCTTTCTTTCTTATTTTCATTATGTTGTGCTAGCAATGCCCCCGGTGATGTATCTGTGGCAGAGACATATAGGATCAATGGCTTCCCTTGAATATGAGGCATCAAAATAGGAGGATTTGATAAATATTGCTTGATATGGTTGAAATTCTTTTCATATTCCTCGTTCCATGCAAAAGTCACACCTTTATGTAATGTCTTTGTGAAAGGCTGTGATATATCTGCTAGCTAAGATATGAATCATTTGATTGATTATAATCTTCCTTGTAAGGTTCTCATTTGACTGATATTTTAAGGAGGTTGCATCTCCATTATAGCTTTGACTTTAGCAAGATCTACTTCAATGCCCTTCTTTGAAACAATGTAGCCTAGGAGCTTTCCAGAAGTGACACCAAAATCACACTTTTTAGGGTTTAGTCTGAGACTAAACTTCTTCATTCTATCAAGTATTTTGCTCAAATCATTATAAGGGTTGCTTATAAGAGGTTAAAAGGGGAGAAGATGCTAGAAGTTGGGAGAGCTTAGTTTTGTTGATTGGACAATCATAATTGAATTGTCTTTTTTTCAATGAAAAATGTATTGATCTTGTTTAAATAAACTATTGGTTGTTTCATTCCAAGACTAGTGCCTATTTTCTTGTATTATCTAAAAGATTCACTTATTTTAACTTATGCACAAGTCCTAGGATGAACTCTTCAACTAGAAAAATTGTCTAAAACATGTTTGCATCATATTATTAAACAAGTTGAGTCACATTATTTGTCAAAAAAATAAAAATACCAATTTAAGGTATGATAATTCTATCTATAGGGAATAACATGAACATTGAGGACTTCTAAAATGGAACTTAGAATTTCAAACCTAGAGGTAACACAATCGTCCAAATACATTTGATGTTCCATATTACAACATAAAACGTGCATGTTTGGTAGATTCAAACATGTACAATACACATATCCCTTTCTTAAATTTCTTATGGTCTCAGTCTCCCAACCTTATTTTTGCAATTTATATTAGTCATTTATAATTTATTTAAATTTTTTTATGTTGGTCCTTTTGTTAGAAAAATAAAACAATATGCAAATTTGGAGCTTAGCTATGACATCCATTATATTATCAGGCAACCAAAAGTTCAAAGTTTTACCTTGTCCATCATACTAATACAATGCTAATGTAATAGCAACTAAAACTAATACAATACTAATCTTCAAGCTACTTCTCTAAAGGATAACACAACTATTTATTCAAATCTAAAACTTAACAACTAACTAACTTCTCCATAAAATGAAAAACCCTTATTACAACTTGACCTTTTCAATTAAGGAAATGGACATAAGAGAGAAAACTAAGTCAAATCAGTTTGAAGGAACTAATGCTCCACTATCCTAGATTTTTGTATCATGAAGATGTCTTTGTCTAGATTCCTAGAACGTTCTCCTTGCATGACAAATAATTCCTCAGTTGTCTCCTTATTCCCTACCTTTGAACTAGTCTTCTTGAAACAATCCATGATGATCTAATGGAACTAAATCTTCTCCTTCAAACTTGGTACCTGCAATAAGTAACAACTATACCTATGACAAGGGTCAACTAAACACATTTTACTCATTAATGATCTATTTTCTCATTCATACATTCATTAGGTATTAATTATAAACAAACAATATTTCACATATGGCTACATGATGGTAATCAGTAATGAACACATGAGAGGTATATCATCTTATAGAGTCAAAGGAACACATCTCTCATCAAACTGATAAAACATAAATCAATAACCATGGAAATATCATCAAGACTCATCATAATATGTTTGTTATATTAAGTAAAAAAGTCTATATATATACTTTCCACAATTACTACTTAATGTATGTTTCAGCATAATAAAAGATATAAAGATGTTTTAAACATAACCCAGAACATGCCAAAAACTAGCCTCGTCATTCCCCTCAACCGACTACTTGTTGGACCCTTCAAAAAGCCCAATATTCTTTATTCGTAAAAATTCTCTAAGATCTAAATTCAACTATTGTCCACATTATCCACTTTAAAAGCTCCAGAAATGAGCCCTCATAGACTCCAACCACTACCATATTTTGTCCTCTGATTGTATGTTATAAGTACTGTTTGGGCCCTTCAACACCAGGAGTGGCCATAAGAGAATGGGTGGTTGCATAACCAATCATAGCCAATATTTCTCATGTACTTCTATGCTCTTCTAGTGGCTACATATAGGTTGTTTGGAGTATGTGGTTCTACCTTTTGTAACCCTAGTGACAATTGTTCCCATCTTTCTTTACTATATTGGATAGCATTATTAAGGTTTTCATTTTCAATCTGAGTATTGGGAAAAAATATATTTCCTTAGGGGTTGTACTATTGGATTAGCCCTTTTATCTACCCATAGATTCTTCCAGTCAAAATAGATTCTCATCCCCCTCTTGGATTCTTTTCTCACTGCTAGAGGCATGTTAGCTTCCTCATATTTATAACTATCAAATTGCTCACCTCTACTTTGTTAGAAATCTATTGGAAAAATGTGATATTGAGGGGGGGGGGGGAATCAGATATCACTGATTTATCCATTTTATCATAAATGAAAACTTGCATAGCATTAACATAAACTTCAACAATGTAATGGATCTAATAAGATAAACATCACTCAAGAAAATAAACATAACACCATGATTTTGGTTACCCAAAAACTCTTGAAAGGTAAAAATGGGGTGGGGATGACACCCACACATCTTCACTACTACAGTATAAAGTTTGTCTTTTAGGGCTACAAATTTGATCACAAAATATGATCTACCCTGTTAAGAGCTTTAAGATTTATACAATCTACCTTGTAAAAGGATTTAAGACTTACAACTAAGTAAGCACTCAGTTAAGAGATTTACTAAGGTTTGTTAAAACCACTCTGTTAAAAGATTTAACCTAATACACCTGTTAAAATGTCTCAGCACCTGATCCTTCGGTCTACATTGTGATGCTGATTACAGATCTTCTCCTTCCAGTATATATTTGATCTCAACTATCAAGTATATCTTTGTTCTTCTCTTCATTGCTTTTCTCTATTCTACTCGGTCACTGAACTCTATCAAAATACTTCATTGATATGAAGATATTCTCTTTGTTCTTATTCCTTCCTCTCATACTACATTTTAGGGTCCAGATCACATCTTGTATAGATAATTAACTTCCTCCAAGATTTAAGTTCTACGATCTAGATTAGCTCATTTTTTCGCTTAACCTTTCCCTAATTCTGATTGGTTCCATGTAATACATAGGGATCAATGATTACAAAATAGGAGCATAATCACCTCTACAATTTCCTCAATAAACAGTAAACAAAATATATATGTCGGCCAAAATAGTTCACCTAAGTGTTTGTGCCTTAAAAAATACATATGTCAATTTTGGCTTGCTCGACACTGGATGTCTCTCGCACTCGACATTCACTATTTTTTATACTCTAGCACTTGATATTGTCTTCTTTACATAACTCGGCAACAACAGACTCGGCTAATACAAAAATACTTGGTGACCATTGTTTTACTTGACAATGACTACTGCTTAGTAAATGTACATTATACATGACTCGGCCTATATATGATGACTCATTCACAGTGATGACTGATCAATATTTCCTAGAAAATGACTAAGTGTAAGACACCAATAGACAACAAAACTTTAGGGATCAACATACTTATCTCATTCCAAATCCAAGAGATTAGAGAACTAATGTGTATGTCCCCTATATAACATAGAGGATTCCACTATGGATCATTAGGAACAACCAATTTTTGTAAATATTATTCACACAAGAGATGTTTGATGTATTGTGGGGATTCTTGGTATGCATGATAGAAATCATGAGGAGTGTTCAAGGAAGGGTTCTGACCTTTCCAAATTCTTATCAATTAAAAATTTAAATACAATTCCTTTAAATACATAGCATAAACTAGAGAGGGAGATACACACTAAATTATTTATGGAATGAAATTTACTACTTGATTGAGGATATCCGTAAGGTTATAAATCTCTAGGTCCTTATTCTGGATTACCCTTTGTAATTTCTCTATCTCCAATTCAGAGGTTGTCTTTTGATCTTGAAGCTCTTGATAACATGACATTCCTGCAGCAAGACTTGAGAAATGAAGAGGAGGCTTTTGGCTACCCCATTGTGGTATAATTATTGCACTATCTTGATGTGCTACCTCTATTTTTGTGGTTTTAGTATCATCCAGTTTCTCTGTAACTCCTAGTGCTATTCTAACATCCCTCCAATTTTGTGGTTTCTGAGGTTCATATATATCTTCTGGAACAACTAGTGATGTATCCATCCCTTTATCATCCTTACCTTCTTTGGCTAATTTATTAGTTACTGTGTCTCCTTCCTCCTCTATTCTTTCTTCCTCAATCCGTACTGCCTCTTATTGTAGCTGCTCTGATAATTGTTCTATCACTTATTCTGCAACAACTGCGAACCCCTCAAGGCCATCTCCCTCAAAAATATTCCCTACCTCACTAATAGATTTCTCTGTGTCCTCAAGTATTGGGCTAGGAGGATGTAAGGGTGATAGTGAGGATTTAGAGGTATTATGTGAATGTTGAGATGATGGTGAATTAGGAGGAGAAGGGGTAGATTCTTTTTCTACAGTGGGAGGATTAGGTGTTTCCTGATTCTGGATTTTGGTACTTCTCCACGTGGGAGTAAGGATTTCTTTAGGCTTCTTTGAACACCTAGCCACAAGGATGGAAGATTTGTCTACTTGTTTTCTCTTGGCAGAGATTGGAGCAGATTCAACAACATGGGTTTTCTCTAGAATTCTTGGAATTTTGTTAGATAAGGGTACATTATCTTATGAGTCCAAGGTTTCATACATAGGAGATGCGACTGTAGAGGCTTTAGCAGTTGACTAAGAGGTTCACCTTTTGTAAGTAAGAGGTTGACCCCTAGTTCCTACAACTTGTACTACTAGTTCAAAAACAATAAATTTCTCCCAAGACATGGGAATCACATCCCTAATGGATCTCTCTATAAGCAATTTAATAAGACAATAATGAGAGATAGAATTGAATCTATCTTTCCTATACTCTGCAACACTATTAGAAAGTAAATGGTACATGAAATCTGGTATGTTCATTAAAAAAATATGATGCAAATGGGATAGTAATTTAAAATGGTGAGAATGAAAAATAGAGAATCATCCTTCACATGTAAGATATTTGATGATATAAGTTTCCCATGGAATCCATTCCTATGGTAGACTCACTCATCAAGTTCCTTGTTTATCCACATGTAGAGGACAATCTCCAAGTTGAGAAAAATCTTCCCTAGCACTGCGTGCATCCTTTGTTTCCAGAAATAGCTAACTAGTTTGAGCTAACCTTGTCACCTCTGCAATTCTGTCTACCATGGAAAAAAAATTTACTCCCTTTACCCTGGCTTCCCCATTATGAAATATCCTCATCAAATGTGACAAACTTGAGAAAATAATCAAGCCACCCATACTACTTGAATGGTGGAAAATGGTGCACATCTTGTAATAAGAAATGATGGTCTATTGGATCATGTTTAATGGGATGGCCTATTCTTTGAATTTCAAAAATTTAGCTCACAATCAAGCATGTATCCTAAAATCTCCTCCTTTTGCAATTCAACCATACGCAATTAACTCCCTTTCCCCACAACTGAAATTGCTAAACTTCTTTCAACAAATGTAGACAAGAAGAAAAAGAAGTTTGAACTTCAAATGCACATTTTAGACATAAAGGTAGTCATGGAGAGGAATGCGAGACATATCATGTTATTATTGCAGGGAATTATGAATAGTTATGAATATAGTTTCTAATTGCCTTAAAATCCTAATTTCTAGCAAATAGAGCAATATAGTTGATGGGACTAATTCTTTTGACGATGAAAATTAATGATAGGCCAACATATTAGGAGTTAAGGAAAGTTGTTTAAGCATGCAAAAAGTAATGAATGTGATTGCAGCCATAAAGGAAATCCATTGTCTACTTAAATACCTAATTAATCATAATAAATAAAATAATTAATCACACCCTGAGTTCAGTGGAGCTTACTTGTCTTGATGTGTCGTATTTGACTGATGTGACATCACTTTATTTATTGAAAAAGGTGAGTTTTGAGAAAAGTGGAAGGGTGATGAATGAATGATGGATGAGGTGGTAGAAAAAGAATGGTACGATTGACAAATGAAATGATGGTATGGAATGGGGACCCACAAGGATGAACCCTTTATTATGATTTCTTATGCACATCTCATGCATTGTTAAGGGAATTGAGTTGAGACTCAATTCCTTTGGCTAAAGGATCAGAGAACTTATGCTCATCTCGAAACTGCTTCAAGAATTGTTCCTTATCAATGGGCTTTAGTTAAGGCTTCAGATGATGTCCATTGACCAGTAACTTGAACCTAGGATCATCAATTATAGTTAGCTTAACTACACCATTATCAAATACTTCTTCAATTTCTTATGGCCCCAACCATCTAGTTTGGAGTTTTCCTTGATTGTCCTTATATCTTGAATCATATAGAAAATCCCAATCTCTTGATTGAAACTTCTTTTCTTTTATGTACTTATCATGCAATTAGATTTTCTGATTTTGTATTATTTCTGTGTTCTACAAGGCATTATTTCTAAGCTTGTCCAAAGCATTGAGTTGCATGATTCTTTCCCTCTATGCATTTGTTAAATCCATATCCAATTCAACAACTGTCCTGAGATTTTTATGTTTAAACTCTATAGGCATCATGGATTTCTTTCCATACACCATTTCAAAAGGTGTAAAACCTTTTGTAGTCTTACAAGTAGTTCTATATGCCTATATAGCTTCAGGTAACCTCACAGTCCAATCCTTTTGATGTAGATCCACTATTTTTGTCAAAATGGCCTCTATATCCCTATTAGTAATCTTTTTTTGGCCATTTTCCTGAGGATGATAAGGAGTTGACTTCCTATGCCTAATATTGTACTCATTTACTAAGGTTGTGATAAGAGTAGAGGTGATTTGTGATCCTTGGTCCGTCACAATTTCCCTAGGAACCCCAAATCTAGTAAATCTTTCCTCATAGAGTAATTCTGCTACCTTATTGTCTCTAGCATGCTTCATAGGCCTAGCTTCAACCCACTTTGTGACATAATCAGTGTACACAAGAATATAATACTTTCCATTTGAAGGTGGATCAATTGGGCTTGCAAAGACCAATCCCCACTTATCAAACCGTGTAACAACTTATGGAAACAAAGGAATTTCATCGGATCTAGTTGGCCTCCCCATTCTTTGACATCTATCACATCTCTTGGTGTACTTGGCTACATCCTTGTGTAGTGTTGGATAATAGTATCTAGTAGTTAAGATCTTCATGGTTGTCCTCTTAGCAGTAAAATATCCACCACAAGGCTCATCATGGAATGCATGTAGTATGTCATGAGTTTCCTCCTCTCTGACACATCTCCTTATTACTTCATTTGGTAATGTATAAAACATGCAATCCGCAACCTAATAGAAGTTAAAGCTTTTCTCAAATAATAATCTATTTTCCTTAGGTGAGAAGTGAGGAGGAGTTCTTCCTATTGCTAAATAATTTTCTATATGTGCATACCAGGGATGAATGAATTTGATGGAAAACACATGTTCATTAGGGAAGGAATCTTCTATGAGTGTAGGATCATCTGGCCTTTGAATTATGGATAGGAAATCAACAACCACATTAGCTTTACCTGGTTTGTCCATAATTGTGATATCAAATTCTTGCATTTGCAACAACCACAGAGCTAGCCTCCCTATAATTGAACTCTTGTTCATGAGGTATCTAATTGTTGCATGATTAGTATGAAAAAAGATTTGATAGCCTATTATATAATGCCTAAACTTGTTAAGAGCATAAATGATTGCTAACATTTCCTTTTCGGTAACTGTGTAGTTGAATTCAACCCCTTGTAGGTTCTTGCTGACATAATAAATTGCATACTATGTTGAAACTTTCTTTTTTCCTAAGAGAACACCTATAGAATAACCTGATGCATCTATGTGAATATGAAATGATAGTGACCAATATAGTCCTTTCAAAATAGGTTCTTGTGTGGGGGTAGTTTTAAGATCAAGAAATGCTTTTTCACATTCCGCTATCCAAGCAAAATGTGTATCCTTCTTGAGAAGACTGTATAGGGGTCCTATTATTTGACTGAAGTCTTTGATAAATCTCCTATAGTAACCAACATGTCCAAGAATGCTTTTGAGTTATTTTTTCTTGGAAGGAGAGGGTAGACTAGAAATGACATCAGTTTTAGAAGGGTCTACTAGTTTTATTTTAGTAGAAATGTAGTGACACAACACTACCCCTCCTTCCATCATTATGAATCATTTATGACTATTGAGTGATAAATTATAATCTTCACATCTCTGTAGTACCTTATTCAAATTATCTTGGGCTTCCTCAAATGTAGAACCATAAACAATAAACTCATCCATGTATATCTCTATGCAATCATACAAAATATCAGAGAAATACTAAGCACAACTTGTTGAAAAGTTGTGGGAGCATTAAAAAGACAAAAAGGAAAAACTAAATGGGAAAATGTTCCATAGGGGCATGTGAAGGTAGTCTTCTCTTGATCTTCTGGAGCAATCTTTATCTGATTGTATCCACTAAAACCACCAAGGAAAGAGAAATAATTTTTCCCAGATAAGTTATCTAGGACTTGATCAATAAAGGGAAGAGGAAAATAATCTTTCTTAGTAACTGAATTGAGCTCCTTATAATCCACACATACTCTCAATTTTCCCCCATTATTAGGAATAATAACGAGTGGGGATACCCACTGGCTATCTGAAATTGGGTAGATATAACCAACATTCAACAATTTTTGCAGTTCTCCTTTTACTATTTCTCAGAGGGATGGTTTAATTCTCCTTTGGGGCTGTCTAATAGGTTTAAAATCACCATTGATAAAAATTCAGTGTGTGCATAGCTTTGGGTCTATCCCCTTCATATCACTTTAATCCCAGGAAAAAATTATTTTGTGGGCAGTAAGCATTTGGACAATTGACTTTTTTTGCTTAATGGTGAGCTTACTATTGATATTCAAGATTTTTCCTATAGCTACCTCCACTTGTGAGTTTAACTCCATCATGGACACTTCTGATAGGAAAGGCATTACAACTTCATGAGGCAATAAAGTATGCAAACAATTAGTTGTTGCAAGATAACGAGATGAAGTAGACAGGGGAATAATTTCATATAAGGAACATGGAACTTCTTTGCAAAGAGGGGGATTTATGCGATATTTGTTTTGAAGGACATTAGACAATACTTCTTCTTCTTCTTCTTCTTGTTTTTTTTCAGTAAAAGGCTCTCTTCTAATCATCATTGGGTTTGCCATAGAATTCACTTCAACTTCTCATAAATCTAGCCAAATTACATGTTTAGACCCAATTTGCGATTAGGATGGAGCATAAAGGGTGAGATTTTTGGTGCTACATCCATCAGAAATATTCATGTTACCAGACATACATCCTATGTAAGCATCAACAATAGCTAACCAATGCCTTCCTAGTATTATAAGGTATCCCCCCAATGTTACTTTTGGAGATAGGACCATGAAATTAGCAGGGTACTCCCATGAATCTAGGGTAACAACTAGGTCTTCTACTAATCCATCTAGCTTGATAGTTGAACTATCAATGAGTTGTAGGACTATAGGTGTAGTTCTTAAATCTGAAATACTTAGCTTTACCATAATGTCTTTGGTTATGACATTTGTTAAGGTTTTCAGGATCATTGCAAATGTAAAAACACTTCTTGTATTGTATGTGTTTTCCAAATGCATCGATATCTTTGTATTTATCCATGACAAGGACAAGAAGAGGCATGCCCCTTTATGGGACATGTCTATTCATTAATTTATTTTATCAATTTAACAATTTAGTTATTATGAGAATAATTATAATCTGACTTTATATATAGATATGTATATAGTAATACCAATTATTATATATATTGATATAGATGTATATATATAATAAATCATTTCTCATAATAATCATATAGTCAGTATTATTTATTTGACTAATGCTACAAAAATCAACACTCCCTCTTAACTAGGGAGGATAAATTAATCCAATGTCAACATGTATGATACTTGACAAAATCAATTATATTATGTAAGAAATAAAGGCATCATCCTTATGATGTAATCAATAGAAACATAGTCTCAATGTGTGGATTGCTTCCATCGGTGATTCTATCCACAAGTCCTCAGGTGGATTGCCTCCATCGGTGATTCTATCCACAAGTCCTCAGGTGGATTTCCTCCATCAGTGATTCTATCCATTTGATATCTTGAGTATTGGCCTATAAGAATGTCAACACATGACAATCACCTAAGTACTCAAGAGTTCATAAAGATATTGTCTCATGATATCAAGAGCATTGGCATGCAGAATATAAAATTTCAAGATATTCACCAAGTGCTTAGAGTAATGGCCAACCAAAATCAATTTTCATGATGTCCACCAAGTACTCAAGAGTTCATAAAGATATCATCTCATGATATCGAGAGTATTGGCCTGCAGAATATCAAGTCTCATGATATTCACCAAGTGCTTAGAGTAATGGCCTGCATAATATCAAGTCTCATGATATCCACCAAGTACTCAACAAATGTTCATAGGTAATGTGTACTTACCATAAGAACATTCACATCATCTATTATGATCCATTTCAACCATCACAAGATGTATATCACAATAGAAGATGCCATCTATTATGATCTATTTCAGCCATCACAAGATGTCTATCACAATAGAAGATGCCATCTATCATGATCTATTTTAGCCATCACAAGATGTCTATCAAAATAGAAGATCAAGTTATTGTAAGATCGTCACCTTCCAATAAATTTTGAAAATACAAGTGATAATCATTTGGAAGTCATCACTTACTCATGATTTACATAGGGGGAAGTCCCATTAAAAACAATCATGATTCATTAGTATAATAACTAATTATATCAAGTTTACCTCAAAAGTGTTTCACCTTTAATAGAAAACTCCCTCTTAATCAATATGATCAAGATTGTCACAAGTTGACTGAACCATCTTATCTCTCTGAAGTTCAAGTTTATTAACTTCTTGACCTCTTTTGAAATGTTAGACTCCCTTTGCATCTTGTCTCAATCATCAATTCATTTGCAAGAATCAAGTTCTTTCTCCCTTGAATGCAATTATCTTGTGCTTCTGTCTTGAAGGTATGTCAGAGAGAGATTACAAATAGGTCACTAAACTATCTCAATCGAAAATACCAATGATAGAAGCATACAAGATTTTACTAACAAATAGTATAGCATGAATTACAAACTCAAAAATTACGTGCATTAATAAAACATGAAATACTTATCTTTTATAAATTTCAAGTATTTCATTCTATAAGGTGAGCCCATATAGAAAATATCATGCAAATTCACAAAATCATGTCGTCATTCTTGAACATTACCATTTTTCTTCACATGACATGTCTTGAATATTCAAAGGTTCTATACACTATGAAAATCTTCAATGTGATCGGATCAGTTAGGCTTTTAAAGAAGGAACCTCACTCTTTTACATATTTTGCATAGACCCATACACATTCGATCATAACTTTTGAACCTAACATTTTCTCTCCAATCACTCTGGTAAGACTCTTCTAAATTTGTTTATCACCAACATATCCAAAATTCAAAAAAATCCAATGGTGCATTTTTGAGATATGGTCCTCGTATTGAGACTATATTTTTTGAGACAGTCACAGATTCACCATCAACAAACTACTCTCTTACATTTGCAACTTGGCTCTTATACCATGTTAAGGTTTTCAGGATCATTGCAAATGTAATAGAACTTCTTATATTTTATGTGTTTTCCAAATACATTGATCTCTTTGTATTTATACATGACAAGGACAAGAAGAGACATGTCCCTTCATGGGACATGTCTATTCATTAATTTATTTTATCAATTTAACTATTTAGTTATATATATATATATATATATATATATATATATATATATATATATATATATATATATATATATATATATATATCAATGTATATAGTAATATCAATTATTATATATATTGATATATATGTATATATAATAAATCGTTTCTCATAATAATCATATAGTCAATATTATTTATCTAACTGATGCTACAAACATCAACAACATTAATAGATGCTCTAAGGTCAACTAAAGCATTTTTAATATAAACTCCATTAGCAATGATTTCCACAATAGGACTGCCAGGGTATGAATATTTTTGGATGGTAAGATTTCCTAGCATCAAGTTAGAGAGTTGACCTAAGGTATGCATAGTTTGACGGTCCTTTTTCTTACTTGGTTCTTTTAAACATTCTTCCTTTATACCCTTGCTATAGATCGATACTTCTTTTATTTCTTGAAACAAGGGTATTTTTACATAAATATGTTTTAGCTGTTCTAAAATATCAAAGGCAGGTTCCTCATGATTCTGAACAATCTCATCTTCTAACCTTTGAGGAAAAGGAGGTGAAGTTTTGTTAGATACATTAGGAAAAAGAGGAGTTGGGTTGGGATCTTTGGATGTAACTGGGCTACTAATGTTTTCTTGCTCATTTCCTTCAGATGGAAACTCTGTGATTATGGGAGGAGAAGGTGTTGGTAGTATTGTTCATAACCGTAAGTTAATGTTACTTAAGTCAAGAGCATAAGCAAGTTGCTGACGAAGATCGGTGAAATAGACTTGTTGTTGTTGTTGGGTTTGGCTATTTAGGTTAGGTGTTGGTTGAGCTGATAATTGAGTTGGTTTAGGATTTTGGCCTTGGTTTCTTGTAGGAGGTGGCATAATTGATTGTTTCTGAGGTTGTTGAAGGAAAACAATAGGTTGGTTTGGCCATTTTTGACCTCCCCTCCATTAATTAAACTGTTGCCAATTTCCTTGAGGAGGCTACCACTGATTTTTGGGTTGCTGCCACTGATTTTGTTGGGGTGGATTCCATCAGTTTTGATGAGAATTTGACCAAGGATTGTTCCAATTAGGCTGAGGATATGGACCATATTTTGGAGGGTACTAGTTCTACCATTTATTATTATATGAAACAAAATTTTGCAAAGGGTCCCGAGGCATACCTTGTCTTGGGGCCCAAGGCCTGCATTGTGCAACAAAGAATACTTCTTCATCTCCTTCTATTTATTTGAATTATGTATGAAGATGTTGTACCTCCAAATTAGCCACCATCATGTATCTATAATCCCTCTTCTTGTCTACCTTGGGTGAAATATTCAACTACCATTGCCTCTGTATCATCTTTCTTCCATTTGGCTTGCATAATATCCACCTGAGTAGCTACATTATTGATTATATCCTTCTTGAAGTCAAACAAGAGATTAGAAATATCCCCCTTAGATACTCCTGAACTATTTATTTTTACAATGGATGGTCGAAATCCTCTTCCTTTCTTGATAGTTTCTCTAGAGTAGTTGAGAGATATTTTCTTGATATCCTCCCAATTGCTTTGGGTGCAATCTCCTCTGGCCACGAGGTCTAGTACCTCCATGCAAGTATCATTGAATCCTCTTAGAAAGAGAATTTTTTGAGATTCCTCATTCAGCTGGTGCTGAGTATTTCTTTGAATACTAAACAAAAACCTTAACACATAGTCTTCCAAGGTTTCATCCTCTTTTTGTGACATCTTGAAGATGTCATCTCCTCTCATATCATTACCCCTACAATATTATTTATACTTCCCCAAGAATATATTTTTTAAATCATCCCAAGTGGTTATTGCATTACCTCCGAACCCCATAAACCACCTTAAAGTTGACTCCTTAAGGGTAGAGGGAAACAACTTTAGCTTGTGGGAATCAGTGGTGTAGTCATAAATCCTACAAAGGACATAAAACTCAAATAGGAAGGTGCCAAGATCTTCTGTAATGATTCCATGGAACCTTGGAAGTAAGGAGGAAGGAATGTTCTTGAGGTTATTATTATCTTGTAGGTCAGGGAGTGGAAATGGAAATTGAAAAGTAGGTCTTTCCATCCTTGGTGGTCCTCCTAGATTAACTCTTGGTTGATAAATTACAAGGGAAAGAGGATTACCATATGGGTCTTCATTGTCAAAAGGTTTCAGATTATCTTAATACTAAATGATTGGGTTTAGGTTCTCTGGCTCATCAAACAGGTCCAAACTTATTTTCAAGGAAGAAGATGAGGTAACCAAGTCTTGGCCAACATCTACATATGGTTCTTCTTCTTGAAAAAGGTCTGGTTCAATCTCTTGGATTTTAATTCTTCCAGGAAGGAATCCTCCAAATTTATCTCTTCTTCTATGCATACAAAAAAGTAAGTCTAAACTAGGGAAAAATAGTGGTATGCTGAATTTTAAGTTGAATGCTATAAATGAAATTCACACTACTACTACCATGCCTATAACAGGTTTCTAGTTTGACACCATCCCTAACAACGACACCAAAAATGTAGTGTCCACAATTAGGTTAATAACTAGGAACATTATTCCTATACTCAGGGATCAAATATCTCAACTGGAAGCCATAATCTATTTAAGGACATCATTTGATTGTCAAATTAGGGATGTTAAACTTGAAATGGGTCTGCAAGGTATATGCATGAACCACCTATTTCAGAAATGTGTTCCTACTATAAAATACCATTTTGGAATTGAAATTGTTTGAAGTAAAATTTAACTAACAATGAATTCTTACAATAACAACTAAACTCAGTTTTGAGGACAGGAATTACTATGTCCCTAGTGGTTGTAGGAATAATTGACAGTTTTGTAATTCTGTCAGCTGCAGGAATAGTCATGTTGAAGTTCTATGAAAATGAAGTACAACTATCCTAATTGCAGAAATGGGTAATATAGACAACTTCCCTAAGTGAGACCCCTTAGGTAGTGCCTCAAGTACACAACATATTAAATTACAAACTTCATAAAAGATTTTATTGAATTGAAGCTAAAAAGTACATGCTCACAACTTGCAACTATGTTATTTGCAACTAAAACTAATACAATACTGATCTTCAAGCTAATTCTCTGAAGGAGAACATAGCTATTTATTCAAATTTAAAACTTAACAACTAACTAACTTCTCCATAAAAATGGAAACCTTTATTACAACTCGACCTTTTCAATTAAGGAAATGGACATAAGAGAGAAAACTAAGTCAAATAAGTTTGAAGGAACTAATGCTCCACTCTCCTAGATTTGCATATCATGAATGTGTCTTCGGCTAGATTCTTAGAACACTCTCCTTGCATGGAAGATAATTCCTTAGTTGTCTCCTTATTCCTTGCTGTTGAACCGGTTTGCTTAAAATAGTCCATGATGATCTAGCGGAGCTAAATATTCTCCTTCAAACTTGGTACCTGCAATAAGTAACAACTATACATGCGGCAAGGGTCAGCTCAACATATTTTACTCATTAATGATCCATTATCCCATTCATACATTCATTAGGTATTAATTATAAAAAAACAATATTTCACATATGGTTGCAATAACGTAATCAGTAATGGCTGCATGAGAGGTATATCATCTTATAGAGTCAAAGGCACACATCTATCATCAAGAAAATTTTTTATCGATATCACAACCCCTGTACCAGATGGGTACACTAGTTGGTTGTACTCCAGTAATGTGCATATAAGATCTATTCTATGCGGCTTGTTGTGGTAACATATTGTGTGATGGATGTCCCTATTTTGATTATGATAATATATCTTTTTGGTACATCTATGGTATTCGATAAACACATAAGTATAAATTTTTGGATGGATGTAATTGGTTGTTGTGTTTTAGAGTTCTCCTAGGTATCCTTGCTACATGGGCATTAATAATGTGCAGTATATCAAAATTTTTCAGTATGATAGTTGTATTAAGTTTGGATAGGTTCTATCTAGTTCCACCTATTAGTAGGTTTAGATTTTTTGTAGATCAAGACATGGTCTTGGTTGTGGCATTCCCATTGGTCCCAAAATATACTTATATTTTGGTATTTATGCTATGTAACATGCTTATCATATATTTGACCTATCTTTGGGTCCTATGGTAGCATGGTAAGAAGTTCTCATATGTATGACCTATCTTTTACGTCTGGTGCTAGCATCTTAAACTATATTGAAACATCTTTTTTTAAGTTCAGGTTGACATCTTTTATGGCTAGTTTGACAAATTTATTTGTTTTTTTATCATATGTGTGTGTGTATTAAAACTATTTGTACCTAATGAGATGAGAGAGTGAGTATGAAGAAGGTGGTATGATGTGAATATGATTATTTATTATTAGTGGTGAATTATGTAAGATAATATAAGAAGAGAAAAGGGTTAGATAAGGATTGCAACAAAAATGAGTGTTCAATTTTGCAGAAGGTTAAGAAAGTGTTGGCATAAGATCTCTAATCAAATCTTCTGGTATCAGTTACTATTGTGTTTTTAACTAGAACTATTTCATGCACATGCAGATGCAAGTACATCAATTCACATTTTGTCTGTAAGACCTTTTTATAATAAATATTTTGTATGAAGGTAGTTATCTCAACTGGTAGTGAGGCTTACTTGCAGTGAGCCTTTGTAAAAAACAACTGGTGTCACCTTAACTAGTGTATATATTCATGGTAATTAGTTTCTCTATGGTTTTTTACATCTTTAGTTTCCATGTTATATCTGGTGTTATGGTATTTACTATTTTTTCTCTTTTAGGTTTATATCAGTTTTTAACTGTTCAAATGGTTTAAGTTTGTACTAGTTTAATTAAGTTTGTAAAAAGTTTTTTGGAATAATTGACTCGCCCCCTCTCATTTATTCAACCTATTCAAAAAGAGGGAACTAGGTAAGGTAGAGGAAGGGTTAGGCTCTCTCTCTCTCTCTCTCTCCCATATGTATATCTTGAGGCTTAGTATAGGGTTAAGGGTGAAAATTATAGGGTACATGGCTTAGGGATTATATTTCAGAGCTTAGGAATTATGAGTTAGGGTTTATGGAGTACTATAGGGCTTAGGGATTAGGGTTTAGGAATTAGAGTTTAGGGATTAGGGCTTACGATTTAGGGTTTAGGGTATACTATACTATTTGTGGCTTAGGGTTTATGGCCTTCCCCACATCTCTTCTCTCTTATCTCCTCCCCCGCCTCTCTCTCCCTCTCTACCACATCTCCCCCTTCTCACTATCTCTCTCTCTCTTCTCCCCTCTCTCACTCCACCCATCTTTCCCTTCTCTGTCATTTAACCACTCTCTTTCCCACATCTTACCATCTCCCTCTTCCACACATCTCTCCTCTCTTATCTCCTTCTCCACCCCTCTCTCCATCTCTACCACATCTCCCTCTATCCCTATATCTCTCTATCTTTATCCTGTCTCTTCCCCCCTTTCTCACTCCATCCATCTTCCCCTTCTCTCTTGTTTCCCCACCTCTCTCTTTCCCCCCTCCTTGTCTCTCCCTCTTCTCCACCTCTCTCCTCCCTTGTCTCCTTCTCCACCCCTCTCTCCTTCTCTCCCTCTCTACCCATCTCCCTCCCTCCCTCCCTCCATATATCTCTCTATATTTCCTCCGCTCTCTTCTCCCCTCTCTCACTCCATCCCTCTTTCCCTTCTCTTTTTTTTCCAAGCTCTCTCTTTTTCCCTTCTCACTCTCTCCCTCTCTCCCTCTCTACCCCATCTCATTCTCTCTCTCTCTCTCTCTCTCTATCTATCTATCTATCTATACATACATACATACATACATACATACATACATACATACATATATATATATATATATATATATATATATATATATATATATATATATATATATATATATATATATATATATATATATATATATATATATATATATATATATATATATACATATTTCCCTTCTATAGATGAAAGCATTAGAAATATTTTGAAAAGAGTTAATTGAATGTGGAGGAAAATAAAAATACCATTGCAAGGCCTTTTCTTGAAAGGTTCTAGTAAATAATTTAGCCATGAACCTATGATCATGAGAGAAATCACTACACAAGGTTTGAAAATTTTTGACATTGGTCAAATGATCACCTTTACCATTATAAGTCTCAAGATGAGGAATATCCATATATTGTGGAATAATGACACATATGATATCCAAGGAAAAAGGACTAGCAATGTCACGAGCAGGGATGTTGAACTTAGATTGGGTCATGGAAGTAATTTTTTATTGCAAGGAAGATACAGTTTGAGACAAGATACTAATAGTAGAATTAGTAGAAAGAGTGGTAGGAGATATGTTTGAAATATTTGGAGTGTTATGAGAAATGGAAGGAATGGTGGAGTATGAAAAAGGAGCACTATTGTAAGTGGGCATTGATGAAGGTAGAGAAACACACAAGACACTCGATGGAATAGTGTGAACAATAGAATTAGGAACGATAATATGTGTAGGGTTAAGATTTTGAATGGAAGTTGTTATAATAGATGGAGAATAAGTGAACACACTTGAAATAGAGGTAGAGATAGGAATGGAGGTCTCAACACTAGTAGTAGGTGAAATTAAACCTAGCTCTTGAATATAATCCATAATTGTATATACAAGATATTAAAACCATGTTCATTATTATGAATTATCTTCCTCAAACCCTTTACAATGGATATGACCTCAAGATTAGAGTTCTCTTTTCCTAAACATTGCTCATATTTTTCAAAGTCATGAGAAACTTGTTGAAATTTCATAGGAGGTACTCTTTATACCTCATCTTCATCAAGAGAAGAGTGGGAAGAGTTGTTATCAATGATAGGATTAATGTCATTAGGAGGCATGTTGGTCTCATCAAGATTCCTAGAAAAAATAGGACTCGGGATCAAAGGAACCCTTGAGTCTATAGCTTCTCCTAACCAAAATGTTATAAGTAGGACTCAAAGTAATAATACTCATGCACAAGGGAATGGAAAAAAAGATAGATCTAACACAACTACATGATTTCAAAGAGATATTCAATTCAAGAAAATATCATTTTTTTTAATGAAAACACATCTAACTGTAGACACCTAAAAATCTTTTAGAAAATAAAGTATTTTTATTTTCTGAAAAATCCCTGATGACATCATCATTTATTAATTAATTAATTATTTAATTTATTTATTTATTTTTATGTCATTAAATCCCTTTTTCTTAATTAAAAATATTTAATTAAGAAATCCCTCCCAAAAATGTTTAAATCTTATTTAAACATTAATCCCCTATTTATTAATTATTTTAATTAATAAATTGACCAAAAATCCCCCAAAAAAATAATTAATTTATTTTTTGACCAAAACTTGGCCAATTTTCTTAAGACCACTAACCTCTTCCAAAATCTTCTAATCCCTTCTTAATTTCGATTAAAAGGCTAATCCCATCTTTTCTAACCCTAATCTCAACTCAAAATATTTAATTAAGATTAAATATTTAATTTTCATATTTATTGAAAATATTTCAATAAATTTTTCCAAACTTAAGCTTTTGGAATGAATAAACTTTTATTCCATAAAACTTAGGAGAATTCTAGACTCTTCTAGAAACTTCTCAACCCAACCTCTTCACCCATCCTAATCCTAAAATCCCCTAATCCTAATCCTAATCCTAATCCCCTTTCTAATCTTGTCACATTCCATTAGCAAAAGGTTTACCAAAACTTATGCTAACCTCCTCTTAGTCATCCTCCTTAGTCAACAAAGATGGCCACCTCTTGGCCACCTCTTGCAAATGCATTTAAAGATGCATTTAAGCCTTCCTTATCTTTCTTACATGCATTCATTATGCATTTAAGACCTTCTTATCCCTTCCTTGCCACCTCTTGGCCTTGGGCACATTTACCAAATTGTGCACATGCCCTCAAACTTTCAACTCAATCCTCCCTTGACACTTGTCAGGACACTTGTCCTTGACTCAACCCTAACCTTAGCCCTAACTCTGACTCATCCTTTTTAACCAAGCCCTTCCCTTTTCCTATAAATACCCTCACTTCCTAAGGCAAATCATCTTTCAACTCTCAAACTCAATAGCAAAGTTATAATGCCATTTTCATTCTAGCATAAGCATAAACTCATCATTTTAGATCATTTTCAAGCTTAAATCACATTTAAATTAGCTTAATTGGATTAACATAGATTCATTTCTTGTTTAATCAATCTTAGTTCATCTTTTAGCTTTGCATATTTGTGTGTTCTTGAGGCCTTTGAGGCAAAATAGGTTCCTCATACCTATTTTGTGTCATTTTGGGTCTTCTTGATCCTCAAATCATCCTATTTGCATGCTCCAAGTGCTTGAGTTTGCACACCCACATCCATTTATATCCAAGCATATCAAACGGTGCATGGGCGCATCCGTTTTAGGCTTAAACTGAGGTGGCTTTGATTTTAGTTTGTTTACCATTAAATTTGATTTGATAATATGCTATGACGTTTGTTTGTCTTTGGCCTTCAAAATAAGTTTAGGTGCACGCTCAAATCCTAGTCTACATTCTGGCACGCCTGGTGGGACCCACTTCACGGGTTCTTTGCAAACATTCTGATGAGTTTTAGACCATTTTCAGATTTTTCAAAGCTTATAGGTGGACGTAGCACTTAGATCCATTCTTCTTCTTCTTGTCTATATTCTTCTTCCTCTTCTTGTCTATATTCTTCTTCTATTCCGTCTCCTTTCTTCTTCTTCTTCTAGCAAGGAGGTCATGGCCATTTTTTTTCAAAAATAATAATAAAATCCATAAGGAAGCAAAATCATACACACCTTATTTTAGTGCTTAAAATGAACCCCCAGATCATTCTTGAATGCATTAAGGACTAAAATTTGCAAAATTTGTTCTAACAAACAAAACAAAAAAAATTAATCAAGGCATTTGCATCCTTGCAACATCAAGGATTTTTAACAATGCATTCATGCAAAGTAGGAATGATCATATCTTTTTGGGCATAAAAAAAACATCAAATCTGCATTCAAACGAGTCAAAACAAAATCTTGAATGAAGCTAAAAGGAAGAACTTAGGTCCTAAAGCGTCATTTTCCATTTGAAAAGCAAACACAATCTTGAATGCCTTAAAGATCAAAACAAAGCTTTTTTAAAAGTTCTTAATCAACACGCACACTCAATCTTGAATGCCCAAGTCAAAAAACTTGCAAACGCTCGATTTAATTTTTGGAGAAAGGAATAAATCAAAATCTAATCACGAGTGTCTTCATTTCAAAGTTCAAACATCACTTAATCAAATTTGGGAAAATGAACAAAATCTGCTTGATGTGCATGTAGGAGTTTTTCAATTCTTGCATAATCCTTGTTAGAGTAAGCAACGTGGAACATTTGAACTTGGACAAGTTCACTTGTTCTACTTTTAGCGAAGCCTGTCCAAGGAGAAGTGCTTCCTCCTCGGAGAATGACCTCAAACCGGTATCCCCTCCGGCCGGTATACAAATAAGTGAAGTCCAAAAGAATCACTTATATCTCCTAATCGCCGGGCGTTCGTGCCAAACACGTGTCTGGGGATGGTAAACATTCCTCTCCCCCAGCATTATTGGCAAGGCTCTTAAGTGAGTCACGGATGATCAACAAAATCGGGTATGGAGACACCACGGAACTATTAAAAACCTGATAAAATAGAGGCTACCCTATCTACATCCAAAAGTATCAAAATCCTTGTGCAAGGACCGATTCCAAGGGGTTTACCGGGTCACCTCAAGATTACTCACCATTTGTATTCCCTTCTGGGAGATACCAAGCTGTGGGCAAGCGATTTTGATACTCACCTTCCTTAGGTAGATCTATTTGAAGTGCTTGATAGTCAAAGACTCCGTGAAAACACTTGTTGAAACATACTCTTTCAAAGCTTTGTCAGAGTCAGTTGTCTTTGTTTGTATCCCGCAGGGTTGCTTTGTCCCTTGCGGAGATTGCTTTGACTTTAACTTTTGCCATTGGAAACCTTTGCCTCAAAATCAGAAGCCTCTTTTCCAAAGTGATGCCCAGCAAGAGCAAACATCCTAAAGTGAAGTTGCCCAAATCCCAAGCCTATCAAGAGCGAAAAGTTGCCAAGAAGAACACCAAGACCTATCAATCCATTATCCAAGCAACCCAAGTAGAGGAAAAATCCCAAGCCAGACTTGAGAATATTGCCCATAACGCCCGCATCAAACAGTTCACCTTCCGTTTCTGAGTTAACCATCACTTTGTCAACCTTGAGCCAGAAGATTAGCCAAATCCTTGTTCATGTCTTGTTCCATCTTCAGATCTTGAAATCTTGTCTCAAACAGCCTTGCATCTTAGTTTCATTCTAGCTTTCATCTTTGCATCATTAATCAAAACCTTAGTTGCATTTGCATTCATCCTCCTACCAGCATTTTAGAATCAGTCCTTGTCATTTGCACTTGCATCATCCTTCTAGAGCATTGTCCCTTCACCCTTCAAAACCTTTTCCACCAGCATTCCCCCCATCAGCTTTCCATATCTTTCCAGCAGATCCATCATCTTTTGTTCCAAATCTAGAGATCCACCAACACTTAGTGTTCTACCTTTTGAGTTGTTCCTATCCTATATCCAAGATCAGAGACCATCATCCTCTTTTTTGACACAATGTGTTGTCATAAAGAAATCAAACCTTGTCCTTGCATAGCCATCATCTCGAGCAAGAGATTGGAGTGCATTGATAAGAAACTTGTTGACCGAAGATCATCAGTCTATCTTAGGTTGACCCCATCATATCTCTGATCCTCCATTTGGGAAAAATAGCAGCTCATTTGTTGATCGCTCAGTAATCTTTCACCAGCTTTCCACCAGCAACCTATCTTTCCTCCACCGTCTTGATCCATATCCGTTCCATCCAGCTTCCATCATCACCATCTTGATCCCTATCTTTGCATTTGCATCTTAGAAGTCATCATCTTTAGAAGTTCATCAACTTTGCATCCATCAACATCTTTTAGACAAACATCTTGCATACATTTAGCACTTGCATCTCCATGCCTGTTGAGACCAGATCTCGGAAAAGAAGAAGCATGAATCCTTATCCACCAAACAACCTCATCCGATCCCAAACTTTTCACCAACGCCATGATGACCTACAATCCCCACATCCAAGCCAATAACCCATGTGAAGATCCAAACATCCCTTCATCCCCCTTGGCAAACCAAGCATTTGTAAATCCTCTAGAAAGCCCACCAGCGACCAATGCCCTTGTACCGCAACATCAGCAAAGCACATTTGCCCACTATCTGCCAGAAAGTACCTCCATCCCACCATCTCTCTATCCACGCATCCCCATCAAAACTATCCAAGTTCCAGTACAAGCGTATTCTCCGTTTGTCCAATCATTTCCCGATCCTATCATGCAAACACCCCAAGAGCTTTCCACCATTCCCCTTTTCTTGCAAGGAAGCCTCGCCAGTCCCACAACACAAGCTGCAGCGCCATCCGCTCCATCTCCTACCCCTTTTGCTTCATCATCTGCTATGGCTGCCCAAGCCCCAATCCAAACCCAAAGTCAGCTTCCACCTCTCACACAAGCTTTTACACCGCCGCCATCCGCAAGTCAAGCAATGCCTTTCACCATCAAAGGAGCACCGTCACCCTTCACCCCCCAAGCACCCGTACCTTCTTCTTTGGGGTTAGCACAATCGCTTCCCATTCCAACCTCATCTTTCTCTTGGGTGTTTCCTTCATTTTCCTCCTCACAAGCATCCGCTCAACCACAACCTCAACAAGCTCCTTTCTCTCAAACATCATTCGTGTCCCAAGCTCCCGTTGCTCCTACCATTCCATCATCCGCTGCAGTGCACCCTAACACAAGCTCTCAGTGGGGCCTTACACAAGAAGAAATGAAGGCATGGGGGATCCCATCTCAATCCCCTACATCTATGGTTGCAAGTCAACAAACCACCTTCGCCCAAGCAGCACAGCAGCAACTACCCCAACCACCACCGGCTTCAAGCTATTCGTCCCAAATCCCAAATACCTTCTAGCAAGTTCCACCGCCTCAACAGCCAACTTTCCCCAGCTATCTTACCCCATCACCCTTTGCTTCTAGCTTCCCCACATCTGTTCCACCTCTAAGTAACGCAGGCATGCACCCAGCTTATATCAGCCAAACCCAAAGCCAACCTCAGCAACTACCACCATCATACCCGCAAGCAGCATCATTCCAACAGCCTCCCCCACAGCAACCACATGTCCCCTTTCAGCAAACAACCATCATTCCTCAACAACAGCAAGTCCCTTGCTATCAGCCTCAGCAACAAAACCCTATCATCCCCCAGCAACAACAAGTTCCCACCCATCAGTTACAACAACAAGTTCCAAATGTCCAATATCAGCAAGCAGTCCCACAAAAACCGCCAGTTCAACAATAGCAAGCAGCCCAACAACATGAAGCGGTTCCATATCATTTACCACAATATCCCCCTATGCCACACCAGCAATATCCCTAGCAACCATTGCCCCAAAATCAGTTCCAACCCATTTATCCACAGCAAGCGCCATATCCAGTTCCACAACTTCCATCACAAGCAGAAGTCCCAGTTCCCTCGCCACTCAATGCTGAGTGGGAAGCAATGAAAAATTCTCTAAAGGAGCTACAAAGCGGAACAGAGAATAAAACATACAAGTTCGAAGAGGTGTGCTCATATCCCTTCGATCGGTCCATAGCAACTATCCCTTTCTCCAAGCATTTTGAGATGCCCAAGTTCGACAAGTATCGGGGGAAAGGAGATCCAGTAAATCATATCAAAGAGTTCTACATGGCATGCCAAGAAGTGGCTTACAGTGATAACTATCTCCTGCGCCTGTTTCCCAAGAGCTTGGGAGGAACTACTGTTGAGTGGTTTTACAAAATACCACATGGGACAATAAAAACCTTTGCTGAACTCTCTGAGAAGTTCATCACACACTATGCCCATAATGTGGAGAATGAGTTGTCCTTGCTAGACCTATGCAACTCAAAGCAAAAAGATGGAGAAAGTCTTGCAGAATACTTGCAAAGATGGCAGAATCTTACAACCAGGTTATCATATCAGCCGCCAGAGAAGCATCTAACAAAGATCTTCATTGATAACCTACATCCAAAGCTATCCCATCACATGCAAATGAACTGTCTCCAGACATACCAAGACATCAAGAGCAAAGGCATAGGCATCGAGAAAGCTCTCTTAGACGAAGGCACTATTCGTCACTTCAAGGATGATTCCAAGAACAAACCCAACAATGATAAATCCCGTTACTGGAATCGTAACAAGAATGTTGTTACAGATGGAGCCACTGACACTAAGAATGTACAATTCGTTGTGGCTAGTCCTACACCAGCTCAAACATACCAACCACCACAAGCACCCATCTATCAGCAACCACCAGCTCCCGCATATCAAGCACCTATTTATCAGCAGCCTCCTCAAGCTCATCAACCACCTGTGCAACAGTATCAGCAGCAATACCAACAGCAACAGCCAGCACGTCAAGGCAATTCTGTTAACACAGTTAACGTTGCCCCAAGGCAGAACAAGCCCAACAATCAGAACAATCCAAAGAGGACTTTCACACCTTTAGGTGAGCCTCTGGATCATATCTTTTATCAGCTAGCCAAAGCAAATATGATCACATATCCACCCATCCCACAAAAGGATGACAATGCACCAAAGTCTGATTGGTATAAAGAAAATGAATACTGTGATTACCATCGTGTGAAGGGGCACACAACATTGAAGTGCATGCGGCTTAAGAACTACATCCAGGATCTCATTGATCACAAGGAGATCCAGGTCGATGCACCAGCTCAAGCTTCACCCAACGCCAGTTTGCAAATATATCAAAATATGTTCCCTCAACACGATGCTGGGAAGAATCAAGCCAGTACCAATCAGCCCCAAAATCATGGCAAAGGCAAGCAAGAAGATCACACAGCGGCCTACATCAACTATGACAAGTATGTCGGATGCATAACTCAAGTTGAGCCCATCCAAGATGAGCCCACCATCAATACCATCCACGTCAGAGGGCCGGATCGACAATGTGCTGCAACTACCCACAGTGGTAGGATAACTGTTGCCGGTGCTCTTTCGAGATCAGCTGCTCCTCCAAGGCCAACGTCTACTGCATCCACAGCACAGTCTAACACCAGGCCAACATCAAATGCACACGCAACACAGCATAATGCACCAAGTGCACAATACAATATCATAGAGCATCTTGGGAACATGCCAGCCCAAATATCTATCTTGGATTTGCTCCGCACATCACCCATCCATCAGGAGATCATGGAAAAAGCTCTAAAAGAAGGCCATGTCCCCACGGACATTAACACAACTCAGTTTGAAACTCTTTTGGGACACCTATCAGCAGCATGTGCCTTATCCTTCAAAGAATCTGATATACCAGATGTCGCTCCTGACCATACTCTCCCTCTCCGCATTGCCGTCATGGTCAGAGACTTTGCCATCAAACGGGTTTTAATAGATAATGGCTCAACCCTCAACTTGTGCACATTAAAATTCATCAAAAAGATCGGGTTCACGGAGGCCGACATACAACATGAGATGATCACCATCAAAGCATATGATAACTTGGAGCGTACCTCTGAAGGTACTATCACCTTGCCTATCCAGCTAGGCCCAGCAACGCAAGATACTGTCTGCCATGTTGTTGATCTCGACCTACCATTTAATATTCTTCTCGGTCGCCCATGGATCCATTCCATTAGGGCTGTACCATCTACTTACCATCAGTGCATCAAGTTTCCACATCAAGGCACTGAGGTTACCATCCACGCAGATCCTAACCCCTTCGCATACTGTCGTGCGATGGAAGCATCTTTCCCTCATTCTACTCATTGTCCTGGAACCGATATTGGTACTTCTATTGCTAGTTCATCCCGATCCCATCGCGATCCAGAGACCATCCTCTCTTCCACCTTATCATTCGTCAAGATCAACAACCAGGGTTGTGGCGAATACAGCCTCAGTGATGCATTTGCTGTAGGGGCTCTTCCACGTGATCCACATACTCAAGGACGCCCAAGTTGTCAAAACAAGCCTGTTGAGGAACATTATAAGCTCAAGCAAATCGGAAACATGACTTTTGAGTCTCATGGTACCATCAACAGCAAAGAGATAGATCCAGATATTAACAAATGGTTATACAAAGATCCCCCATCACGTGACCCACAACTTCTTAAGTACTTCAAAGATAAATATCCAATCCCCTACAAGAATGTCACAGAACAATATAACTATCAAGGTGGTGGTCTAGGACCACAAGAGGATGGAAATTTGTTTCCTATCATACCATCCCAGAATCCAGAACAGCAAGGACTTGTCTTTAATACCCCTCGCCTGCTTGAACAAGAGCCCAATACCACAACTGCGGGCACTAACATGACCAACGTGAACTTTTTGAATAGCCAGGATGACCTTGTGAAAATTGAAGACATCCCCGAAGAGAAAGACATCCGATCCTACGATGATATCTTTGCTGACGACACCCTCTTGGGGACTTCTGTTCTCCAACAACTCTCCATTAACCTCATAGATCTTCCCCTCACAAACCCTGACCTCATAGATTGGGACCAACCAAGCATCGCACACATCGACGAGTTCCAAAGCGCACAAGCACTCCTAGAATTCATGGGGGCATCAGGTCCAGCAAGCAATCAGGATCCAACATCAACCTCTGTCTATCAGCTTCACCCAGAAGGATATTTTGGGGAAGAGGCAAGCTTTAGTCGCAAAAATGAAATAGCAAAAGAACATCATGAGTCTTTATGTGAAAACCCCCTTGGGGCACATTCTGATTCCAAAATAGTAAAAATAAAGGGCGTATCTTCTAGTGAAAACCTGGCAATTCAGGCGCTAGAAGATGAAGCCTTGCCTCTTCCCCCTATCCAAGATTATAGACCAGAGCAGTCACCGATCATCATAGAGGAAACCAAGCCAATCAACTTGGGAACAGAAGAATGTCCAAGGATCACCTACATTGCAGTCAACCTAACAGAAGGAGAAGAAATGGCTCTCAGTGCCTTGCTCAAGGAATCCATCATCAACTTTGCATGGTCATACGCCCATATGCCTGGGCTTGATCCAAACCTTGTTTTTCATCACCTATCAGTAGATCCAAATGTCAAGCCAATGAAGCAGAAGCTAAGAAAAATGCATCCAAAGGTAGCATTGCTCGTCAAAGCAGAGCTTGAGAAGCTCCTCCAAGCTAAGATCATCAGAGCAATAGATTATTCAGAGTGGATCTCTAACATGGTGCCAGTCACAAAGCCTTCTGGCGACATTAGAATCTGTACTGATTTTAGGGACTTGAACAAGGCATGTCCTAAAGATGATTTCTCGCTACCTAACATAGACATGATCGTAGACCTTACAGCGGGTCACGAAATGCTATCACTCATGGATGGATTTTCAGGCTACAATCAGATTCATATAGCAGAAGCAGATCAACATAAAACAGCATTCACAACCCCATGGGGTACCTTCTGCTACAACATGATGCCATTTGGGCTAAAGAATGCAGGGGCCACATATCAGAGAGCAATGACAGCAATCTTCCATGACATGATCCACAAGATCCTTGAGGACTATGTGGATGATATCCTTGCAAAATCCAAAACAAGAGATGAGCACCTCAACATCCTAGAGCGTGTATTTGATCGTCTGAATCATTATGGCTTAAAGTTAAATCCTAAGAAATGTGTCTTTGGCGTAACATCTGGAAAGCTTCTAGGCTTCATCGTCTCTAGACGAGGCATAGAGATCGATCCTAAAAAGGTAAAAGCAATAACAAAGATGCCTCCACCAAGAAATCTCAAACAGCTCAGAAGCCTACAGGGCAAGCTTCAATCAGTTCGGCGGTTCATCTCGCAACTAGCAGACAAGTGCCAACCCTTCTCACATCTCTTATGCAAAGACACCAACTTCAAGTGGGATCCCATATGTCAAAGAAGCTTTGATAAGCTCAAGGAGTATCTAGCTAACGCTCCAATCCTAGTACCACCAGTTCCAGGATGCCCACTCATCCTTTACATCTCAACAATAGCTACAGCACTAGGGGCACTCCTAGCACAGCATGATGATGAAAATAGAGAACGAGCTGTCTACTACATCAGTCACACTCTTGTGGGCTATGAGCTTAACTATTCACCCATGGAGAAAGCATGCCTAGCAGTGGTCTTTGCCACTCAAAAACTTAGACATTACATGCTTAGCCACACAATCAAGCTCATATCAAAGGTGGATCCTCTTAAGTATCTGTTATCAAGGACAACCCTCACAGGCCGTATGGCAAAATGGGTCATGTTACTCAGTGAATTTGACATTCAGTATATAGATCGCAAAGCAATCAAAGGGCAAGTCATTGTCGATCAGCTAGCAGAAGCACCACTGGTGGATGCCTATCCACTAATCATGGAATTCCCCGATGAACACTTATGCATGATTGAAGAGCAGCCCATGTGGAAACTATACTTTGATGGTTCCAACACATCCCATAGCTCTGGCGCAGGAATCCTATTCGTCACACCTCAAGGTGACTATATTCCAAAATCATTCAAGTTGGGATTCCCCTGTACCAATAACATTGCAGAATATGAGGCACTCATCTCAGGTCTCAAAACAGCTATCCAATGGAACATCACAGAACTAAAAGTCTTTGGAGATTCACAGCTCATTATCAAGCAAGTCCTTGATGAGTATCAGACAAAGGACGACAAATTGCTACCCTACAAGCAACTGGTCGATAAACTGAAAGAGCATTTCCTACATCTACAATTCAATCAGATCCCAAGGCTTCAAAACAAAGCAGCAGATGCAATGGCAACCATCAGATCCTTATTGGAAATCCCATGTGACGCAACACAATATGAATTTCTAGTCGAGCAGCTACACTTGCCAGCTTATGAGAACACCGATGCAAACATGGTGTGTGTCTTGGTTGGTTCCCAATCCCCATGGTACCATGACATCCATGCATATCTAAAAAATGGTATCATATCTCCCCATCTCACCAATAACCAACGCCAAAACCTTATTCGCAGAGCTTCCCGCTACACTCTTGTAGCCAACACCCTATATCGTCGCGGGTATCATAATGTCCTATCTAGATGTTTAGACTCAAACGAGGCCGTCCTGGCCTTACAAGAAGTTCACGCTAAAATTTGCGGTGCCCACATGAGTGGCATGGTTCTAGCAAAGCAGCTGCTTAGAGTTGGATATTATTGGCCAACAATGGAACATGATGCGTGTGAATTTGTCAAGAAATGTCTCCCATGTCAATAGCATGCCAATTTGATACATGCACCAGCACAGGATCTACAACCTATTGCACCACCGTGGCCTTTTTCATGTTGGGGCCTCGACCTCGTTGGCTTGATCACCCCCCTCTCTTCGGATGGACACAAGTATATCATAACAGCCACAGAGTACTTTACCAAATGGGTTGAAGCGATTCCGCTCACCCTAACCACTGGCATCCAAATATCCAAGTTCATCCTTTACCACATCATTTGCCGCTTCGGCATACCATCTACCATTTTCACAGACCATGGCACACCTTTTGAAAACCAGCATGTGGATGATCTATGTGCCAGACTCCACATCCATCACCGTTTCTCCAGTCCATATTTCCCTCAAGGAAATGGCCAAGCTGAGGCAACTAACAAAACTATCTTGAAAATCCTCAAGAAGGTTGTCAATGATTCTGGTCATGACTGGCACCTCCAAATCAATCCCGCCCTTTGGGCCTACCGCACTTCTTATCGCACTCCCACAGGAACCACCCCATACTCTCTTGTATATGGTGCTGAAGCCGTTCTACCGATCGAGGTTGAGCTCCCATCCTTGCGCGTCTCCATGAAGAACTATACAACTGATGAAGACTATTGTGTGGCCCGACTCACACAGCTAGATCTGCTAGATGAAAAGAGACAGCAAGCTTACGATCACCTGGTGGCATACCAAAATTGACTCAAAAGGAGTTATAACAAAAAGGTCCATCCTAGACAATTCTAGGTCGGTGACATGGTCCTTAAAGAAAATCAGAAGGTCCTAGCAAATAGAGAAAAGAAAGGCAAGTTTGAGCCTACTTGGTTGGGCCCCTATGTTGTCACCGCATCCTTCAGCTCGGGAGCCTATCAGCTATCAACACCAGAAGGTGAGCCCTTGAATGATCCTATCAACATCATCCATCTGAAGAGGTTCTATGCCTGAACCTGATCCTGCATATATCAGAAAATCCAAAAATATTCAAAAAAGCAAAAAAAGCAAAAAAAGCAAAAAAGCAAAAAAGCAAAAAAGAAAAGAGAAAGAGAAAATAATCGTCCAAACGGTGAAAACTTGGCAATTCAAGCGCCTTGGACAAGTATGTTGGTGAAAACCTGGTAAACAGGTGCCAACATAGTAAACTGGGCTATTTATCTATTCAATTGTCCTTTCAGCTACCATCCTCTTCCTCCATCCATAACAGATCTCCCAGCAGTTCCATCTCCCCTATCCTCCAAGCATTCGGCTTCCATCTTCCTCCAACCCATCTGCAATCCATATCCTATTCCAAAGCTTTGTACCATATCTTGTACCATATCCCTTTCCCTTTCCTGTACAGCGCTTTCCTCCCTGTATTTATCCTTCTTGTCTCCATCCTAGTGAGAGTCCCGTCGAGTGTGATCTTCCTATCCCCAATCCTGAGCTTCTGTACATATCCCTTGTGCATATCGTTCCTCCTTGTTGTACATAACCTTTGTCCGTCCTGCAGCAGCATTTGATCAAATATCTTGTCCCATCCCCACCCTCAGAAAATTTGTAGTCCCACTCAGGCCTTGTGCTTTAGCAACATCAATTGACGACTTATCCTTGCTCATCCTGATTATTCCTTGAACTTCATTTTTTTGCCAGCGAACAACTACACTTATTCTCTCACCAACCCATGGGTCCTTGAGGATATATCGTTCCTCCTGTCTAACCTAATCTTCCATCCTGGTCCTTGAGGATATATCGTTCCTCCTGTCCAACCAATCTTCCCACCACCAATCAAACCTAATCTCTCTCCTTGGCAAAGGATGTCTTTTTGGAGTTATCATTTTGATCTTGGATTTTTTGTCCTTTGGGTCTTGTTAATCTTTTTGGCTTCTCTTTATCCCACCAGGGTCACCATGATTCTTTATATCACGGTGTGCTGCGTGTGCGGATAATCTGGGGCAAGGTCTTTTGATCTTTCGCTTCTGCCTGTGAGTCAGTTGTGTGTTTGTAGTTCCTTCAGCATCGGATCCGCCATGTCGCCTCTGCGCTTCATGTGTGATGTTGGGGCAACCCTGTGTGTTTGTTTAGCGTCACTCCTCGTCAGTCCTCTGCAACGTTGTTAACAGGCCTCGTGATCCCAGTATCTTTGGCAGGTCTCTAACATAGCTATATTAAATCTAGGTTGTGCACTCCCGTTTGCACTTGGAGCTATCTAGTCCCTTGCATTTATCATATAGATTAATCTTGCATCTTTACATATAGCTGCATCTTGCATCTTGCATTTCCATCTCATCTTGCATATCATCCATATTTGTTCTTAGAAGTGAGGTTATTTATCTCCCCTTTCTTCCTAGGCCCTTCCTTCCTCGTCCCGCCGGGCACACTCTGTCCCAAGGCGTAATCCCTCTTTCTCCTTGTCCCACTGGGCACATCTTCCATGATTTTGTCCCACCGGGACATGTATCCTCTTTCTTCCAGTCCACCCGGGCATCGTACCCTCTTCTTCTAATTCTAGCCTTGGGCATCTTATTTTCTTGTCTTTGAAGCCATGCCACTTGCGGCATCGCATCAAAGAGGGGCAAAATGTAGACACCTAAAAATCCTTTAGAAAATAAAGTATTTTTATTTTTTGAAAAATCCCTGATGACATCATCATTTATTAATTAATTAATTATTTAATTAATTTATTTATTTTTATGTCATTAAATCCCTTTTTCTTAATTAAAAATATTTAATTAAGAAATCCCTCCCAAAAATGTTTAAATCTTATTTAAACATTAATCCTCTATTTATTAATTATTTTAATTAATAAATTGACCAAAAATCCTCCAAAAAAATAATTAATTTATTTTTTGACCAAAACTTGGCCAATTTTCTTAAGACCACTAACCTCTTCCAAAATCTTCTAATCCCTTCTTAATTTCGATTAAAAGGCTAATCCCATCTTTTCTAACCCTAATCTCAACTCAAAATATTTAATTAAGATTAAATATTTAATTTTCATATTTATTGAAAATATTTCAATAAATTTTCCCAAACTTAAGCTTTTGGAATGAATAAACTTTTATTCCATAAAACCTAGGAGAATTCTAGACTCTTCTAGAAACTTCTCAACCCAACCTCTTCACCCATCCTAATCCTAAAATCCCCTAATCCTAATCCTAATCCCCTTTCTAATCTTGTCACATTCCATTAGCAAAAGATTTACCAAAACTTATGCTAACCTCCTCTTAGTCATCCTCCTTAGTCAACAAAGATGGCCACCTCTTGGCCACCTCTTGCAAATGCATTTAAAGATGCATTTAAGCCTTCCTTATCTTTCTTACATGCATTCATTATGCATTTAAGACCTTCTTATCCCTTCCTTGCCACCTCTTGGCCTTGGGCACATTTACCAAATTGTGCACATGCCCTCAAACTTTCAACTCAATCCTCCCTTGACACTTGTCAGGACACTTGTCCTCGACTCAACCCTAACCTTAGCCCTAACTCTGACTCATCCTTTTTAACCAAGCCCTTCCCTTTTCCTATAAATACCCTCACTTCCTAAGGCAAATCATCTTTCAACTCTCAAACTCAATAGCAAAGTTATAATGCCATTTTCATTCTAGCATAAGCATAAACTCATCATTTTAGATCATTTTCAAGGTTAAATCACATTTAAATTAGCTTAATTGGATTAACATAGATTCATTTCTTGTTTAATCAATCTTAGTTCATCTTTTAGCTTTGCATATTTGTGTGTTCTTGAGGCCTTTGAGGCAAAATAGGTTCCTCATACCTATTTTGTGTCATTTTGGGTCTTCTTGATCCTCAAATCATCCTATTTGCATGCTCCAAGTGCTTGAGTTTGCACACCCACATCCATTTATATCCAAGCATATCAAACGGTGCATGGGCGCATCCGTTTTAGGCTTAAACTGAGGTGGCTTTGATTTTAGTTTGTTTACCATTAAATTTGATTTGATAATATGCTATGATGTTTGTTTGTCTTTGGCCTTCAAAACAGGTTTAGGTGCACGCTCAAATCCTAGTCTACACTAACTATCGAGTTTAAAGATATAATGTAAAGCATGCAAAGTAGATCTAGATGTAACTATCAAATAAGAAGTATGTAATGCTTACAAAGTGAATCTAAACACCAAATAAGAATTCAAATGTTATGAGTTGGGTTTACAAAAAATGTACATAAAGAAAATGGGGTGACTTGATTAGGAATGAGTAAACCACTTCCCACTTTCATTAATTGCACATTTTGGAAGAAAGATGCCCCACTAGGTTCAAGAGGAGACTCAAATGCTAAGTGGGACAATGGTCCTTCACTAAAATATGTGATTGATGAAAATGAAAATGATGTAGTTACGTGATTAAGATGATTAATAAACAAGTTATTGAAAAAATGAGAAAAATAGACTGATACAGATTGATAATGAGCAAAAAAGTACAAAAATAAAAACCAAAGCTCAGTATGACCTAGACTAAAATCTAGGCTGAAAATATAGGGTAAAAGATGCAACTCATTTTGTACCTAGGGATAAAATTCCAATTGCATTCTATACATGGAAACTTTGATTGAATTTTTTTGGGTTTTTTCGGTTATGTTCGATCTTTCTGATCCCAATCTGGTGGATCTGTAACTTGTTCCTGCACCTAGAAAAATTAGGGAAAAGATTTTATAAGGGGTTTGCCTTGGTCAAACCCATGTTTAGGAATAAACCTTGAAAATGGAAATAAATTGCATAAAGAAAAGTATATAAGAAGGAAAATGGTAGATTTAGCTTGTTTTCCTCATGGATGGATGTAGAAATCACTCATACCCATGAAGATGCTTTAATGTGCTTGAAATCTAGAGATTTGACCTTGGAATATGATGTAAAATCAAGGATTCCCTCACAAATTCATATATATATATGAATGTTGCTCCTAGACCTTGAACATTGACATGCTTGAAAATCACTTGGAAAGGAGAGAGAAGATGGATGAAATAATGAATCTTCTTCTTTGATTGAGAATCCCTCTACTTGGTCATCATGAGAGAGAAACTTGCATTAGTTGGAGAAGATTTAATTTGAATCAAATGATCTTGAGGAAATAGAGACTTGGAGATCTTGATCTTAGATGCTTGCCTTCAAATCTTGAATCCTATTGCTCTTGATTGCTTGAAAATATTGATAACTTAATTGAAAATGCTTGAGTATGGTTATGATATGAAAAATAAGAAGAGATAGGGTGTTTTAGACTCACTCTATCATTTCAGGATTAAAAAATGATCTAGGTCAACCATAAAATCAAAACTTCCGCTAATACCTCGATATCAGGCCCTGGGCCAAATTTGGGCCCCAATTACTAGGGACATATTGTTAGGAATAGTCCCAAGAGATAACTGAGAGGGGGGGGGTGAATTAGTTATCTACAAGTATCAATTTTTTATCCAATTTAGTATACTTAAACATTAAGCATAAACACAATGAAAGAACACTTGAACACAATACAACAATTTTGGTTACAGGGAAACCCAAATAGGTAAAAACCCTGGTGGGAATTAACACCCACTAATAATCTGCACTAGTGTTTTATGATCCCTATTAGGAGACCTTACAACCTTGTTAGGACTTGATCTTTAAAATGCATTTAGTACAGTGACTTGGTCAAGGGTCGGACCCTGTTAGGAGTCTTTTATAATTAACCCTATTAGGGGTGAGGACGCACTATTCAAGAGCTCAAATCTCAAGGGGGTAAAGGCTGCAACCTTTTGGATAACAGATACACACTATATCTAGATCTTGATGAACTGCGCATAGACCTTCTATCTGGATCAGTTCCAATGAATAGCATATATTCTTTACTTGGTCACATAGATCTTCTACTGATGGCTCAACACTTTTCACTCTCTGCTCTGCTCTTCACATACAACTCTAAGCCATACTTTAGCAATCTCAAATGATTGCCTATAAATATCTTCCCTCTAAATGATATAATCAAGTCAACCTGTTATAACCACCTTGAAATCATATTAGAGAAACAATAACACTCTTCAGTAACATCTCAGTCGGCTCTACTAAGCATGCAACAAAAACTGGGACCTGTCCAATTCAATAAGTGTAGGCGCACGCTACAAACTGTCGGCTCTACCAAATTATCTAATAATTTCTCCTCAAGCCAAATTTCATCATGCGCTCTTAGCCAAACTGTGTGTGAGTGTTTACACCTTCATGAAATTAGGACAATTAACAACAATTCTAGGCAACTACAATGGAAATTTAAACTAAAGAATTGAAATTAACATCCATATCATCTCATGGTTCTCTATCTAAGCTTGGTAAGTAGAGCTCTTAGCCTTATTCTCTACTAGTGACAAATCTAGAATGAGAAAATGATAATACAATGCCTAATCTAGCTCTCAATTCTCACTTTGATACAAAGATTAACTCAAATGCTCATGACAATGCTCTCAAATCTCAAGATAATTTCTATAAAGTGCTCAAGATATTGCTCAATTTCTCTCAAATTGCCTATAGTGATGATGCTATGCACTTGAATTTTCTAGGATATCTATGCTCTCAAAATGACTTCTATTTATAGTAAAATCCCAAGGGTAGGGGGTAGAGTTACTTGATCATGATTTAGCCTTGGTTGAGTCAAAAACTTTGAAATGTTTTTAAATGGGGGGGACAATTTAAATGATTGACTCAAAGGTTTGGACAAGTAGACAAATTTGAGTGATTGAGATTCAAAGTTGAAAATGTGTGATTGAGATTCAACAATTTGGAGTGATCCATGTGCATTGTGTTCTCAATTCTTATTGGTTGCTCAAATTATGTTGAAAGATATTATGATTAATTAAATTCCATCAATTAATTAAATTAGTCATGTAGGGGAATAGGTTCAATTTGATTTTTGATTTAAAACTATACAATTAATTGATTAAAATCAATTATATAATGTGATTGATCCCTTTAAGCTTGTATTTAATTATTTGATGTCATGATTTGATTTTTCCTTTGATTTTAAATGATTTTGTCCAATTTTGATTAATAAATGTCCATTTAAAATTGATTTGATCCATTTTGATGAAAATTAGAGCATTTGGCTAAGATTTTGCAAATTTGAATGATTCTAAGACACTTGCCCAGTTTTGGGTGTTTACAAATGCCCCTCTTTGAATTGATGTGCATAGCGCATTGATTCAAAGAAAATTATATGTCCTGATCACTGATTCTAAAATTGATTTGATCCATTTTGATGAAAATTAGAGCATTTGGCTAAGATTTTGCAAATTTGAATGATTCTAAGACACCTACCTAGTTTTGGGTGTTTACAAATGCCCCTCTTTGAATTGATGTGCGTAGCGCATTGATTCAAAGAAAATTATATGTCCTGATCACTGATTCGATACTCAATTGATTGATACAAAACTGATTTGAAACCTGATTTGAAACTGATTTGATTGATAACACCTAATTTGAAAAATGATACAACATGCCCCACTGATAATAGTTCAAAATTTTAATGCCCCACTGATTCAATGATGATGTTTGATGCAGATTTGATACTCTAATGATGCCCCCTTAGAAATGAAGCATATTGATCGCTTGCTAGAAAAAGTTGATGATATTGATTTATAATAGATCCAATATGTTTTCATTTTTGAAAAACTTTGATGATAGTCAAGGCCTTAACAAATGCCCCAGTTTGATAGATATGCAATTATAGATCGAAAGGTCAAAAATTACCTCAAAATTAGGTCAAATAGCATAAATAGGTTGAAAAACCCAAATTTACTATTCATTTGCACTTTTTACTATTGAGATTTTTGCTCTGATCCTGAGAAGTTGATCACGATGGTTGTCCCTATTTGAGAGCATCGATTCAAGAGAGGACAATGGTATTAGAGACCATTGGATTATGGACCTCCGATGAGTGACTCTGATCCTCCTAGTGCATTTATTACAATTTTTTTAGCATTTATTGCATAAAATTCTTGATTTTTAGATGAAATTTTGTAAAATGCCACCTAGGATAGTTTAGATGATGCCTAGGATGATTAAATGCTGCATCCACTCATTTAAATTCCACCTAACCATGTTTAAAATACCTCTTGTGAAAAATTTGAAAATGCCTACAAACTAGGGGTTTTTAGTCAAACTATGTGTAAAACACGGCCTGACAAAACCTTTAAGAATCAAATGACACCTAGACATTTTTAAATGCTGCCTAAGGTCATAAAGTGCCACTTAAAAGATGAAATACTACTTCCGCATGATAAAGTACCATGTGTGAAATTTAATTCACCGCCTGAGGTAAAATGCCACCTCCACATAGGCAAATGATGCCTATAGGAAATTTGATAATTTTAATGCTCAAACTTAATTTTTCTGATTACTTTGATGTTTCTAGATAAATGATTGAATGTCCAAGATAGATAGGTCTATTGTAGTTAAGAAAACAAGTGATTAGGATATCAGGATAATGGTAACAATGAATGTTTGATATGTCATTCTGATAGGATAGAAAACTAATAAGATTGATTGCGCTCGCAAAGAGCGAAGATTGATTGATTTGATTGACTTAAAATAATCCACAGATATAGAATACTGATATGATTCCCTTGATTTGAAAAACATACACATTTCTATAAGTTATATATACAGACACTAGCTTCTTGGATTTTAGACCTAGGTCAGGAGTTGACCCAGCCAGAGTACCATGTTATTGAGATGTGTGGTTTGAGTTTCCTTTTAGACATCCCGCGGTTCCAGCTAAACCAGGGTCTCTCGATGCTGTGGTAGAGCATTGGCACTCTTACCACAATACCTTCCACTTACCATTAGGGGAGATGACCATCACTCCCGAGGATGTTTACAGATTACTTTGTATCCCTACTTGGGGTGAGAGAGTATACTATGATTTTGTCTATGATGACACTATTTGCAAATGGGTATTTGGTGATAATACCATTAGCGATGATACCATTACATGGGCATAGTTTGCTTCTTTTCCAAAATTTCTAGCAGTTTTAGGTGCTTTGATAGGCGGTTTATTACTTCCAAACCGACAAGGTTGAGGTTTCTCTGTTGTATGGGGCCACATTTTAGAGGATTTTCTTGCACAACCTCAGTGTTTTGATTGGGGTTCTTGCATTCTTGCAAAGTTATGCCATGATTTGCATGAGGTGGTATATAGATCTAGTGCCTCATTATCAGCAGGTGCAGTTATATTACAGTTATGGGTATGGGAGCATCTTCCCATTACTAGACCATTATCAGATTGTATCCGACGTCGTGTCTATCCTTATGCATTTTTATATAGTGGCATGGTTGTCTAGCATCATTTGGGAAAACTAGAGTATTGGCATCGCATGATTGACGATATAGATCTAGTCGTATGGAGACCATATCTGGGTTGTGAGGGTTGGTGGGAGGATGATGATGAGCTCTCCTACATGTATGCACTGAGATGGATGATTGGGTGATCACTACTCGTGATTGAGAGATTCTGCTTCGGTCGAGTATCTAGGCAATATGATAGATATCAGGTGTAGACACCTAAAAATCCTTTAGAAAATAAAGTATTTTTATTTTCTAAAAAACCCCTGATGACATCATCATTTATTAATTAATTAATTATTTAATTAATTAATTTATTTTTATATCATTAAATCCCTTTATCTTAATTAAAAAATATTTAATTAAGGAATCCCTCCCAAAAATGTTTAAATCTTATTTAAACATTATCTCCTTATTTATTAATTATTTAATTAATAAATTGACCAAAAATCCCAAAATAAATTATTTATTTATTTTTTGCCCAAAACCTTTCCAAATTCCTAGAGACCACTAACCTCTTCTAGAATCTTCTAATCCCTCTTTAAATTCGATTAAAGGCTAATCCCATCATTTCTTAACCCTAATCCCAACTCAAGAATATTTAATTAAGATTAAATATTAATCCTCAATCCCTAAATTACCCTAGGAAAACTCTAGACTCTTCTAGAACTTTCCTAATCCTTCCCTAAACCCATTTAGGGGAAATTACCTACTTTCCCTAAGCTAATCTAAGTCTCCTTTGACTCCTAGTCAAACCCTTCCCCTAATGAGCCTCAAACTCATTAAAGCCTTTGAGATAAATAAATCTTTATTTATCTCCTAAATTCCTATTATCCCTAGAAAAGCCTAGACTCTTCTAGAAAGTCTTCATCCTTATCCCATTGACTCAAACCCTAACCTTACCCCAAACCCTAACCTATCCTCCTAACCCAACCCCTTAGGAAATCCTATAAATACTCTCATTTCTAAGAGCAATCCATCCAATTTCTTTTCAAGTAATAGTAATCTTATAATGCCATTTTCATGTTAGATCATAGCTAAAATCAACTAATTGTTAGATTTCATTGTTTTCTTCAATCTTTTTAGGACATCATAGCTTAGCAATAAATAGATTAACATTAGTTTCTTTCATTGTTTTGCATAGCATATAGCATCAAATCTCCATTAAAGCATTATATTGAGTTCTTGAAGCCTTAGGGGCAATTTTGGGTGTTCTACCCAATATTGTGCCACCTTTTGGAGTTTTCATGAGTCTCAAATCATCTTAGGATGCATTAGAGTATGCTCCAAGTTCTTAGAGAGCACACCCACATCCCCTTAAGCAAGAGAAAATCAAACAGTGCTTAGGTGCACCTATTTTTAGCTCAATCTGAGGTGGCTTAGCTTAGATGTTCTTGTTTTGGATTGATTTCATGTTAGATTAGAACTTAACGTTTGACTAATTTGAGCCTTTCAAAATAGATACAGATAACCTTTCTCACATCAGGGTATGTCGCAGGGTATGGCATTGTATGCTCGAGTCCAGGCAGAGCGATTGATGTGGGGTGCACAGATTGACTTCCAGTTCGCCTCTAATCAGATTGCTAGATTGATATATATCAGATGGGACATGTTAGATCATGTAGCAGATGTTGGGATGTTCATGGAGTACAGAGAGTGGTGGTCTTGAAATTGATTTTTGAGATTTACAGATCTTGTGGAGCCAATCCCAAGCAGAGATGAGCCATCATATGATGAGGGTGGAGATGATGATGAGGATGGTGATGATAGACCTAGATGACATTGATGTTGAGCTCCTAGAGCACAGAGAGATCCTAGGGTGATAAGTATAGGGTGAGTTGGACCACGGGTACGAGGTGGGCACTTCAGGGGTAGGGCTGTTAGATAGGCTCAGCTGGATTAGGGACCTGGATTTGTATAGCCTAGATATGTAACAGTATGGGGACAATAGAGAGTCAGACGATAGGTTCACATTGATGTTTCTAGATAGGTTCCCAGAGGACAAGATCCCTTGGTACAGTTACGTCAGGTTTCAGTAGCACAACATGGACAGATTCCAGCATAGCAAGTGCCTCCTCAGATACCTAGGTCACAGGATATGGGTCATACATCACAGGCTTCACCTAGCATAGATACTCTGTCACAGGATGTGAGGACATTACAGATAGGTTTGTTAGTAGTAGTGGGTCAACTAGATTAGGTAGCTATTATGATGCAATAGTTCATGACGATGATGGATTAGATGTCGAGTGTTACTAGCACTAGTCAGACTCCTCCTACTCAGGAAAGACCAGGTGACAGGGATCCAAATGGATCAGGTGCAGGTGATGGAGCAGGTGGCCCTATAGGATCTTGATGATTGATTATGGATTTGCTTTGATGATTTTGTATCATGTGATATTTATTGATCAGGACTTTGATGTACTAGTTTAATGATGTTGTTGTATCTTGATATACAAATTTGATGGATCTTTGATGTTATGAACATTTATATGATTTATGGACTTTCCTTGATTCTCATGATGTGTTTATGTGAGATTATCTTTATATGCAGTTTTATATGATGTTTATGATGCATTTACTTTTGATTATGCTATGGATGCAATGTATCTTACATATGATATAGATAAATGAATGCAAATGATCATGTAACTTTCATATGTTTTTCTGATTTTCACATGTATGGATGCAAATGCTTTATTATGGAAATATGGATAACGAATGCAACTATGTTTTTGAGTTTTTGATGTATGCAACTCTTTAAAATGCAATCCTTAACTAGATGTATGCAAATGATTAATGATTAATGAATCTTTTTCTTTTTCTCTTTTGATATAAGGATAATGAATAATGAGTAATGCTATGAATGAATGCAAAAGATAATCTCACATTATTGATTTGAATCAAGGATAAGATGTTTAATTGAACCCCCCATTTATGATTGATCAAGATATTGAATCAACCCCCTTTCTCTTGGAAAAATACCACAAACCATGCACTTAATCTAACATGAAAATGCAATACAATGCAACTAATTATCACTAGCTTTTAGCAAAGAAATGCCATAGAGAAATATTTTCATCATTGAGCATTATGGGACCGGAAAGCAAGTACAACCATCACTGACCACATCATGATGATATGAATACTTCTTTATATCACTTATGGTAACCTTTTAGGAACTAGTACAACCCTCACTAGTTGAATAACCAACTATGGGAGTATGAATACCGATTTCAACAGATTCAATGTTGCAATTGGATTTTGGTATTAAGATATGGAAGATCTAAATAGCCAAGGTATCCATTTGCGTAAACAAACAAAGGTCAATCCTCCACCCTATATGAAAGTCCTCGATGGTTCTTTGATGACCATGTCATTAGACAAATTCAGATAAGTTGTTGGATCTCCCTTAAGACAGTCACTCAAAGGCAAGAAAAAATATCTTGTCTCTATCATTGCCAATCTAGTCGAAACATCATCGATTAGCTAAAAAGACATGATTAAAAGCCAATAAAGATCATAAAAAAAAAAGCTTCAAGTGTTTTGCAATGTATCAAGATTTTCAAAAAGAATTTCCAAACATTCTGATCATTTAAGTGATGTCAATTTTTAATCCTGAATAATAAAGTCAATGAAGCCTCAAGGATCAAGTTGTAGGATCAAAATACTTGGTTGTGAACAATGATATCAATCAAAGGTTCAATAAAATCTCTCTCTCTCTTCTAAAGCTTTGATAAGTCCCTCTGATGTGTGACCAAAAGTGGCACTATTGAATCTGTTTGTACCAAAAATCTAGTCCTTTCCTGCCCCCAAGTGATAAATGTGATCGTGTGACAAACTTAGGGCAATAGGAAATGCAACAATGCAGCTAAAAGGCTTTATTATGACAATGCAAAAATGACGAATGCAATGAAGATTTACAAGTGAGATGATGGGAATGCAATATGTACACATGCAACTAGGAAAGACTTAGGGGAACAAAAGGCACTTGATTGCCAAGTTTTCACCTTTTGGGTTTATTGTTTTTTTTCTCTTTTTCAATTTTTTTTGCTACCAAGGTGCCTATTTGCTAGGTTTTCACCAAGGCACTTTTTTTTTCTGAACTTTTCTCAATGTTTTGGATCTTTTTTATTTTCTCCTGTACAAAAGTGATGCTTGAGTCATTGGATATACACTCGACTGATACTCTTTCTTCAGATACTCTCTCATCTGATTAGGCATGAAACCTCTTTAGATGGATGCTATTAATGGGTTCTTGCAATTCTTCCCCATCACAATTGGCTAATTTGTAGGTCCTTGTTCCAAAAGAAGAAGAATAACAAAAGGACCAAGCTAGTTTGCTTCCCATTTACCCTTCTTTTCCCTTTCCACTTGATTTTTAGGGTTCTCCCTTAGCACTAAATCACTCACTTGAAAGACTCTTGGTTTAATGTGCTTGTTATAGTTCCTGGAAATCCTATTTTGGTAAACTTGCAAATGTTCATAGACTTGTGCTTGATATTCCTCTAACAATTCCAATTATTGAAGTCGGGAAACCCTATAATCCTCATCTGTTATTAATCCTTGCAATGATACTCTTAGGGATGGGATTTCAACCTCCAAAGGTAAAACAACTTCAGCTCCATAAACCAATGAAAATGGTGTAGCTCCTGTAGGTGTCCGGATACTAGTTCTATAGGCCCACAAAGCCGGGTTAATTTGTATGTGCCAATCTCTTCCTGATTTATTCACCGATCTCTTCAAGATTTTAATGATATTCTTATTATTAACCTAAACTTGTCCATTTCCTTGTGGATAATAAATGGAAGAAGAGTGATGGGTAATATGAAAAGTATCACAAAGCTCATCCACATCTTTGTTCTTAAATTGTTTTCCAGTGTCGGTAATTATGGCATGAGGAATACCATATCTACAAATGATGTGATTAATGATGAACATAGAGATTTTTTTTCCTGTAGCAGTGATCAAAGGAATAGCCTCTACCCATTTAGTGAAGTATTCCGTAGCTGTGATAATGTATTTGTGCCCATTAGATGAAGGTGGATAAATCACACCAATCAAGTCAAACCCCCATTGATAAAATGGCCAAGGTGTAACAAAAGGATGTAATTCTTGAGCCAATGCATGTATCATATCACCATGATATTGACATTTTGTGCATATCTTAACAAAGTGACAAGCATCCTTTTCTAAGGTTTTCCAAAAATACCCCATGCAAAGGATCTTCTTATCTAAGTTTAAACTGCTTGAATGTGATCCACAAATGCCCTTGTGAACCACATGTAAAGCTACCTTAGACTCTTCTTCCTCTAGACATCTAAGTAAAGTTCTGTCAAGACCCTTACGATACAATGTGTCGGAAAGGATAGTGTAACGAGCCAATTGCCTAATGAAGTGTCATTTTTGGGCTCGAGATTGGTTTAAGGGTAATACTTGGTTTTTAAGGGATGTGTAAATAGGACCGTACCAAGGTGAATCATGTCCATTAAGTAAAGCAATAATTTGGGTATCAGGAAGGTCAAATGTTGGTTCTGCCAACTCTTCTACCAAGAATTCATACCTTTCATTTTGGTCAAGCTTTTGGAGTAATGAAGCCAAGGTATCCATTGCATCTGCAACTCTATTCTTCTCTCTGGGAATTTGCTCAAAAGTTATCAACACAAAGTATTTTTTCCAAGCATCAATCATTGTCTTGTAAGGCATTAACTTTTCATCTTTTGTGTTGTACTCATTATTGACTTGATTGATCACCAATTGAGAATCACCATACACTTGTAGCTCGGTAATATTCCATTCTAAAGCCATCTTGATACCAATGACTAAAGCTTCATACTCAGCTATATTGTTCGTACATGGGAATAAAAGCTTGTATGATTTAGGAATAGTATACCCTTGAGGGGTAATCAACAATATGTCAGCGTCGGAACCTCCTTGTGTGTATGATCCATCAAAGTACAATTTCCATGTTTTAGCTTCTATATTGACAATTGTTGCATCAGTAAACTCCACTTGAATGGGATGTGTAGAAACCAATGGATTTTCAGCTAAGTGATCTTCTATCACTTGTCCTTTAATGGCCTTTCTATCCACATATTCAATATCAAACTCACTTAACACCATGACCCATTTTTCTATTCTTTCCGTTAAGGTAGTTTTGCTAAGCAAGTATTTTAGAGGGTCAATTTTTGCAATGAGCTTCACTTTGTGCATCAACATGTAGTGTCTCAATTTTTGGGAAGCGAAGACAACAGCTAGGCATGCTCTTTCCATGAAGGTGTAGTTTAATTCATATTTAATCAATGTTCAGCTCAAATAGTAAATAACTCTCTCTTTTCCTTGATCATCTTCTTGTGCCAAAAGAACTCCTAAAGACCTCTCGGTTGTTGATATGTACAAAAGAAATGGTTTTCCTTTGATAGGAGGCATTAGAATTGGTAGATTGATTAAGTAAGTCTTCAACAAAGTAAAGGCCTTGTCACATTCTTCATCCCATGTAAAAATGGTGTCTTTGTGAAGCAATCTAGTGAATGAGTGACACTTTTCAACTAGTTGAGAAATGAATCTCCTTATTGATTGAAGCCTTCCTTGAAGAGACCTCATTTGGCTAATGTTTCTAGGAATTTCCATGTCCATGATTGCTTGAACCTTTTTGGGATCCACTTCAATGCCTTTTGCAGAAACTATGTATCCTAATAATTTCCCAGATTGAACACCAAAGGCACATTTTTTTGGATTGAGCCTTACTTTGAATTGTTCCAAGTGTGTAAATATCTTCTCTAGAATCTGTAAATGATCTTTTCTTTGATGTGACTTAGCCAATATATCATCCACATAGTCTTCTAAGAAGGTGTGCATCATATCATGAAAAATGGTAGTCATTGCCCTTTGGTGAGTAGCTCCGACATCTTTGAGGCCGAAAGGCATTACATTCCAAAAAAAAATTCCCCAAGGGCATGTGAAGGCTATATTTTCTTGATCTTTGAGTGCAATCTTAATTTGGTTGTATCCACTAAAACCATCCATCAATGGAAACATAGAGTGACCAGCTGTTAAGTCCACTATTGCATCTATGCTTGGAAGTGGGAAGTCATCTTTGGGACATGCAAGATTAAGATCTCGAAAGTTCGTACATACGCAAATGGATTTTTCATGCTTGGTAACTAATACAATGTTTGATATCCATTACGCATAAGCAATTTCTCTTATGAACCCCACCTTTAACAATTTATCCAATTCTGCTTTAACTAGAAGAGCTATGTGTGGATGCATTTTTCTCAATTTCTGCTTGACAAGTTTAACCCCTGGTTTGACATTTAAGTGATGCTTGATGAAGTTTGGATCTAATCGTGGCATGTCTGCATAAGACCATGCAAAATTCACTTGCTTTGCTTGGAAGAATTTGATGAAATCCTTTCTCTCTAAAGGTGTAAGTGAACCTGCTAAATGTATGAATTTGGGCTCCAATTCAGTTCAAATATTGACTTTCTCCGTAGGCTTTATAAGAATTGGTGATCTTTCTTCTTCATGTGTTGGTAAGGTATCCAACCTCTCTTCCTTAGGTTCCATAGTTGGGTTTTCACCATCGAAAACATCCTTTATTTTCACTTTTTTTGGTTCTTGTACTGCCACATGGTTTTCACAACTAGAACTCTTCAATTTTTTACTTTTTTTCATTTTTTCTTTTGGATTAAGAGGTTGGACCCCTACCTTTCTCATCATGTTTGGATTAAAATCATTGATGGAAGAGGTCTCAACTACATTTAGGTATTGTCATTGCTTGGTCATTGGGAAAGTATAGTAGATCATTTGATTCATTGAAGCCCCAATCAATAAGCTTGGGATGCATTAAGGATAAAGATTCAATTGGAAAATTGTCATTGGCTGGATTTAAGGACATGACTTCGTTAGATGGTTCATACATTATATCATTAAGGTCAATAACATGAGCTTGCTCAAGATGATCCATGGAAGAAGGATCAAATTTTTCTTCACTTTAGTCCTCTAAGACTTCTACGGGAAAGAAAACATGTGGGTTAAACCTAACATTCGAATCACCCTCCCACGAAGGTACCCAAGATTCACCTATCCATGGCTGATTAATGTGTGCTTTCCCTATAGGAAGTATCTCTGGATCTTCACTATCTTGAGTTTGTTCTTTAGGAACATTAGTATAAGAATGTATCACGATAATCTCTTTGTCATTGCAAGAGTCTTCAGATAAAGAATCTCACTCATATTCTCTGGAATCATCACTATCAATATCGGACTCTACCATGTTCACTCGTTCATAAAAATCATGTATAGGGCTAGAACTTTCTCCTTTGTATCAATAACCTATTCTTGATTTTTCTTCCTTTGATCTCCAAGAAGGTTCAATAGGTTCAAGAAAACCTATATTTCTCATACCTAAGAGTCCTCTTCCCTTATACCCCATTTTTTGCATAATTTCAAAACCTTTTCCATATTGGTTAGTTTGGATATTGATGTGTTGAACACTTTCTATGGGATTGTTTGAAGTATCATTTTCATCTTTGTAAAGCCATTGTAGAACTTCATTATCTTCTTCCTCAAATGTTGACCTGTCACTCTCTCTTACAAAATGAGAGTTGTATTTGTGAGGAGGATGTGCCTTAGAAGGTTTTCCATGTGTTTTTGGAGTAGGTAAATCAATTAGGGAAACAAAATATTCCCCTACTCCTTTAGAACCAATTCTACATTGTTTTTTGAACTTGTGCATCATCTCACTCATTTGTTTATATTGGTATTATTTGGCTTTGTGTCTCTCCTCTTTGGCAAGTTTATAAAGTTCCAACTCTGATGTGGCTATTTTACATGAATCCTCTTTTGAACTTGGACCCTCATAACTCACTTTTTCTTTTCCCTTAGCCGGTGTAGTTGAGTTAGTTTGAATAGGGTTTGAGGTAGAGGTAACATTTGATGTTAACTTAGGATCATCACCTTTAGCCTCTTCAATGGTAGTATTTGGAACAATCTCTTCGCTCTTATGAGGAATAAATAACTCATGAAGAGGCTTCACTGTGCTGCAATATTGAAAAGAATTTGAATCCCCTCAAATTGTGATTTCTTCTCCCATGTGCAGAAATTTGATACATTGATGCTATGTAGAAGGAACCGCTTGCATCTCATGTATCCATGGCCTCTCCAATAGGAAGTTATAATTTAACTTCATGTCTAGGACTTGACATATGGTGTCCTTTTTGATGGGCCCAACTTGAATAGGTAAGATAATCATGCCTTTTGAAGATCTCTCCTCCTCATCATAAGCTTTAATGGTAATTTGCTTCTTAGGATCAATAGAAGATTCAAATAAACCTAAAGACTTGACAAGGTTTAAAGTGCAAATATTAAGACCAGCTCCCCCATCTATGAGAACTCTCTTAACCCTATGTCTTTGAATGAGGACTTCTATATGCAATGGAAAATTTTGAGGATGAGTGATGGACATATCATCTTGATCTAAAAATGAAAGATAATGTGGTGCAATGAGGTGTCCCACCATGTTTTGAAATTTATCTTCCTCCAAGTTAATAGGAACATTAGTCTCCAATAGGGCTTTTTGCAATATCTCCTTGTGATTTGGAGATAATTTTAACAACTCCAAAATAGAAATTTGAGCCAGAGTCTTTTGTAATTGGTCCACCAAATTATATGGCTTTGTTGTTGTAGCTGGTTGTTTAGCCAAAATACTTGATGGTGTAGGACCAATAGGTTTAGGATCAACCCATTGTAGGGTAATCCTTGAAACTTGCCCCCAAGTGATAACATAAGGTGCTTCTTTTTTTGGTTGTTCCTTGATTACAACAACATTGACAACATGCTCATGTCTAGATAATGTGTTGATAGTGTTATCATAATGATGAGAAAAATTGACATTATTGTTGCCTTTCTTATTCAAATTGGAAGGTTCACCCTTCTCATGATTATAAAATTATTGTTTAAAGGCTGTGTGATCTTCATTATTTTGAGGGCCTTCTATATTGATCACACCATTGTCAATCAAATCTTGTACCACATTTTTCAACTACAAGCAATCATTTGTTGTATGTCCTCTATTTCTGTGGTATTCACAACGAATAGACTCATTCCGCCAAGTGAGCTTATTTTGTGGTTCATATGTTTGAGCTCTAGGTAAATCAATAATCTTATTAGCAATGAGAGTTCTCAATGCATTCTCAAGGGGTTCACCCAAAGGTGTGAATGTCCTCTTGGGAGTTGGTGCAAAGAATTTCTTATGCTTGTTAGCCCCTTGATTGTTCCCAAAGTTGTTATTATTGGTATTGTTGTTAAAAGGCACTTTTGGAGCTTGATTTGCATTATTCACTTGATTAGGTGTTCTCGTGAGAGTAAAAGGAGTGACTTTCAAATTATTAGAGTCAACAACCCCATCATTGACCACACCTTTGTTGTTGTTCGTTAACCCAAATTGGTTATAAGTGTTAGGAAAATTATCATTTTGATTGTTATTGTTGTTGGAGGTATTGTTGTTGTTGTGATTCTTGTTATCCTTGTAAAGCTTTAATTCTCCACTTTTAACCAATACCTCCTTAGTCACTCTATTTTCAATAAGATCTTGAAAAGACTTAGGACATTACATCCTTAACCAATAGTTCATTTCATTACTCAAGCTATTTATAAAGATGTCCATCTTTTCCTTTTTTGGTACACTTCGAGGGTATGTAGCAAATACTACCCTCCATCTTTGTAAGAAAAGTAGGAATCCTTCTCCCTCTCTTTGCTTGGTGTTGCATAAGGTAATCATTGTAACTTCATGTTTGATATTATATGAATAATGTGTTACAAATTTAGAAGCCAACTCTTCAAAAGCTTGGATGCCAGAAGGTAATTTTGAAAACCATTCCATGGCCATGCCTCCCAAACTTCTAGGAAACAACCTCATTAAATACGTAGTGTCATGCATGAACTCCAAACTCAATGCATGGAATTCCCTTAAATGATCTTAGGGATCAAATGCTCCCTCCTATTTGTCATACTTAGGAAGGACAACATTACTAGGGAATGGTATCATGATTAAACTCTTGTCAAATGGGAAAGGACACAATGCATCTATTGAAAAGGGTTTTGGAGCCCCACTTTTCTTTATTGTGTCTAATTGTGTTTGGAATAACTTTAATTGTTTGTTCATGATATCAATCAGATTATCATCAACTTTCTCTTTCTTAAGTTGATCGACATCATAGTCATGAGGGAGTTTAAGACCCTTTTGGGCTAGGTCTAGAAAATACTTCTCTTTGTCTCTTTCTAACGCTTTTTCCATGAGCTTCATGAAGTATTGGCTTTGTATGGCTTCATTAACCTTTTCATCAGTTGCATCTTCAACAGTTGGTTCACCATTCTCCCCATTGTTAGTGTTGCATAACCCTTGATTGTTAGGGTCTATTCCTCCTCCATTATTATTGTTTGACCCTAGATTGTTTGGTTCAATACCTCCTCCATTGTTGTTATTACCATGGTTACCTTTGTTGGTTTGATCTGAACCCAAGTTGCTAGAATAAATCATGTTGGTTTCTACCTCTTGGATGGGTTCTTGTGGTATTCTTGAGGAGGTAAGTGTGTCTCTTAGAAAAGGAAGCTCTTTCCTTAGATAGGTTTTGTCTGATTGCAAGGTTGTCTTTACATAATACGATCGAGTGAAAGCCGACATGAGCATAAAAGCTCTTAGAAATAGGCTTTATCTCACTTGCTTGTGGCCAAATCCTTACAAATTTTTAAAAATGTTCAAAACCAGGATTTCTGACCATGTGGAATATTGGAACAGATAAAACATCCAAAACGCTACTCAAATATGAAATCAAAATTTTTTGAAACCTCTGGGAAATATCCACCATTTGCCCTTCTTTGTTTTTGGGAGTCACTTTTCTGTGTCCAGGCATGACTTAACACTTAGTACGTGATTACTGGAATTTTCTTAGGCGGCACTCTGCAGGTCAACATGCGGCTTTTCTTTGTTAATAGGCATTTCTTAACTTTTTCCATGCATTTCTTAAAATACCACAGGCATGACTTCATCATTTATAGGTGTTTCTTGAACAGTCACAGGTGTGACTTCACTATGCATAATCAATTTTCCTCTATGTGCAGGCGACACTTTGCAGACCAGGTTGTAAATTCTAGAATTTTAAAAAGTTTTAAGATCAAACTGTAGAATATTCTTGCTTGAAAATAAAATACAAACCCAACACACATCAAATTTTCACCATATACCTAAAACCACACTAAAAGTGTATGTTCTCGGTCGTTTTCACAAGTATAAACAAGAATGTCTTCCAAGCAATCTACCTAGAGTCAGATTTTCCTTTTAAACACGTTTGGCTCTAAAAGGCAGATTACTACTTAATAGGATTTTAATGAACACCTCCGTTCTAGATCATGTCAAGCTCTTTTACCCACTTGCGGGGTTTCCACACGCACAAAAGCACGACTTGGCGCAATCCAAAAGGACTACTAGAGGAAGTGAAGAATTCTTGCACACAACCTAGTCACTCTCCTATTAAGGAAGAATGTATTTGTTTATAGCGGGTCAGATAGTATCACAGCTAAAGCAATTGTCTCCCACTTTGGGTCGTTCCTCTCACCATCCTCGTAAGGAAATTCTTGGGAGATAAGCCCTCTAAAGATCTAATTTATCTAGCATGTATAGAAAAACAAGAAATCAAACTTAGTTCAACAAGTTTGGGAATTTGGTTCACTTAGAAAGTGAAGAGCATATCCCTATTGTTGTTCCTTGTTCCAAACACTTCAAGCAAAATTTCTTCTTTTTCAACCTCTTAACAAGGAGATTCTTATAAATTAAAATGTTTGCTTAATTCCTCATTCCTTTCTTTTTACCAAGTTGAACTCACACGTTTGGCTTTTTGATCCACTTCAAAAAATGGAGAGCATATGCCTAATGTTTGTTCAATTTGGACAATAGTAAGGTTTTCCCTATTAAGCTAGATCCAAAGAAACCCACAATTTAAGCAAAGCAAGCTTGATATGATAAATACCTCTTTTGTAGCTAGCAAAGGCTAGGCGCTTTTTTGAAGTTTTTGGCTTTTATTTTCTTACTCACCTAGTGGTGATCGTTCCCATTCTGGTTCCTCCAACAAATCAGTCAACACCGCAATACAAAGTGAAGGAAACCAAAAGGAACAAATTGAAATGCAATTAAGTGTTTTTGACAAGATTTTGCAAAGACAAATTTAACAACTTAATGCAACCAATTTAGTTCAAAGTAGGAAATTTATTTTTGTAAGCATCCAACACTGTAATGTAATGCTTGTAAATCTTTTCTTCAAATTCCAAACTATCTAAGATTGCAGCAGTATGAATTTCTTTTTGCCATTTGTTTTGAATTCTTACCTCTTTGCTCTCTTATGTAACTCTGCTTTCTAGTTTCCGTACTTTTCTATGTTTGCTCATCTATAGGAAAAACATAGACAAAGAGTAAGAAAAAATAATTTAATAATCTGACAGCAAAATTAAACAAAAAAACTCTAGGCAACATTTATCAGCTAATAAGTGTCATTTCAAAACTAGCAGGCATTATTTTAAAGTTCACAAGCGTCACTTTACAGTGACTCAAGCGACTCTTTAAAATTAGTACGCGTTATTAAGCATCGCAAATAACTGTAAATTATGTAAGATAAAGTATCAGAAGAGGCAAAGAACAACTATTAAGCATCAGTTAAAAGCTACTAGGCGTGACAAATCACTATAAATTGCGTGAGATAAATCATCACAGGTGGCAAAGAATAGCTATTAAGCATTAGTTAAAAGCTACTAGGCGTGACAAATCATTGTAAATTGCGTAAGATAAATCATCACAGGTAGCAAAGAACAATTAATAGGTGTCATTTCTCAGATTTTAGGCATTGCTTTACGCTCTCAGGCGTAATACTTTATCTCGCAAGCATCAGAGAGAAGAAAAGATAGAATAGAAGGAATCTCGTAGGCGTCAGTTAACTGCTTGTAAGCATCGTCAGAATGCTCATAAGCATCGTTAGATACTTCGTAGGCATCTTTTCTCCTATTTTCTGCAAAATTTACGTAAAAGTGAAGCCAAAAATACACAAAACTTGATGAAAATGATATAAATGAGGCTCAAGGCCCACGGTGGGCACCATTTGTGTGTGAGTGTTTACACCTTCATGAAATTAGGACAATTAACAACAATTCTATGCAAATACAATAGAAATTTAAACTAAATAATTGAAATTAACATCCATATCATCTCATGGTTCTCTATCTAAGCTTGGTAAGTAGAGCTCTCAGCCTTATTCTCTACTAGTGACAAATCTAGAATGAGAAAATGATAATACAATGCCTAATCTAGCTCTCAATTCTCACTTTGATACAAAGATTAACTCAAATGCTCATGATAATGCTCTCAAATCTCAAGATAATTGCTATAAAATGCTCAAGATATTGCTCAATTGCTCTCAAATTGCCTATAGTGATGATGTTATGCACTTGAATTTTCTAGGATATTTATGCTCTCAAAATGACTTCTATTTATAGTAAAATCCCAAGGGTAGGGGGTAGAGTTACTTGATCATGATTTAGCCTTGGTTGAGTCAAAAACTTTGAAATATTTTTAAATGGGAGGACAATTTAAATGATTGTCTCAAAGGTTTGGACAAGTAGACAAATTTGAGTGATTGAGATTCAAAGTTGAAAATGTGTGATTGAGATTCAACAATTTGGAGTGATCCATGTGCATTGTGTTCTCAATTCTTATTGGTTGCTCAAATTGTGTTGAAAGATATTATGATTAATTAATTTCCATCAATTAATTAAACTAGCCATGTAGGGGAATAGGGTCAATTTGATTTTTGATTTAAAACATTACAATTAATTGATTAAAATCAATTATATAATGTGATTGATCCCTTTAAGCTTGTATTTAATTATTTGATGTCATGATTTGATTTTTCTTTTGATTTTAAATGATTTTGTCCAATTTTGATTAATAAATGTCCATTTAAAATTGATTTGATCCATTTTGATGAAAATTAGAGCATTTGGCTAAGATTTTGCAAATTTGAATGATTCTAAGACACCTGCCCAATTTTGGGTATCTACACAAACATTCTTAACTCTTCTCTAATCACTAATCCAAGTGTGCATACTGAAATGATAGGTGCAACTCCTATACCAATATAATCTCTATCGACTCTTTTGGATAAACATAGGAAACTGCAACTGGTGAATAGTGACTTCATAACTTCACTTCTACTGCACATCAGACTCTGCGTCCATGAATGTAACATCACTAACATGTCTCCATCACATATCCAAACATGCAAGGCTTCATGATAACTGTACGAATAATCACTCAAAACATTGCTTGAACTCTGTCAGGAATACTACTGACACAAGCTGCTACATAATTGTATGTACTCAATATCAACATCTGCATCCATGATATCATGTTGATAACATGTCCATGCTACATCTACTACATGAGTCTTCCATGCATGTTGCTTACCATATGTTTTCATCAATGACAAACATACAGTCAACACTAGTTTGCTAGCAAATCTCCAACAATCTCCCCCTTTGGCATTGATGGCAACATATGGAATGAAAAACACCACCTATCCAAATGATCAATTCTTTTATAACATTCTCCATTTCCTCATCAAAACTCCCCCAAGGATGAATCCTCCATCTGCTACATTATTCTTCAATATTCTCCATTTCTTCAACTGAACTGCTTCCATGACTGAATACTAGTCCCTCTTGCTTCCTAATACTTTATGTACTCCCCTTTTAATATTGTTTTTCATGACTATATACTACTCCCCCTTTGACATCAATGGAAAAGGGCACAAAACATTTAAGCACAAGTACTAATCCTGAAGTAGAGTAGTCAACCATCCATCAGTCTTTGAGGACTGATGCACTTTCCACTTTCTTCTAAGCAGAATTAGGGAAGGGAATTACTCCTAGGTTCTCCCTAAGATACTCAAAAGTATCCTTTGGTAGAGGCTTTGTGAATATATCTTCTAGTTGTTCCTTTTTACTTACATAATCCAATTTGACTTCTTTCTCTGCCACTTTCTCTCTAAGGAAGTGATACTTAATCTCTATGTGTTTTGTCTTTGCATGCATCATAGGATTCTTTGACATGTTGATAGTGCTAGTATTATCACAATGGATAACAATAGGATAATCAATCTGAATTCCAAAATCCTTTATCATCTGCTTGATCCAAACAATTGTAGAACAATTCAAAACTATTGTAACATACTCTACTTCTACTATTGACTAAGAAATACAATTTTGCTTCTTGCTTGTCGAAGTGACAAGTCTGTCACCAAGAAACATTGCTCCTCCTGATGTACTCTTTCTATCATCAACACATCCTACCCAATCTGCATCAATATATACATGAAGCTCAACATTCTCTAAGTTAGGATACCATAGACCATAATCTATAGTGCCCTGCAGATATCCGAATATTCTCTTTACTGCCACGAGGTGACTTTGTTTAGGCTCTACTGCAAATCTTCCAACAATACCAACTGCATTGGAAATATATGAGTTTACCGATCATAGACTTGTACAATGTTATGTCTACTACTGGAGAATCATCTTCTTTTGTAAGCTTGCACCCTATTATCATAGGTGTACCCACTGGCTTGCAATCATTCATTTTGAACTTCTTCAATATTTCTTTCACATACTTAGACTGATTTATGAAAATACCTTTCTCTGTTTGTTGCACATTTAATCCCAAAAAGTATTTGATAGGTCCAATCATGCTCATCTCAAACTTGCTCTGCATCTCCTTAGCAAATTCTGCACTAAGTTTGTCATTACCCCCCAAGATAATGTCATCAACAAATATAGCTACAAGTAGTAATCCTTCTAATGTCTCTCTTATGAATAGATTACAATCTGTTGCTCCTTTCTTGAATCCAATTTTTGTTAGATATCCATCAAGTCTCTCATACCATGCTCTAGGGGATTGCTTAAGTCCATAGAGGGCTTTCTTCAATCTGCATACCATATCACATTTGTCTAATAAGGTGAATTCTTCTAGCTGCCCAATGTATACTTCTTTTAACTCTCCATTCAAGAATGCTGACTTAACATCCATCTAATAAAATTTGAAGTTTTTGAATGTTGTATAAGCTAGAAACAACTTAATGGCTTCTAATCTTCTCACTGGTGTAAATGTGTCTGAATAATCAATGCCTTCTCTTTGTGCATATCCCTTACATACTAACCTTTCTTTATTCCTTACTATTGTACCATCTTCATTCATCTTGTTTTTTAATATCCACTTTTTTGTAATCACATTCTTATCACTAGGTCTTGGGACTAGTTCCCAAGTATCATTCTTGATGATCTGATCTAGTTCTTCTTTCATAGCGTCATACCAATCTCAATCATTACATGCATCTTCAACACTTAAGGGTTCAATCTGAGATAATAAACATACTGCATCATTGCTTGCTGAACTCTTTTCTTTTGATCTTGTTATGACATTGTTGCTCTGATCACCAATGATACCATCCTTAGAGTGATATCTAGATGTAAACTTTGGAACTTTAGGTGATGTTGTCTCATCCGACTTTTGAGTTTCTTCTTCACTTGTTTCAGGGTCATTGAATAATACATCAATGTTGTCAAACATCTCTTCAAAAACTATCTCACTAGTGGAAGGGATGGGTTCTTCTTCAATCATAGGTTCATAATCATGATATCTTTCTTGAAACATAAAATTTTCATCAATCTTAACATGAGCACTTTCAATGATCTTCTTCAAGCTCAAATTAAAACATTTATAAGCTTTTCTTTTAGTAGAGTAACCAAGGAAAATACCTTCTTCACTTCTTGCATCAAACTTGCCTATTGCTTCATCCCTCTTGATGTAGCACTTGCTTCCAAAGATTCTGAAGTATTTCACTGTGGGAACATTACCAAACCATAGCTCATAAGGTGTCTTATCCGTGCTAGGCCTCAGTTGTATTCTATTGATGGTATAGACTATTGTATTGATTGCATCTCTCCAATAGGTATGTGCAACTCTTCCTTCAATCATGATAGTGTGCGTTGTATCTAGGATGATCCTATTCCTTCTCTCTACAATCCCATTCTACTAAGGGGTTCTAGGTGTTGGCAAGTTGTCTATACTGAAGTATATGACTATAGATAGTGTTTTCATTATGGCAACAAAGTCATATAGCAGTTTGGAGTCAGCGCACCAAGTATAAAGATCTGAATTCAGTTAAGTGTTGAAGACTGGACAACATACAGAGCACCAGAGACTCAGAGTATTAGCGCACGTGTGTACGGATGAATTATGGTATGCGCCCTAGCAGTTAAGGTTGTTATACATTACTTATGCTTAGTCTAAGAGTGCATAAGTAGATATGCAAAGATGTCAAAGTTACAGTCAGTTGAAGTTGCACAGCCAATGTGTGCCAGCAAAGAACAGAGCATGGAGCCGACAGTGACTATTTTGGTTTGCAATTATATTTTAATGTTGTAAGGGCTATGCGCCCATTGTATTTAGGTTTCCGACATATGTATATGTATAATTGTAAGCATGCTTAAGCCAATTCATTTGGAAGCATTTTTTGTAATTAGTTATAGGGCCAACCTAATTGTTTTGTTTATATGAGCGTATAAATATGAGATGCCCCCATTGTATTCGGTATGGAAGTTGTATAAAAGTTATGTGAAGCAAAGCAGAGGTATGCAAAGAGAGCATGTGATTTATTAGAGCTTTGCTAGAGGTCAAACCATCAGTGCACCAAAGGAACTGATCTGACAAGCAGTGTCACAGCAACAGTTCACTTGCAGATATAGTGTGTATCTGATCTTAGAAGGTTGTAGCCTTCATCATTTGAGCAGTGAGCTCTAGGACAATCAGTCCACTCCCCTAATAGGGATCATTGTAAAAGACTCCTAATAGGGTCTGACCCTTAACAAGGTCTACTGTACTTAAAGCATTGTAAAGCTACTCCTAATAGGGTAAAGGATCTTCTAACAAGGATCACAAAACACTAGTGCAAAATATTAGTGGGTATCAAGTCCCACGGGGGTTTTTACCTATTTGGGTTTCCCCGTAACCATATTGGTGTCATGTGTTGATTTCATGTTTCATGTTGATGTGAATGTTTAATTCAGTACTTAAGTATTTATAATTCAGTATTCAAATTAAAGTGAAAAGTTAAATTACAGTGAACACTAATTCACCCCCCCCCCCCTCTCAATGTTCGCATTCCTAAAAATTGGTATCAGAGCTCTGGTCCTCAACAAAGAAGTTTAACCACTTGAGGAGATCATGGACAAAGAAGATTTGAAGAAGAATCTTGAAGCAGCTCTTGAAGACCTGGACAACTCAGAAAGAGAAATTGAAAAACTAAAAGAAAAAGTTCGTGATGCTCAACTAGTTATCAAGAAACTAAGAAAGGATTTGAAGGGACGCTCTAACAGTGATCTTGAAGAAAAAGTCAAGAAGTTGAATGAAGAAAATGCATCCTTAGTGAGTCAGCTTGAAGAAATTGATGACAAACTGATGAACAATCAAGATGTCTACAATGAACAAGTAAAGAAGAACCTTCAACTCAATGAAGATTTAAGGGAAGCAAATTTGGAAATCTTGGATCTAAAGAATTGCAAAGCAAGATTGGAGTCTGAATTGAAAGAAGCAAAGAACCACATTGACAAATTGCACACCAGTTCTGATTTGATAGAATCTTAGTTGTATGCAAGAAGAGTCAAAGGAGACACTAGTTGTATTGGATACAATGAAGCACAAAATCAGATTGATAAGATGCGAGCAAGAAAGGAAACACAAAAGGGATCTACTGACACTGAGAAGACTGAAGATCAAACCAAAGACAATGGTAGTCCTCCTAAAAATGAGCACAAGCCTGTTGAACGCACTTGTTTTGCATGTAACAAGTATGGACACATTGCAAGGAACTGTACAGAGGTAAAGCCTTTTAATGGTTATTGTTATACATGTAATAGATTTGGTCATAGAGCAATAAATTACAAGACTAGTAAGAAGAACAGGATTCAACATGATCAAAGAAATCAAAATAAGACCAATGCAAGAAGTTCTCAGAATGTTACATGTCAGATATGTAACTATAATGGTCATACAGCAAAACAATGTAAAATGGTGAATCATGTCAATGCGTCAAGGAATAATAGACCTCCAATGATTTGTCACACCTGTAACAAGGCTAGACATATCTCAAAGTTTTGTAGATCAAGAACGCAAGGTCAGGAAAGCCCTAAAAAGGCCGAAGAACCAATTTTGGATCCTGAAGCAGAAGTCAAGTTTGTGAAGGCATTAGAAGATGCGAGCATGATTTGGTCAGATGGAAAGAAATAAAATGTTGATGGTAATGTATTGGATGCATCCCTAGTGGATGCACCCTCTACATCTACATGAATGGCCCTCAGGGTCATAGGGGGAGCTAATTTAGCTCTAGACCCCTGCGTGGCTAGTATACTCATCCTCAAAGTATGCACCTTTGGACTTAAGCTATTGGAGTGTATTGGAACCTTTGTGCAAGAGCGCACATGTTGATTGTTAGCAGAACTCGAGTTTGAAAATTTGAAGTGACAGCTTGGTTTACACAAGTTGCATTAATGGCGAATTTCTTACTTTAAGTACACAAAAAGATGTTTGTTTACTCATTGCATTCATACTCAGAGTGATTGGAGAGAAAATTGAGCCTTGGAAGTTCTTTTGAAGAGTTGGAGATTAAGTTATCAATGATTGCAGTACATTTGATCTGTTACAAGAAACCCTAACTCATTGTGTCAGTTTGGAAGCCGTCAGAACATCTTAGAGATCCTTTGGAAAGAAAATATCAAGTAAGTCATGGCCATTCCTATTGTTTTTGATGTTGCTGAGAAGAAGCGGTATGTTTTCAAAAGGCACCCGTTTAAATCAACCCTAGATGATTTAGAGGGAGCATTTTCCCGCACGCCAATGGGCGTCATGCATGTAAAAGACATAAGGGCTTACATTCATTGTAAGAAGGAACCTATTGGACTAGATAGATTGAGAGCGCACATGGACACAATGTTGAAACCAGATAAAACATTCATGGATGAATATATCAAATGGAATGATCACCCCATTATTGAATATGCCACAACATATGAGTTCTATGAGGAAGAATGGATAAAGATATTGTTGAGCGGAATCCATGATGATTTGTTTTGGATTGGAGATGTACCGGTAAGAATCACAGGAGACTTGATTCATGAGATAACATGCCTATCTAAGATAGGCGTCATCCTTCCAATGGGTAAGGATGTCAAGAAAATGGTGGAGCAAGTGTGTAAATCCAGAAGTGATAAGCACGACATGACCATTGAGCCGATAAAGCAACTAGACATCAAGTTGATATCAATGATATTGGGTTAAAGATTTCATCATACCAGCAGGGTGAATAGTGTGTCTGCGGGCACTATTCTAGCAGCCATCTATCTTGTGCAAGAAGATGGAGAGTTCAACTTGTGTGAGATCTTGCGCGCACAGTTGATAGACAACATCAGGGCTATCAAACATGACAAGACTTAGGTATTCAAGTTTGGGTCCCTTATCATCTATATGTACCTTCATATAGTTGGTAAAGTGTCAGACTTGTATCTAGACAAGTCCATTCCTACCATGCCACAGATATCAAACAAAGCATGCACTGAAAGCACACTTAGAGATTTCATTACCTTGGAATTGAAGACCTTCAGAGAAAGGATGTAGATGAGGTACAGGATTCCTGAAAGTATTGTGGAGAAGTATAAAGATTCAATATGCTTCATGGTGGAGATTGATACTACTTGTATGGAAGCTGTTGAGCCTAGAACTAAGTGGATTCATCCACTTGGGTATGAGGTTGAGGAACAAGTTCTTGAAGCCTATGCACAGGTACTACTATCAACTCCCAAAGATGACAATGAACCTAGGTGGGGAACCTATGAAGAAAAATCTAGAGAAGTTGATGCTAAGCTGAACAGTGCTACAACTAAAAGAAAGGTTGCAAAAGTTACATCAGCGATCTTGAGGATACATGGTGTATCTCAAGTAGATCTTGACAAGGCTAGGGAAGAGAAGATTGCCCTAGAATTGAAGAGCTTAATAGTAGAGAAAAAACATGAAGATCCTAAGATGAAGAAGATTAAGATTGAAAAAGATGATGACATTCCTTCAACACCCAAAGAATCTAGTGATCCTATTGTTCCTCTGAAGTATGAACCAATGATCAGAAGGAAGAAAGAAGTAAGCACTAGTCATCCATCCTCACTAGCTACAAGGAGCAGGAGAAACATTCAAGCACCCCCTAAGGCAGGATTCAGACCAAGTCTCAAAACCTTGAGTGCAAGAATTATTGATGAGGGAAGAATTGATCAGGTAGGAGAGTTCTATGAGACTTACAGTGAAATTGATAAGTCAAAAATTCATAATATGATTATCAAACATATGATCAAGTTCAAGAAAATAGTTCTTGAAATGCAGACCTATGTTCCTGCAAAGTATGGAATATTTTAGAACACCTAAAAAGACAAGCAAATGAAGAAGATATTAGAATAAGGGAAAAAGTGTTACAAGATACTTTGCCTGTATGTTCTAAAGATGAAGAATCACTAATATTGAAACTGGTAAAGCTGCACCTAAGAACAAAAATAAGAACTTTGCATATCATGAACAAAGACTATGACCTGATAACTTAGGAAACAAAGAAACCTTTTGAGAAGGTACTCTTGGAGCAATAGATTAGACTACCTACTGCGCCTATCACTCATGCATCAAATAAGAAAGGTAAAGCAGCAGAGACCTCCTATGCACCAATGACAGGTCCTCAGGACTCAGTGCCCATAGCAGAAGTTCAAACTGAAGTAGATCAGTCTACGCCCATATTAGAATCACCCAAAGACAACACAATTATCATAGATAATGTGGAAATAGCCATGGCAGCTACTGATAAGGACTTGGACAAGTTTGAGGAAGCATTTGCTAGCACTGAGGAAGCAGAAATCTTATGCAGTAATACCCCTTCCACTCAACAAGAAGAAGTAATCATAGAAGACATTTCTGGTGAGAAAGAAGTAGAAAAGAAAGATGAATCTTCTGTTGATTTGGTCAAGATGAAGCAAGAGGTGATGGACAACACTCCCATCACTCCCTCCTCAACATTGTTGTCAAGTTTCACACCTGACACTAGCAGTTTGGACTCTTGGAAGGAAGAAGACCTGATTAAGTTCAGTGTCCTGGCGATGGAAAAGGCTAAGGAGAAACAAGTAATGAGAAATTCTCTCCTGGTGGAATCAATAAATATTCTAAACAGTTTACTACCAGAGGATAAAAAGATGGTAAATGTACATTCGATTGATGATGTGAGCACAGTCATATCATAGTTCAAAGTCAATTTCTCAAGCCTAGAAGAATCTGCAGCCATAGTGGCAGAGGAGAAGTACTTAAAGAAGAGACTAGATGAATTGATGAGTAATTTTTCACTAGACTTGAACTCTCTTAAGTCTGGTCAGGCATCATTGAAGGAGTTTGTAGATCAAGGAAGGAAAGTCATTGCAGAATCCATGGATCAGGATAAGTTCACTGATGCACATCTGAAGAAGATCAAATATGCAGAGGCAATGATTGAGAAGGTGAAGAGTTCAGTGTTAGATACTTCCACTGATGTAAATATGTGTAACAATGTCTATCAAGGTCAATTAGACATAATTGAGAAGGTAGAGAAAGAAATAGAGAAGATAAGGTCTAGACAGACTCAGTTGAGGAATGCTCTTGCGCCCTCACTAGACATTCTCAGTCAAAACATAAAGGAGATTGATGCGATCATGATAACCTATGATCAAGGTCCGAGCACAAATTTGGAGAAGATGGAGAAGCTTCAATATGCATTATGTGCCCATCTACAGATGGTCAATTCTCTAATAACCTTTTGGAAGAAGGAGATCCAGAAACTCAAGATTGCATATCTGGATGTTTTCCCTCAATAAGTGTATGTAGATAAAGATTTTCATATACCTTTGTCATTAATGTCAAAGGGGGAGTTGTATAGAATATGGAGTATATAAGATGTATAGGGAGATATAATTTTATGTGTATAAAGATGTATAGAAGACAAAATGTTTTGTGTAAAGGGACAGTTAGAAACTTGGCCATATTCCTTTGTTGCCATCAATGAAAAAGGGGGAGATTGTTGGCAAATTGTCTATATTGAAGTATATGACTATAGATAGTGTTGTCATTATGGCAACAAAGTCATATAGCAGTTTGGAGTCATCGCACTAAGTATAAAGATCTGAATTCAGTTAAGTGTTGAAGACTGGACAACATACAGAGCACCAGAGACTTAGAGCACCAACGCACATGTGTACGAATGAATTATGGTATGTGCCCTAGAAGTTAAGGTTGTTAGACATTACTTATGCTTAGTCTAAGAGCGCATAAGTAGATACGCAAAGATGTGAAAGTTACAATCAGTTGAAGTTGCACAACCAGTGTGTGCCGGTAGAGAACAGAGCATGGAGCCGATAGTGACTATTTTGGTTTGCAATTATATTTTAATGTTGTAAGGGCTATGCACCCATTGTATTTAGGTTTCTGACATATGTATATGTATAATTGTATGCATGCTTAAGCCAATTCATTTGGAAGAATTTTTTGTAATTAGTTATAGGGCTGACCTAATTGTTTTGTTTATATGAGTGTATAAATATGAGATGCCCCCATTGTATTCGATATGGAAGTTGTATAAAAGTTATGTGAAGCAGAGCAGAGGTATACGAAGAGAGCATCTGATGTATTAGAGCTTTGCTAGAGGTCAAAGCATCAGCACACCAAAGGAACTGATCTAACAAGCAGTGTCATAGCAACAGTTCACCTGCAGATATAGTGTTTATCTGATCTCAAAAGGTTGTAGCCTTCATCATTTGAGCAGTGAGCTCTAGGACAGTGAGTCCACTCCCCTAACAGGGATCATTGTAAAAGACTCCTAACAGGGTCCGACCCTTAACAAGGTCTACTGTACTTAAATCATTGTAAAGCTACTCCTAACAGGGTAAAGGATCTTCTAACAAGGATCACAAAACACTAGTGCAAAATATTAGTGGGTATCAAGTCCCACGGGGGTTTTTACCTATTTGGGTTTCCCCGTAACCATATTGGTGTCATGTGTTGATTTCATGTTTCATGTTTATGTGAATGTTTAATTCAGTACTTAAGCATTTATAATTCAGTATTAAGATTAAAGTGAAAAGTTAAATTACAGTGAACACTGATTTTCACCCCCCCCCTCTCAGTGTTCCCATTCCTAACACTAGGTGCACTCAACTGTCTTTTTATGCCATGTTCTTCACAGTACTCATAGAATCTATCAGAGGTGAATTTTCCTCCTCTATCCGATCTTAGACATTTTATCTTTAGTCCAGATTCATTCTCAACCTTAGCTTGAATATTTTGAACGTGTCAAATGCTTCTGACTTATCTTTCAAGAACGCAACCCACATCATTCTAGAATAATTATCTACAAACAAAATGAAATACCTTTCACCATAGTATGATCTTGTTTGAGTTGGTCCACATAAGTCTGTATGAATCAGATCCAACTTGTTCTTTGCTGAATTATGCTTGCTCTTGAATAAATTTCTCACATGCTTTCCCATTACACATTCCCTGCAAATAGTATCAACTGGATTTGCTATGTTGGGTAGATATCTTACTGCCCTTACATTGCTTATCTTTACTATGTTATCAAAATTGATATGACATAGTCTTTTATGCCACAACCAACTGTCATCTACTTTAGCAACAAAACAACATTCTTATGAATTAAGCTGAAAAATATTACCTTTAGTCTTTGAACCTAATGCAATCATTACACCATCTTTTTTGTTAATGATGCACTTGTTGTCCTTGAACTCCAACTGATAACCTTTGTCAAGCAAATATCCAACACTAAGAAGGTTATGTTGCAAACCATCTACATAAAGAACATCATCAGTATTGTTCTTCCCATCCAATGTGATAGCTCCTCTACCAATGATAGGTTTAGGAGTGTTGTCTTCAAATCTAACCATGCCATCTTTGTATTTGTCCAGATGAACAAATATGACCTTATCACCTGTCATGTGATGTAAACAACCGCTATCTATAATCCAATAAGGTCTTATGTCAACTTGTGAAATCAATGCTAACTCTTGTTCTTTTTTCTCATCTTCTCAATCCATCTCATCATACTTCTTCTCCATAATAGCAATGAATCCAATTTTATCTTCAGCTGAATCATCATATGATACTCCATCTCTAGCATAGTAACATTCCTTTGAATACTTAGGCTTGTAGTCATTTTTGAATTTTTTAATTCTTGTAGGACACTTAGATGCAAAGTGACCAATCTTATTCCATGAAAAGCATTTAAATGGAAATTGACCTTCATATTTACCTTTTTCTTTCTTTTCTCTTTTAGAAATCATAGCAATGAAATCATCTAGTGCTTTCTCTTCATCATCATCATCAAAATTACCAAAGGTGTTTGCAGATTTCTTACCATGGACTGATGCTTTGAAGGTTGTCTCACTTTTAGGTTTTGTCTTCAATCTTGAAATCTCAAAAGCTGAAATTTTGTTGATCAAGGTTTCTCTCTTGAAATTTGATGTAAGCTGCATGGTCTCATCAAGGATGTTGATCTTGTGTTCATACTCTGCTGTGAGAGTAGTCGTTAACTTATCCATAATGTCTTCCTCTGAGATCTCTCCACCATTGTTTCTGATTCCAACAACTGCTTCATTAATCCTTTGGTTGTAAGCTCTGATGTCTTCTTCAGGTAGCATCTCTAATGCATTGTATCTTTTCTTCCATGTCTTTCTGCGTGCATTCTTGGCTTGTGTATCTCCTTCAAACATGTCTTCTAGGTGCTTCTATATCTTGTATGTTGTGTCTACTTTCTTTATCTCTGAAAACTCACTATTAGATAAGGCAATGATAAGGGCTTCTTTGGCTATTGCATTCCAATGGAAAAACTCCTTATGTTTTCCAGTAGCATCATCCTTTACAAGATCTTCAAGAGAGGGGATCTTAACTTCTTTGATAGCCACTTCAAAAACTTCAAAAGCAATGCACTGCAAATGTGTCACCATTTTTTTCTTCCAATCAAGATAGTTTTCTCCATCAAACTTAGGACTGTCTTTCCTAAAGTATTCCATCTGATCAACCTCAAGTTGTTAAACTTTCTCTCCGAGGCACTTTCTCTCTGCTCTGCTCTTCACAGATAACTCTGAACCATAATTTAGCAATCTCAAATGACTGCCTATAAATATCTTCCCTCTAAATGATATAATCAATTCAACCTGTTAGGAACACCTTGAAATCATATTAGAGAAACAATAACACTCTTCAATAACATCTCAGCCAGCTCTACTAAGCACGCAACACAAACTGGGACCTATCCAATTCAATAAGTGTAGGCGCACATGACACATTGTCGGCTCTACCAAATTATCTAATACTTTCTCCTCAAGAAGAATTACATCATGCACTCTTAGCCAAACATTCTTAACTCTTCTCTAATCACTAATCCAAGCGCACATACCGAAATGATAGGCGTGACTCCTATACCAATATAATCTATGTCGGCTCTTCTGGATAAAAACATGAAACTACAACTGGTGAATAGCAACTTCATAACTTCACTTCTACTGTACATAAGACTATGTGTCCATGAATGTAACATCACTAACATGTCTCCATCACATATCCAAATGCGCAAGGCTTCATGATAACTGTACAAACAATCACTCACAAAATATTGCATGTAACTCTGTCAGGAACACTGCTAACACAAGCTACTACATAACTGTATGTACTCAATATCAACCTCTGCGTCCATGATATCATGCTGATAACATGTCCATGTTACATATATTGCATGAGTCTTCAACGCATGTTGCTTACCATATGTTATCATCAATGACAAACATACAACCAGCACTGGTTTGCTGGCAAATCTCTAACACATAATGCCAATGGCATTCTATACCTTGTGAAATGAGCCAAAATTTGGAGGGGATGCCTAGATAGACAAAATAAAATGGGGAGAGAAAGGATGGGTTACTAGGATCAAACAAAACGAGCATTCGAACCTCAAAATTACCAAAATGGGGTCTAATAGATCTTAATAAAGCATCTAGTTATGGGTGCTAATTTTTTAGGATGATACACTTATAAGAAAGAAACAATTGCAAGAAAAATATTTCCTATTGCAACATCTCCAAACTGACCTTTCCATCCTTCTCCATCATCTCAACATAATCTAAGAGGATATATTAAGTTTGAATGGAAGTTAAAAGGGTGAAGTAAAATGAGAAAGAGAGATAGAGAAAATGGCGACAAAGTGATTAGATAGGACATCAACATAATCTACCTTTTAGAAATGCCTCCAAAATTAGACAAAACCAGATAAATAATGTGAGTATAAAAGCTATCAAATCTATTAAGTTTTCTATCCATTCAAACTCTATAGTTGAACCATATTAACCAATTTTGTATGTATAACTTGAATATTTTCTATGTAGGAGGTAAACTAAACCTAGAAAATCTAGTTTTCAAATCTAGTATTCAAACTCATGTTGACTAAATTTGACATGGCTATACAAATTGCATTTAGTATAGTGCTCCCATCATATTAAAGTCTCCTAAAATCTAGCAATTTATTATTTGGTAGTATTAGTTGCATAGATAGAGAAAAATCAAAGAGTTTGTCATATGTATAATACAAGAACCCAAATATAGTATGTGTGTGACCTTTACCTTTGTCAATACATGTATTGGTATTAATTAAGATATTTGTTTAACAACTCCCAAATTTCCATCACTATGAGAAATATGCAAAAAAGTGAAGTCTATTTCCATATATCATAAAGAGTAGCATCATGGAAAACATCACTTAATTTATCTTCTTGGGGAAATATGACATCAAGATAATATTTATTAACATCCTCTTTGATTCAATACTTTTAGGAGGGAGTGTAAAACCTCTTATATTGTAGAAAATATATTTGATTCACGATGATGATGGAGAGATAGTTCATCATTTAAATCTAACAGTTGATTAGAGGGTCAATTGGGAGGGATAAGAGGGGGGAGGGGGAGGAGAGTTTCCACAAGATGAAGAAAGTTAGGAAAAATAGAGAGGTAGACTAGAGTATTATTTCATTTTCTTAATAAGCCCCCAACCATCTTTCATGGCTATATACTTAAGGAGGGGTCAACAATTAAGGATGGGCTAAGATAAATGAAGATGAAGAGCACAAAGATTTAGTTTTCATGAGAGACATTAAAGAAAATGTAGAAAGAGAAGAGGCTTGAAGAAAGGGTTGCTTATAAGAGGTTAAAAGGGGAGAAGATGCTAGAAGTTGGGAGAGCTTAGTTTTGTTGATTGGACAATCATAATTGAAGTGTCTTTTTTTCAATGAAAAATGTATTGATCTTGTTTAAATAAACTATTGGTTGTTTCATTCCAAGACTAGTGCCTATTTTCTTGTATTATCTAAAAGATTCACTTATTTTAACTTATGCACAAGTCCTAGGATGAACTCTTCGGCTAGAACAATTGTCTAAAATATGTTTGCATCATATTATTAAACAAGTCGAGTCACATTATTTGTCAAAAAACTAAAAATACCAATTTAAGGTATGATAATTCGATCTATAGGGAATAACATTGTAGACACCTAAAAATCCTTTAGAAAATAAAGTATTTTTATTTTTTGAAAAATCCCTGATGACATCATCATTTATTAATTAATTAATTATTTAATTAATTTATTTATTTTTGTGTCATTAAATCCCTTTTTCTTAATTAAAAATATTTAATTAAGAAATCCCTTCCAAAAATGTTTAAATCTTATTTAAACATTATCTCCTTATTTATTAATTATTTTAATTAATAAATTGACCAAAAATCCTCCAAAAAATAATTAATTTATTTTTTGACCAAAAGTTGGCCTTTTTTCTTAAAACCACTAACCTCTTCCAAAATCTTCTAAAACCCTCTTTAATTACGATTAAAGGCTAATCCCATCATTTTCTAACCCTAACCCCAACTCAAAATATTTAATTAAGATTAAATATTTAATCCTTATGTTTATTAAATTTATTTTAATAAATTTTCTCAAACCTAAACCCATGGAAATAAATAAATCTTTATCTATTTCCTAAAAATCTTTATTTATCCTAAGGAAGTGCTAGACTCTTCTAGAAAGTCCTAATCCTAATCCTAATCCTAATCCTAATCACCTCCCTAACCTTGTCACATTCCGTAACCAAGATTAGCCAACTCCTAAACTTTAACCAAAGTCAACAAACTTCTAGAGGCTTCTCTTACATGCATTTATGATGCATTTAAAGCCTCCTTATCCCTCTTACATGCATTTATGATGCATTTAAAGCCTCCTTATCCCTCTTACATGCATTTATGATGCATTTAAGAAGCCCCTCAACCCTTTCTTACACCCTTTGACCTTAAGGCACATTTCTCAAATTATGCACATTCCTCCCATCTTTCAACCCAATGCCCTTGTGACACTTGTCACAAGGAGGTGGCCTTGAACTAGCACAATCCATGTGCTCCCCTTTGAATGAATCTTGGCCTCTCTTAAGGATTTTGATCCTAGCCACTCATTCATCCTCCCAAAAGTCTATAAATAGTCCTCATTTCCAAGAGCAAAATATCCATTCACCTTTCATTTTATGCATTGTTATCATGTCTATTTAGCTCTAGACTTAGCATAAGCAATACTAATTGTTAGTTTCTTTTTATCATCTTCAAGCTTTCTTAAAGAACATCATAGCTTAGCAATAATGGATTAATATAGTTTCTTTCATTGTTTAGCATAGCATATAACATCATATCACACCTATATTTGGTCTAAAATCAATCTTAGTATGCATTAGAATATGCTCCAAGTGCTTAGAGAGCACACCCACATCCCTCTAATTGAAGCGAATCAAACATTTGTTTTATAGCACTTGTTTTTTTAGCAACAATCTTGAGGTGGCTTTGGTTTTGTTTTCATGTCTTATGCTATTTTTTAGTTCATGAACATGTTAGATTATTCTAATGTTTGAATGTTTCAGCCTTTCAAGACAGGTAACAGGTTCAAAATCATAGTCTACATTCTGGCACGCCCGGTGGGACCCACTTCACGGGTTCTTTGCAAACATTCTGATAGATTTTGGAGTGTTTTCAGATTTTTCAAGCTTATAGGTGGATGGAGCTCTTCAAATTCTTCTTCCTCTTCTTATCTATATTCTTCTATTCCATCTACTTCTTCTTCTTCTAGCAAGGTCATGGCCATTTTTTTTCAAAAAAAATCCATAAGGAAGCAAAATCATACAAACCTTGTTTTAGTGCTTAAAATGAACCCCCAAATCATTCTTAAATGCATTAAGAACTAAAATTTGCAAAATTTATTCTAACAAACAAGAAAAAAATCAATCAAAACATTTGCATCCTTGCAACATCAAGGTTTTAAATGCATTCATGCAAAGTAGGAACATTTTATGATTTGGGAGCATAAAAAGAACATCAAGTTTGCATTGGAAAGCTAAGTGGTCCCTAATCAACTAAAAAATCATCCTAAATGGTCCTAAATCAAAATTAAAAAGCATCAAAGAGAGCTAAAAAAGAACTTCATTTGCAATGTCTTCAAAGTTTTGTTAAAAATCTCAAAGCAAACTAGGAACAAAATCATCAAAAAGCTTTGCTAAAACTTTTCAAATTTGGTTCCTAAACTTTCCTAAAGGTTTCAAAATTTTCCTAAATCAGTCCTAAAGCTTTGTTATTGATGTGAACAAGTCTCTTATTGCAAAATCTTGAATGCCTTTTAAAATTCATGCATCAAACTAAATCTAGGCAACTTTGTTTTGAAGTCTAAAATGGAGCAAACCAAATCTTGAATGAAACTAAAGGAATGAAGCTAAGTCCTAAGAGTCATTGTCCATTTGAAAATTGAACTCAATCTTGGATGCATTAAAAGAACAAACATCTCTATTCCCTCCTTTTCAATTCAAGCAAAATGCAAATTCAATCTTGAATGCCTTCAAGGACAAAAAAAAAAGCACTTCAAAGTTCTAAATCAACACGCCAATCTCAATCTTGAATGATCAAAGAAAGAACTTGCAATCGCTCAAATCGCTTACTTTTTGGAAAAAGAACAAATCAAACCTTAAGCACTTGTGTCTTCAAAATTTCAAAGTTCAAACACACTTAAATCAAATTGGGAAAATGAACAAACTTGCTTGATGTGCATCTAGGAGCTTTATCTTCTTGCAAAATCCTTGTTAAAGTAAGCAACGTAGAACATTTGAACTTGGACAAGTTCACTTGTTCTACTTTTAGCGAGGCCTGTCTGGGGAGAAAAGCGCTTCCTCCTCGGAGAACGACCTCAAACCGGTATCCCCCCCGGCCGGTATATAAATAAAGTGAAGGCAAAAAGTACTCACTTACATCTCCTAATCGTCGGGCGTCTTGTGCCAAATACAAATGTTTGGGGAAAGGTAAATATTCCTCCCCCAGTGTTGTTGGCTAGGCTCTTAAGTGAGTCACAGGCGGTCAGCATAACCGGGTATGGAGACTCCACGGAACTATTAAAAACCTGATAAAATAGAGGCTACCCTATCTACATCCGAAAGTATCAAAATCCTTGTGCAAGGACCGATTCCAAGGGGTTTACCAGGTTGCCTCAAGATTACTCACCATTTGTATTCCCTTCTGGGGGATACCAAGCTGTGGGCAAGCGATTTTGATACTCACCTTCCTTAGATAGATCTGTTTGAAGTGCTTGACAGTCAAAGACTCCGTGAAAACACTTGTTGAAACATACACTTTCAAAGCTTTATCAGAGTCAGTCATCCTATTTGTATCCCGCAAGGTTGCTTTGCCCTTTGCGGAGATTGCCTTGTCAGAAGTCTTTTTAATTTATCCTTTGCCACTTGAGAAAATCAAACCAATCAACAAAATTGATATTCAGAAAATCTTGCAGAAATCAGATATCCAAAGAGCCTTTTGTTCTCGAACCAAACCTATCAGAATTTTCCAAAGATATGCCCAATTTGATCAAACATCCAAAAGCTAAGTTGCCCAAATCCAAAGATTATCAAGAGAAGAAAGTTGCAGAGAGGAACCTTAAAAGCCATCAATCCTTTGTCCAAACAACCCAAGCAGAAGAAAAATATCAAGAAAGGCTTGATAATATTGGCTATAATGCAAGAGTTAAACAGTTTGCCTACCATTTCTGAGTAAACCATCGCTACATCAACCTTCAAAGAGAAGATTAGCTAGATTCATAACATGTCCATTCTACCTTCAGATCTCACAATCTTATCTCGGCAGTCCGTCATCCTAGCTTCATCCTAGTTTCATCCTTGCATCATCACCAAACCTTAGTTACATCCTAGAAATCCTTCTTAGTTGCATGCACCATCATCCTCTTAGCAGCATCATAGATCATCCATCCCAGTCGCATCTGCATCATCTGTTTAGAAAGAGCATTATTCCATTATCCTCCACCATCTTTTCATCAGCAATCCACCATTAGAATCCCATATCCTTCATCCAAATCCAGCATCCATCACCTAAATCAAAACCCACCATCTTTTGTACCAAATCCAGAGATCCAAAATCCACAAACACTTAGTGTTCAAAACCTTTGAGTTGTTTCCATCCCTTATCCTAAATCAGAAAGCATCCCCTTTTTGACAGAGCATTGTCTAAAGGAAATCCAACTTGTCCTTGCACAGCCTCATCATCTCGAGCAAGAGATTGGCTTGTATTGATAAGCATCCAGTTAACCGAAGATCATCAGTCTATCCTAGGTTGGCCCAAGTCCTATCACTGATCCTCCATCAGGGAAAAATAACAACTCATTGTTGACACTTAGTAATCTTCCACCAGCATCCCACCAATCCTCCACCCAATCTTGACCCAAATCAGAGCATCCCACCAATCCTCCATCATCACCAAGTTTTTTTTACCAATTTGCCACCATCTCCCACCAATCTTCCACCATCCTTGATCCGAATCCAAGCAGTTCATCCATCCTTGCATTGCATTCTAGAAATTCATCATCTTTAGAAGTTCATCAACTTTGCATCCATCAACATCTTTTAGCCAAACATCTTGCATCCATTTAGCACTTGCATCTCCATGCCTGTTGAGACCAGATCTCGGAAAAGAAGAAGCATGAATCCTTATCCACCAACAACCTCATCCGATCCCAACCTTTTCACCAACGCCATCATGACCTACAATCCTCAGATCCAAGCCAGTAACCCATGTGAAGATCCAAACATCCCTTCATCCCCGTTGGCAATCCAGGCATTTGCAAGTCCTCCAGAAAGCCCACCAACGACCAATGCCCTTGTATTGCAACATCAGCAAAGCACGTTTGCCCACTATCTGCCAGAAAGTACCTCCATCCCACCATCTCTCTATCCACGCATCCCCATCAATACTATCCAAGTTCTAACACAAGCATATTCTCCGTTTGTCCAATCATTCCCCGATCCTATCATGCAAACACCCCAAGAGCTTTCCACCATTCCCCTTTTCTTGCAAGGAAGCCTCGCCAGTCCCGCAACACAAGCTGCAGCGCCATCCGCTCCATCTCCTACCCCTTTTGCTTCATCATCTGCTATGGCTACCCAAGCCCAAATCCAACGCTTAACCCAAAGTCATCTTCCACCTCTCACGCAAGCTTTTACACCAAAAGCTTCGCCACCATCCGCAAGTCAAGCAACGCCTTTCACCATCAAAGGAGCACCGTCACCCTTCACCCCCCAAGCACCCGTACCTTCTTCTTTGGGGTTAGCACAATCGCTTCCCATTCCAACCTCATCTTTCTCTTGGGTGTTTCCTTCATTTTCCTCCTCACAAGCATCCACTCAACCACAACCTCAACAAGCTCCTTTCTCTCAACCATCATTCGTGTCCCAAGCTCCTGTTGCTCCTACCATTCCATCATCCGCTGCAGTGCACCCTAACACAAGCTCTTAGTGGGGCCTTACACAAGAAGAAATGAAGGCATGGGGGATCCCATCTCAATCCCCTACATCTATGGTTGCAAGTCAACAAACCGCCTTCGCCCAAGCAGCACAGCAGCAACTACCCCAACCACCGCCGGCTTCAAGCTATTTGTCCCAAATCCCAAATACCTTCCAGCAAGTTCTACCACCTCAACAGCCAACTTTTCCCAGCTATCTTACCCCATCACCCTTTGCTTCTAGCTTCCCCACATCTGTTCCACCTCTAAGTAACGCAAGCATGCACCCAGCTTATATCAGCCAAACCCAAAGCCAACCTCAGCAACTACCACCATCATACCCGCAAGCAGCATCGTTCCAACAGCCTCCCCCATAGCAACCACATGTCCCCTTTCAGCAAACACCCATCATTCCTCAACAACAGCAAGTCCCTTGCTATCAACCCCAGCAACAAATCCCTATCATCCCCCAGCAACAACAAGTTCCCACCCATCAGTTACAACAAGTTCCAAATGTCCAATATCAGCAAGCAGTCCCACAACAACTGCCAATTCAACAACAGCAAGCAGCCCAACAACATCAAGTGATTCCATATCATTTACCACAATATCCCCCTATGCCACACCAGCAATATCCCCAGCAACCATTGCCCCAAAATCATTTTCAACCCATTTATCCACAGCAAGCGCCATATCCAGTTCCACAGCTTCCATCACAAGCAGAAGTCTCAGTTCCCTCGCCACTCAATGCTGAGTGGGAAGCAATGAAAAATGCTCTAAAGGAGCTACAAAGCGGAACAGAGAATAAAACATACAAGTTCGAAGAGGTGTGCTCATATCCCTTCAATCGGTCCATAGCAACTATCCCTTTTCCCAAGTATTTTGAGATGCCCAAGTTCGACAAGTATCGGGGGAAAGGAGATCCAGTAAACTATATCAAAGAGTTCTACATGGCGTGCCAAGAAGTGGCTTACAGTGATAACTATCTCCTGCGCTTGTTTCCCAAAAGCTTGGGAGGAACTGCTGTTGAGTGGTTTTACAAAATACCACATGGGACAATAAAAACCTTTGCTGAACTCTCTGAGAAGTTCATCACACACTATGCCCATAATGTGGAGAATGAGTTGTCCTTGCTAGACCTATGCAACTCAAAATAGAAAGACGGAGAAAGCCTTGCAGAATACTTGCAAAGATGGCAGAATCTTACAACCAGGTTATCATATCAGCCGCCAGAGAAGCATCTAACAAAGATCTTCATTGATAACCTGCATCCAAAGCTATCCCATCACATGCGAATGAACTGTCTCCAGACATACCAAGACATCAAGAGCAAGGGCATAGGCATCGAGAAAGCTCTCCTAGACGAAGGCACTATTCGTCACTTCAAGGATGATTCCAAAAACAAACCCAACAATGATAAATCCCGTTACTGGAATCGTAACAAGAATGTTTTTACAGATGGAGCCACTGACACTAAGAATGTACAATTCGTTGTGGCTAGTCCTACACCAGCTCAAACATACCAACCGTCACAAGCGCCCATCTATCAGCAGCCACCCGCTCCCACATATCAAGCACCTATTTATCAGCAGCCTCCTCAAGCTCATCAACCACCTGTGCAACAGTATCAGCAGCAATACCAACAGCAACAGCCAACACGTCAGGGCAATCCTGTTAACGCAGTTAACATTGCCCCAAGGCAGAACAAACCCAACAATCAGAACAATCCAAAGAGGACTTTCACACCTTTGGGTGAGCCTCTGGATCAGATCTTTTATCGGCTAGCCAAGGCAAATATGATCACACATCCGCCCATCCCACAGAAGGATGACAACGCACCAAAGTCTGATTGGTATAAAGAACATGAAGACTGTGATTACCATCGTGTGAAGGGGCACACAACATTGAAGTGCATGCGGCTTAAGAACTACATCCAGGATCTCATTGATCGCAAGGAGATCCAGGTCGATGCACTAGCTCAAGCTTCACCCAACGCCGGTTTGCAAATATATCAAAATGTGTTCCCTCAACACAATACCGGGAAGAATCAAGCCAACGCCAATCAGCCCCAAAATCATGGCAAAGGCAAGCAAGAAGATCACACAGCGGCCTACATCAACTATGACAAGTATGTCGGATGCATAACTCAGGTTGAGCCCATCCAAGATGAGCCCACCATCAATACCATCCACGTCAGAGGGCCGGATCGACAATGTGCTGCAACTACCCGCAGTGGTAGGATAACTGTTGCCGGTGCTCCTCCGAGGTCAGCTGCTCCTCCAAGGCCAACGTCTACTGCATCCACAGCACAGTCTAACACCAGGCCAGCATCAAATGCACGCGCAACACAGCATAATGCACCAAGTGCACAATACAATATCATAGAGCATCTTGGGAACATGCCAGCCCAAATATCTATCTTGGATTTGCTCCGCACATCACCCATCCATCAGGAGATCCTGGACAAAGCTCTAAAAGAAGGTCATGTCCCCACGGACATTAACACAACTCAGTTTGAAACTCTTGTGGGACACCTATCAGCAGCATGTGCCTTATCCTTCAAAGAATCTGATATACCAGATGTCGCTTCTGACCATACTCTCCCTCTCCGCATTGCTGTCATGGTCAGAGATTGCGCCATCAAACGAGTTCTGGTGGATAATGGCTCAGCCCTCAACTTGTGCACATTAAAATTCATCAAGAAGATCAGGTTCACGGAGGCCGACATACAACATGAGATGATCACTATCAAAGCATATGACAACTTGGAGCGTACCTCCAAAGGTACTATCACCTTGCCTATCCAGCTAGGCCCAGCAATGCAAGATACTATCTGCCATGTTGTTGATCTTGACCTACCATTTAATATTCTTCTCGGTCGCCCATGGATCCATTCCATTAAGGCTGTACCATCTACTTACCATCAGTGCATCAAGTTTCCACATCAAGGCACTGAGGTTACCATCCACGCTGATCCTAACCCCTTCGCATACTACCGTGCGATGGAAGCATCTTTCCCTCATTCTACTCATTGTCCTGGAACCGATATTGGTACTTCTATTGCTAGCTCATCCCGATCCCATCGCAATCCAGAGACCATCCTCTCTTCCACCTTATCATCCGTCAAGATCAACAACCAGGGTTGTGGCGAATACAGCCTCAGTGATGCATTTGCTGTAGGGGCTCTTCCACGTGATCCACATACTCAAGGGCGCCCAAGTTGTCAAAACAAGCCTGTTGAGGAACATTATAAGCTCAAGCAAATCAGAAACGTGACTTTTGAGTCTCATGGTACCATCAACAGCAAAGAAATGGATCCAGATATTAACAAATGGTTATACAAAGATCCCCCATCACGTGACACATGACTTCTTGAGTACTTCAAAGAGAAATACCCAATCCCCTACAAAAATGTCACAAAACACTATAACTATCAAGGTGGTGGTCTAGGACCACAAGAGGACGGAAATTTGTTTCCTATCATACCATCCCAGAATCCAGAATATCAAGGACTTGGCTTTAATACCTCTCGCCTGCTTGAACAAGAGCCCAATACCACAACTGCGGGCACCAACATGACTAGCGTTAACTTCTCGAATAGCCAGGATGACCTCGTGGAAATTGAAGACGTCCTCGAAGAGAAAGACATCCCATCCTATGACGATATCTTTGCCGACGACACCCTCCTGGGGACTTCTGTCCTCCAACAACTATCCATCAACCTCATAGACCTTCCCCTCACACACCTTGAACTCATAACTTGGGACCAACCAAGCATCGCACACATCAACGAGTTCCAAAGCGCACAAGCACTCCTAGAATTCATGGGGGCATCAGATCCAGCAGTCAACCAGGATCCAACATCGACATCTATTTATACGCTTCACCCAAAAGGATATTTTGGGGAAGAGGCAAGCTTTAGTCGCAAAAATGATAAAGCAAAAGAACATCATGAGTCTTTATGTGAAAACCCTTCTGGGGCACATTCTGATTCCAAAATAGTAAAAACAAAGGGCGTATCTTCTAGCGAAAACCTGGCAATTCAGGTGCTAGAAGATGAAGCCTTGCCTCTTCCCCCTATCCAAGATTATAGACCAGAGCAGTCGCCGATCATCATAGAGGAAACCAAGCCAATCAACTTGGGAACAGAAGAATGTCCAAGGATCACCTACATTGCAGTCAACCTAACAGAAGGAGAAGAAATGGCTCTCAGCACCTTGCTCAAGGAATCAGTTATCAACTTTGCATGGTCATACGCCCACATGCCTGGGCTTGATCCAAACCTTGTTGTTCATCATCTATCAGTAGATCCAAACATCAAGCCAGTGAAGCAGAAGCTACGCAAAATGCATCCCAAAGTAGCTCTATTGGTAAAATCAGAACTAGAAAAGCTCCTAGATGCAAAGATTATCAGAGCTATAGATTACTCAGATTGGATCTCCAACATGGTACCTGTCACAAAGCCTTCAGGAGACATCAGAATATGCACAGATTTTAGGGACTTGAACAAGGCATGTCCTAAAGATGATTTCCCGCTACCTAACATAGACATGATCGTAGACCTTACAGCGGGCCATGAAATGTTGTCACTAATGGATGGCTTTTCCGGCTACAACCAGATTCATATAGCAGAAGCAGATCAACATAAAATAGCATTCACAACCCCATGGGGCACCTTCTGCTACAACATGATGCCATTCAGGTTAAAGAATGCAGGAGCAACATATCAGCGAGCAATGACAGCGATCTTCCATGACATGATCCACAAGATCCTTGAAGACTATGTGGATGATATCCTTGCAAAATCCAAAACAAGGGATGAACACCTCAACATCTTAGAGCATGTGTTTGATCGTCTGAATCATTATGGCTTAAAGCTTAATACAAAGAAATGTGTCTTTGGTGTTACATTTGGAAAGCTCCTAGGTTTCATAGTATCGCGACGAGGCATAGAGATAGACCCCAAGAAGGTCAAAGCAATAACAGAGATGCCTCCACCAAGAACACTCAAACAGCTTAGAAGCCTACAAGGAAAGCTTCAATCAGTGCATCGGTTCATTTCTCAGTTAGCAGACAAGTGCCAACCTTTTACGCATCTCCTATGCAAAGACACAAGCTTCAAATGGGATCCCATATGTCAAAGAAGCTTTGATAAGCTCAAGGAGTATCTTGCCAATTCTCCAATCCTAGTACCACCAATTCCAGGACGCCCTCTCATACTCTACATCTCGGCAACCACTACAGCACTGGGGGCACTCTTAGCTCAGCATGATGATGACAACAAGGAGAGAGCCATCTATTACATCAGTCGCACTCTTGTCGGATATGAGCTTAATTATTCACCTATGGAAAAAGCATGCCTTGCAGTGGTCTTTACCACTCAAAAGCTTAGACATTACATGCTCAGTCACACAATCAAGCTCATTTTAAAGGTGGACCCCCTTAAATATCTACTATCAAAGACAACTCTCACAGGCCGTATGGCAAAATGGGTCATGATACTCAGTGAGTTTGACATCCAGTATATTGATCGTAAAGCAATCAAAGGGCAAGTCATTGCTGATCAACTAGCAGAAGCACCACTGGTGGATGCCTATCCACTAATCATGGAATTCCCTGATGAACACTTATGCATGATTGAAGAGCAGCCCATGTGGAAACTATACTTTGATGGCTCCTACACATCACATGGATCAGGGGCAGGAATCCTATTCGTCACACCTCAAGGTGAGTACATCCCAAAATCATTCAAATTGGGATTCCCATGTACCAACAACATTGCAGAATATGAGGCACTCATCTTAGGTCTCAGAACAGCCATTCAGTGGAATATCATAGAATTACAAGTATTTGGAGATTCACAGCTGATTATCAAACAAGTCCTAGATGAATATCAGACAAAGGATGACAAGTTGCTACCTTACAAAGAGCTGGTGGACAAACTGCAAGAGCATTTCCTACATCTACAGTTCACACAGATCCCAAGACTTCAAAACAAAGCAGCAGATGCAATGGCAACCATCGGATCCTTATTGGAAATCCCACGTGACGCAACACAATATGAATTTCTAGTCGAGCAGCTACACTTGCCAGCTTATGAGAACACTGATGCAAACATGGTGTGTGTCTTGGTTGGTCCCCAATCCCCATGGTACCATGACATCCATGCATATCTAAAAAATGGTATCATATCTCCCCATCTCACCAATAACCAACGCCAAAACCTTATTCGCAGAGCTTCCCGCTACACTCTTGTAGCCAACACCCTATATCGTCGCGGGTATCACAATGTCCTATCTAGATGTTTAGATTCAAACGAGGCTGTCCTGGCCTTACAAGAAGTTCACGCTAGAATTTGCGGTGCCCACACGAGTGGCATGGTTCTAGCAAAGCAGCTGCTTAGAGTTGGATATTATTGGCCAACAATGGAACATGATGTGTGTGAATTTGTCAAGAAATGTCTCCCATGTCAACACTATGCCAATTTGATACATGCACCAGCACAGGATCTACAGCCTATTGCACCACCGTGGCCTTTTTCATGTTGGGGCCTCGACCTCGTTGGCTTGATCACCCCCCTCTCTTCGGATGGACACAAGTATATCATAACAGCCACAGAGTACTTTACCAAATGGGTTGAAGCGATTCCGCTCACGCTAACTACTGGCATCCAAATATCCAAGTTCATCCTCTATCATATCATTTGTTGCTTCAGCATACCATCTACCATCTTCACAAACCATGGCACACCTTTTGAAAACTAGCATGTGGATGATCTGTGTGCCAGACTCCACATCCATCACCGTTTCTCCAGTCCATATTTCCCTCAAGGAAATGGCCAAGCTGAGGCAACCAATAAAACTATCTTGAAAATCCTCAAGAAGGTTGTCAATGATTCTGGTCGTGACTGGCACCTCCAAATCAATCCTACCCTTTGGGCCTACCGCACTTCCTATCGCACTCCCACAGGCACCACCCCATATTCCCTTGTATATGGTGCTGAAGCCGTTCTGCCGATCGAGGTCGAGCTCCCCTCATTGCAAGTCTCCATGAAGAACTACACCACTGATGAAGATTATCGTGTAGCCCGTCTCACACAGCTAGACCTGTTAGATGAAAAGAGACAGCAAGCATATGATCACCTGGTTGCATACCAGAATCGACTCAAAAGGAGTTATAACAAGAAGGTCCATCCTAGACAGTTCCAGGTCGGTGACATGGTTCTCAAAGAAAATCAGAAGGTCCAAGCAAATCGAGAAAAGAAAGGCAAGTTTGAGCCTACTTGGCTGGGCCCCTATGTGGTCACCTCATGCTTCGGCTCCAGAGCTTATCAGCTATCTACACCAGAAGGAGAGCCTTTGAATGATCCAATCAACATCATACATCTGAAGAGGTTCTATGCCTGAACCAGATCCTACATATTCTGAAAATCCATAAAAATTCAAAAAATCAAAAAAAGCAAAAAAATCAAAAACAGTAAAAAAAGAAAAAAAAAAAAAAAAGAAAAGAAAATAATCGTCCAATGGTGAAAACTTGGCAATTCAAGTGCCTTGGACAAGTGTGTTGGTGAAAACCTGGCAAACAGGCGCCATACATGATGGACCGAGCCATTATCTATCAAACTCCCATCCCCCATCCCACCATCTCAGTCCTTTTTCCCATCCCCATCCCCCTCCACCATCCCCCCGCCATAAACCTTCTGCAACACCACCATTCCTCTTGCACATATCTTGTACCATATCTTGCACATATCTTGTACCATGTCTTGTATCCACTCTTGTCTATCTTGTACACTCCCCTGTGTCGAGCAATCCTTCCTGTATATCCTGTATAGCGAGATCTTTCTATCCCCAATCCTGAGCTTTTGTACATATCCATTGTATATCTTTTCCCGTCCGTTGTACATCAGTCCTTGTCAGTCCTGCAGCAGCATTTTGATCAGCACACTTTGTCCTACCCAGCCTTGTACTTCAACAACCTCAATTGTCGACTATTCTTGATCACCGTGATTATTCTTTGACTTCATCCTTTGCCAGCGAACAACACCACTCATTCTCTCATCAATCAGCGGGTCCTTGAGGATGTATCCTTCCTCCTGTCCGATCTAATCTTCCCCCCATCAAATCAGTCAAATCAAATCTCTCTCCTTGGCAAAGGATGTCTTTTTGGAGTTTTCATTTTGACCTTGGATTTTGTCCTTTGGGTCTTGTTAATCTTTTACAGCTTCTTATTGTTCTCTGCTCAACGTCACCACGATCCTTTATATCATGGTGTGCTGCGAATGAGGATAATCTGGGGCAAGGTCTTTTGATCTTTTGCTTATGCCTGTGAGTCAGTCGTGTGTTTGTGGTTTCTTCAGCATCATTTCCACCATGCCTCCTTCGGGTTTCATGTGCGATGCTGGGGCAACCCTGCGTGTCTTTTTAGCGTTAGTCTTATGCAACACTGGTGACAAGGCCTTGTGATCCCAGTATCCTTGGCAGGTCTCTAGCATTGCTATATTAAACTAGGTTGTGCTCTCTAAAAGATCTAAAGCATGGAGCTTCCCCAAATCCCCTGCATCTTGCATCATATAGATTAATCTTGCATCCTCATATAGCTGCATCCTGCATTTTGCATTCCATCTCATCTTGCATTCACCCATTTTTGCTCTTGGAAGCTTGGTAATTTATCTCCCCTGCTTCCTCAGTCGTTCCTTCTCTGTTTCCTTTCGAGAAAATTCCACAACATTTACTTCTTGTGTTATTTTCTCGAGGGGGCACAATCCCTTATTCCTCTAAATTCTAGCCTTGGGCATCTTATTTTTTTATTTTTGAAGCCATGCCACTTGCGGCATCACATCAAAGAGGGGCAAAATGTAGACACCTAAAAATCTTTTAGAAAATAAAATATTTTTATTTTTTGAAAAATTTCTGATGACATCATCATTTATTAATTATTTAATTTATTTATTTATTTTTGTGTCATTAAATCCCTTTTTCTTAATTAAAAATATTTAATTAAGAAATCCCTTCCAAAAATGTTTAAATCTTATTTAAACATTATCTCCTTATTTATTAATTATTTTAATTAATAAATTGACCAAAAATCCTCCAAAAAATAATTAATTTATTTTTTGACCAAAAGTTGGCATTTTTTCCTAAAACCACTAACCTCTTCCAAAATCTTCTAAAACCCTCTTTAATTACGATTAAAGGCTAATCCCATCATTTTCTAACCCTAACCCCAACTCAAAATATTTAATTAAGATTAAATATTTAATCCTTATATTTATTAAATTTATTTTAATAAATTTTCTCAAACCTAAACCCATGGAAATAAATAAATCTTTATCTATTTCCTAAAAATCCTTATTTATCCTAAGGAAGTGCTAGACTCTTCTAGAAAGTCCTAATCCTAATCCTAATCCTAATCCTAATCACCTCCCTAACCTTGTCACATTCCCTAACCAAGATTAGCCAACTCCTAAACTTTAACCAAAGTCAACAAACTTCTAGAGGCTTCTCTTACATGCATTTATGATGCATTTAAAGCCTCCTTATCCCTCTTACATGCATTTATGATGTATTTAAGAAGCCCCTCAACCCTTTCTTACACCCTTTGACCTTAAGGCACATTTTCCAAATTGTGCACATTCCTCCCATCTTTCAACCCAATGCCCTTGTGACACTTGTCACAAGGAGGTGGCCTTGAACTAGCACAATCCATGTGCTCCCCTTTGAATGAATCTTGGCCTCTCTTAAGGATTTTGATTCTAGCCACTCATTCATCCTCCCAAAAGTCTATAAATAGTCTTCATTTCTAAGAGCAAAATATCCATTCACCTTTCATTTTATGCATTGTTATCATGTCCATTTAGCTCTAGACTTAGCATAAGCAATACTAATTGTTAGTTTCTTTTTATCATCTTCAAGCTTTCTTAAAGAACATCATAGCTTAGCAATAATGGATTAATATAGTTTCTTTCATTGTTTAGCATAGCATATAGCATCATATCACACCTATATTTGGTCTAAAATCAATCTTAGTATGCATTAGAATATGCTCCAAGTGCTTAGAGAGCACACCCACATCCCTCTAATTGAAGCGAATCAAACATTTGCTCTATAGCACTTATTTTTTTAGCAACAATCTTAAGGTGGCTTTGGTTTTGTTTTCATGTCTTATGCTGTTTTTTAGTTCATGAACATGTTAGATTAGTCTAATGTTTGAATGTTTCAGCCTTTCAAGACAGGTAACAGGTTCAAAATCATAGTCTACAAACATGAACATTGAGGACTTCTAAAATGGAACTCATAATTTCAAATCTAGAGGTAACACAGTCGTCCAAATACATTTGATGCTCCATATTATAACATAAGACGTGCATGTTTGGTAGATTCAAACATCTACAATACACATATCCCTTTCTCAAATTTCTTATGGTCTGAGCAGTCTCCCAACCTTATTTTCACAATTTATTTTAGTCATTTATAATTTATTTAATTTTTTTATGTTGGTACTTTCGTTAGAAAAATAAAACAATATGCAAATTTGGAACTTAGCTATGACATCCATTATATTAGCAGGCAACCAAAGTTCAAAGTTTTACCTTGTCCATCATTTCCTTCTCTCGGGGATTGGTGGAAAAAATATGTTGTGCCCTTAACCTATATTATACATAGGGTTATAAGAAGTCAACTTGTGGCTGCCTTAACTTTTAATTAAGATATAATCAATTTTTTTTATATGAGGGAAATTAATAAGGGTAGCCCCAAAACATGAAGCTTGGCTATAAATAGGTCGAGCCCCTACTTAAACCCCTTGGGATGACAAACTAGGCTTGAACAAGCCCGCCACTAGGTTCATTAAGGTAGCAAGAATTGATATAGTTTACTAAAAATAATTAAGATTTAATCATTAATATAATCTAGTAAGTTAATCAAGGTATAATAATTTATACAGTCTAATATAGATAATTAAGTTAGTCTTATTGACATCCAAGTCATAAATATGGTATCTATGAAGTAGAGGTTAGTTAGTATAATCATATTAAGCATTGTGTTCATATTGAAGACTCTTGAAAGTAGCCCTCTTAAAGTAGTTTAGGAAGTTGTTCCTTTGAAATGACTTATTATTATCAAGTATCTCTAAAATATTTTCTATTATGTAAAATGTTTCAAAATCTAACTTTTCATCAATGACATCATTCTTCCGCTTCATCCTTAATTTACATTGGTTTATTGTATTGACCTCAATTTGTTCTAGAAAGGAAAGTGCATCCATTTTAGTGCCACAATCATCATAATCTTTAGGGAGATACACATTTTCACATCAAGTTAAGAAGACCAATTTCATTCATGCATCCCTAATAAAATGCATTGAAGGTTACACTTTGACTCGTTGCATCTATTTAACTTACAATATCATTATTTCTTTTTATCTAATTGCATATATCTAACTTACAATATTACAATTATTTTTAATTAAATGATAGTGGTTGTACCAATTGATTGTGGGGCCAACACATTAAACCATATTAGAAAATCTCTCTCTCTCTCTCTCTCTCTCTCTCGACACCAATGAAGACAAAAGCTTTGTTTTTAGTTTTGAGCTTTTGCTTTAAGTTGCATGCAATTGTAGAGACCAAACTATACGTCTGATTTTCACAAATGTTTTTGGTTATCTTCGTATGCGACTTAACAACTTAAATCTAAGGTTTCAGCTTATGGGTATTCCCGGATCTCTCTGCAGGGATTGTCAAACGTTGAAAGGTCAAAAAGTGGCCATTTCAAAATGTCGTCTGATACCCACTCAAAGATGCACCAATAACTGTCATTCACTCAAAAATACCACTTGTGGGCAAATGTCCCAACACAAATTGCCCTCACAGTGGTGCACGAATGGACTAATTACCAACCAAAAAACTAATAAATGATTGACTATTAGTATATGTGTGATCATTTTTAGAATTCTTTTAATATCATTAATTAGAGGGTCATCATAAACCCCCAAAAAACAAAAACAAGGAAAAAAAACAAAAAAAAAACATTGTTATTAGTACTCCTCCCCTAGCATCCAATATTACAATTGTTTTTAATCAACCGAGAGTGGTTGTACCAATTGATTGTGGGGCCAAATAAACCCACGTTTTAAATCACGTCAGAAAAAACTAATCCCCAAAAGATAAGGCCTAGCTATATTTTTTTTTCCCTATAATTAGCTGGTGGAGAATATGATGACAAAAACTTTAGCTTTTAGATTTTAATCATCTAGTCACCAAAACGTGCTAACCATGATCATAAACAACGGCGCATGGATATCGTGAGAAGAACAACGCTACGAAATGACACGTGTCCGGATAATTCTTTTCTATTGCATGAACGCGCTTACTCCCGTACAGCCTGTACTGCATGATCCATTCTGACGGCCAAACGTTTTCTTACAATATTTTGGGAATAATTCAACGGAATATCCTTAGAATGATGCCTTTCTTTGGTCTCCAGCTTCCCATTTACAGATTCCAAAGGCAATTTGTTCCTAGAATATGCCAGGATTATCCAAAGTTCATCTAGAATATTACAAGCATCTCCTCGTATTCGAATATGCCACGCCTGATTCCTCGATCCTCCGCGTTTGATCATGTATAAAATCGTCAATTTTTTAGCCTCATTTCATGCTGAGAGGAATTATTTTGATTGTTTCGTATTGTTGTTCGATTTTTTCAAGCCCTGCAATCAGAAATGGCGCTCAAAGCTTGTAATGTTCTTTCTTCTCTCAGTACCTTTCTTTTTTTTATTTTTTTGTTTTGTTTTTGTGAATCGTTTGTTTGCGGTGAGTAGCTTGGTTTCTTGATTATGATTTTGACTGTTTTGAGTTTCTGTGTTTTTTGGATTTTGCAGTGCATGTTACAGATGTGCCTGTGACAGAGCCCGTTGGAATAAGCTATAATACTGATAGCACCGTCACATTGATAAACCAGTTGTTAGATGGTAAGAGTCTTCGTAGAATTTTTAATTTTACTTTTTGTGAAGGTAATGTAAATTGCGGTCTCTTTAATTTGGGATATTGTTTGGCGGTCTTACAGATCCTGGAAAGCAGCATGATGGAATTGTATGGAAACCTTCTTCTGAATTTACGGTGGTAGGACACCGTGGAAGCGGTATGAATTATTTGCTGTCTCCTGATAATCGGATGCAGGCGATTATGGAAAATACTATAACTTCATTCAATGAAGCTGCTCGAAATGGTGCTAGATTTGTCGAGTTCGATGTACAGGTAATTGTCAATGTAAAGCTGTCGCTGTTCTCACAGAATTTTATTATTTTTCAATGATAAATTCGCAAAGATTAGCTAGGGTTTGAAAGATAGATATTTAAATCCATTATTTTCGTTTGCAGGTTACAAGAGATGATCGGGCAATTATCTTCCATGATGATCTCATTGTGACTAAAGAAAATGTAGGATTCTTTTCCAGAATTCCTTGTTTCAATATTTATCTTCAAAAATTTAATCTCAATTTTGTTTTTCTAAATAAATTTTTTTAATTAAAAAAATTCTTGAAATCTCATGCTCATAAATAAATTTCATATGTGATGTACGTGATAATCGGAATGTCAGTGGTATTCTTGAAACTTAACCTGAGTTCTGTGTGCCATTTTTAACAGGAATCCATTGTTGAAAAACATATCAATGAGTTGACTCTAGAAGAATTCTTGTCCTACGGTCTGCAAAGAAACGGACACACGGTAAATAAACTTAACGATTTCCTATGTTTGTCATTTAACGTCGTACTGATCCCGAGTTCGAATCCTCGCATCACATCGCCTGTACTTTTCAATAAAGTGAAAAAGATTAACCCAGGCTTACCATGGTTTATCCGTTCTCTAGTCAATCTACTCCATATTACGTCAGCGCTTACCTTGGTTTGTTTAGCCGTGTAGGATTTGAACCTGCGACCTTCCTGTAAATTGTTTAATTTGTAGGGTTTGAACACGCGACTTCAAAGCTGATAAAATAATAAATACATTTTAGGGTTTGAACCTGCGACCTTCCGGTAAAATTGCTTAATTTGTAGGGTTTGAACACGCGACCTCAAAGCAGATAAAATTCAATACATTTTAGGGTTTGAACCGGTGGCCTCTGTGCAGAGTCATAAAACCTCTTTAAAATCCAGTCTGCTCGAGAGTAAAATAACTTTGGATCTTTAAAACTTGTAAAAGGGACTAACGCAGCTCTTTGGTGATTGTGGCCAGGCTGAAAAGCCGTTGCTCAGGAAAACCCACGATGGCAGGTTCGTCGAGTGGAAAGTGTCGGTGGACGATTCTCTTTGCACTCTCAAGGAGGCCTTTGACAAAGTAGATCGATCCCTTGGATTTAACATTGAATTGAAATTTAATGACGAAATTGATTATTCGGAAGATCAATTGCGACACGATTTAGAGGTTATTATCGAGGTAAGAAGTCTCCTTCCATTTTTCTGTCCTTTAAACTAGTTTCTGTTAACGTAATGGCAACCGACCTGAAAGATGCCTGGTCAATAAACTTGTGTAGGATGTGCGCGAAAATGCAAGAGGAAGACACGTATTTTTCTCCAGTTTTCATCCGGATGCGGCATTATTAACCCGCAAGATGCAAAATATATATCCTGTAAGTTTTTGAAACAGTATGCTTGAGAATTTACAAAAATAAAACAAAATTAACAACCTAACCTCTACATAATTTTCCTATTTTGATCAACCAAAAAGGATCTGATGTCGAAATTCACCTTTAATCTCAGGTGTTATTTCTAACAAACGGAGGCCTAGCCACTTACAAAGATTTTCGAAGGAATTCGCTCGAAGCAGCTGTACAAGTATGCATTCTAGGTAACATGAAGATTCAAGCCCTGAATCGGATTAGCTTATTGTTCCCTCAGTTTCATTTGTAATAAAAACATCATCTGTTGACCATGGCAGGTGGGCTACAAGGAATTGTCTCAGAAGTAAAAGCTGTTCTTCAAAATCCTGGAGCAGTTTCAAAGATTAAGGAGTCAAATCTTTGCCTGCTCACCTACGGCCAGCTAAAGTGCGTAAAGCTTCTGTTATGCATCATTTAAAAGTTTAGATTTTTAACATCTTTGAAAACATTGTTGAATTTCACCCTGTTTTTTCTAGAATTTCTCTTGAAATTCATCGATCTTGACGCCGCCTGTTTATCTTTTACATACAGCAATGTGGAGGAGAGCGTGTACCTTGAACATCTAATTGGGGTCGACGGGGTAATCGTGGATTTTGTCCCAGAAATTGTGCAGTCAGTTGCAGCCTTTACCGGCATTAGCAGTAACAGTAATTTAAATATTCCTGCCGACTTGCAGAATGATGGCCCACAAATTACATCGACGGATTCTCTCCCAAAGTTTTCTACCCATGAATTGTCATTTATACTGAAGCTAATACCGCAATTGATTAGAAATTGAGGGCACAAAATCGTGTATATATTCGAAATTGAGGGCACAAAATAGTGTATATAACTTGATAATATTCCTGCCGAAATTTCTGACACTTTTCTAAGGGTGTCTTGTGACTTTAGCACATGTTGATAACTGCTAGCTCATATTTTTGCGAGATCATAGCAATGCTAAAAAAAACCACCACATTTTTTCAAAATAATGAGGTGTAATAATTTCCATTGTTACTGATAGAACTTTACCCTTACTCACCCAGATAACATTGTACCCTTACTCCCATTGTACCCTTACTCCCTAGTTTTATAGTCTTCATCATATAGTCTTTGTCATGGAACCTTCTAGGGTGAGTGCCATCGACATCCTTGACCTCCTTAGGAGCCATTTAACAAATGGGTTAGAGGTAATATCAATCATTAGACCCCACAACTTTTCATTGTGCACTTTGATTTTTCATTACAACTCATATATCCAAATTTCCCTTTTGCACCCATTTAGGTATTATTGATTAGGGTTAGCTAATCTTTCTTATAGTCTTAAAAGACAATGAAAATATGCATGGGCTAGTAGTACAAGACATTTTATGGAGTCTAGTGAGCTTTGTCAATATAGTGTTTGAATCATTATTTGATGCTAATGTAATAACCTTGTAAAAATTCACATCATTCTTGTACTTGCTAATGAAATTGCATCACAATTTAAGAGTAAGAAAAAGGTATCCATGAAATCAATAAAATTTCTCTTTTAACTAAATAGATATTTTTATTTATTTGATTAATTCATTAGCCCTTTCCTCTATTATTTAAATAATTTTTTAATTTATTTAATTCACTTAGCTTTTTCTATCCTAAAATTAAATAAATTACTATTTATTTAATTACATATTTACCATTTCCATTTCCTTCTATTTATGAGATAAATACCAAGTTATTTATTTTATAAATTCTTAAATTCTCTTCTTTCTAATCTCACCAATCATCTTGAATCACATAGATCAAGGCCCAAATATTGAACTTGTGTCACTTGTCACATGTCTCTCCATTGGACTTTTATTTCTAAAATCAATATCCTTCACTACCATTTAATCTCAACCATTCATTTTATATTGCCCCTTAATTTCCTTTAATCCCACCTTAACCCTACCTACTCTTCAATCTTCTTTACTCTTCTAGCACCACTTAAATCCTAGCCCTTGATTTTCATGAGACTTCTATAAAAGATCTTTTTCTCCTCACATTTGTTATCTTATGCTTTTGCAATCTTACATTTGTTATCTTATGCTTTTGTGATCTTACATACTTGAGCCCTTGGAGAACTAATACCCTTCCATCTTTGAGAGCCCATAGCTACCTTATCATTATCGTATCCATTATCATATCTTTTCATCAATTAACCATCTTCATTCTTTCATAGCCTCGTAAATCTGCAAGCACATATGAGTGCATTCAGTGTATTTGAGGAAGTGCTCTATTGGTATGTTGTTGGATTAGTTTGTAGATTTTCTTATGGTTGGGATTTTGTAGTTTACAAACAATCTTTTCTCAACTAAACAAGCTTGCATGTACTATTCATTTTATTAGTTATCCAACCTTTAACACAAGCATAAGTCATCTTTAATTAATGTTTTTTAGCTACAACAATGGGTACTTTAGAATCTCATGCCATAGAAGTGACAAGAAAAATTATGAAAATTTAAACATATTCAAGAGAGAGTTTGGACAAATTATGTTTTACTGAATTCCACTCTTAAGTTTTGTAAAGCAAGAGGTTGGTGTACATCTAAATAAAAGTTTCTAAGGCCTTTTTAGCTACCCTTTTGGAACATACCCTATCCTAATGGTATTACTTGAGGCCAAATTTGTTGAAGCCATTTTGTGAAATAACTCATATGTCTTGTTTAAGCTTCAACTTTTGCATATAATTCTATCATATGTGTAAGCCCAATGAGGGATGGTTATTTTTATCATTTGAGATGTCATCTAATATCCCCTTACTAGCAATATGCAACTAAACTATCACCTAATTGTCTCATAATCACCTTAGATTAATATTTTTAACTATACAAGTGAGTTTATCTAAACTTAATACTATTATATGAGATCAAATGTAAAGGGGTATACTTGGCTCCATTAATTGTGTTGAATAAATTTCCTATTTAGCCATTAGAATTTATCTTCCATTGCCTTGTATACCCTTTTCTCTACAATATGTCCACCTTTTCCTTGTACTTTAGAAAGGTATTGAGGGGTTCATCTATCTACACCACATAGGCTTTCTTTCATTCCTCTTGTATAAGGGTAAATGTTTGCATTGGTGACATTCTAATTTTTCTTTAATTTTTGTCCTTTCTTTTTACATAATTTGATTTCTCCCCTTATGACCATCCTCGAAATCCTACCTTTGGCTTCTCCCTTCCCTTCACATACCATCTACTCTTTCTATCTCACACACTCTTCATTATTGCATGACACAAAATTCTCCTTTGACATTGTGGGTTGGTAGCCTCCATATGCATTTGAGGTTACCTCATCTTCTCTCACCTTAATTCATTTGCAATCAATTTTTATTTGATTTACCTACATAGCATATTCAAAGCTCTCATTTTGGAACCAATAGGAAGGATGTTGTAAAGGCCATGGCGTCTAGCGTCTAATCTAGTTTTATTGATTGCATTTGAACTTGAAATTTTTTGAAATTTTTTTAAGCCATCTCGTCTTTTTTTTCCTAATGAAACTCTACTACCCTTTGTGCTTTGATGCATGTACAAACTCTTGTCCAATCAATTTAATTGGATATTAGGGGTCTACACCATGCTTCAAACCCATAATCTCTCATCCTATTCTATTATCTCTTCGATCAATCAAGTTTTATGGTTTTGAGAAACATTTCAAAAAAAAAAAAACATTACCCTCATGCAATGTCTAGTGTGGATGTGACTAGTGGGGGATGTGACATCCTCCCCCATGTAATAAGTTGTCTTAGCTGGTGGGGGATATGACATCCTCCCCCATGGAATAAGTTGTCTTGGCTTATGAAAATGTACTATTTTTTATTTTCCTAGTTATATCTAAACTCAAATCATTTAATATCTTGCTCTTATAATTTTTTGGCTTCTTGAGGCTTCAATTTTTTTTATTGTTAAACGATCAAGGCCAAGTTTTTTATTAATACTAAATAAATAATTTTACATATCAGTTCGTGCGGGCACCGGTAGGAAAGAATGGATAAGAAAACCTCTGGTCTTGCCCAAGGCTTATTCGACCCTGAACCTTACAATCTCGTATTTTATTAAATGGGTGAAGTCTGAAGACAACTCATCTTCTATTACAACTCTATTAAGAAGCACATACATTTGACAGATCCTCAATCAAGCCATCTTGCAAACTATGACTTGATTGTTACATTATTTGATTCGGATTACATGAGTTACTTGATTGTTATATTATTTGATTTGGATTACATGAGTTACACATCAGTATTCCAAGGAGATAATACAATATATACATATGTCCTTCAACCCTACCGATACAATACATTTTTTAATGATGTTGTGGCCTTGAGGCATGCATGTCTTCATACGAGCTTTTTGTATTAATATAATTCCTCCAAGCCCATACATCCAATCCAATCCCTAATAGCTATCAATATAGTAAGAATATCCTGCCTTATCCCTCGCATAGTAACTATCAGTCTAATACTTGAGACAATTGAAAGGAAATGAAGTCCAATGACCCAAATAAACAGACCCCAAGATACTACTAAAGATTCAAATCTCACCATACCACCTCTATGACCCAAACATGTTTCCTAGAATCCATCCAATAGTTATAAAGTCAAAACCCAAAGACGAGCCTGCAAAATCACTCTACCTTACTCTGGTCCACTATTCGTTTTGAAAATAATAATAATAATAATAATTTGATATCCTACATTAGCGTTGGCTAGTAATCTCAAAGAACCAAATTCTACATTGAATATCTCAATGTTCTACTAAACTTGCAGAAATGTGATGACGGCACCTCTTCAAAATATTATTGTGATGAAATTTGGGAGAAGATATCTCTCAACAAGACCCTAGGTCTTGAAAATTGAGAGTTTAGAAGGATAGGTTAAAAGTGTAAAACTTGCTTAAAGAACTATGAAACAAAAATCATAGAGTATGTACCACCCAGAGGGGGTGTTGCTGCAAGAAGAGTATGTTCCTTATATGTTCATGATCACCCTCGAAAAGAAGACTGTAGCCTATTCGGTACGTGACCCTAAAAAAAAACTAGGAATGGTCGCACTCTTGACACCTATGTTCCTAACCCTCTTACGATCGAAAATACAATGATGCTTTTATTAAACTATCAATAAGGGAGAAGTAATTTTGTACCCTATTTTAATATGTACTTTGGAGAGAGAGGACTCATGTGTGTGGTATCTCCATACACTTATACAAAAGAGAGTTTCCTTATGAATGAAAAGTTTTGATGAAAGAGCCCCCATACCCTCTAATGGGAATTGTGTTCTAGTAATAGTCCTATTAAATGAATAGATGCAACGGTAAAAGGTGGTAGTAACCCACTAGGATTGGAGTGAATTTTTTTTGTTGAAATAGGAACTGGTTACTCCAAGTTTCTTATAGAAAGAACTTAGAGTTTTTCTTCATCATTTGATGCCTCATGGTAAATAGAAGGTTTATATTATGCCTACGGTAGTAGAAACCTTTATGGATTATGTTGTAACCACACTAGATCCTTGAAGACCCTTTGATACATTATAAATTTTTGGTGTTGTGATAACCATCCTAAATGAGAAAAGACTCCTTCAACCCCTATCTAGTTGGGGGGAATAGAATTATATATATGAGAATTATCTAGATAAGGAGACCCTTTAGGTATACTTGTTTTGGATTACGTAGTTTTCTTTCGTAAGCTTGCTACCTATTGATAGACGTGTAGGCTTCCGGGAGTAAGCCTATTCCTTGGGGGGGATGATGTAAGGTCCACCCCATTTCCACCTTTTCCTCGACACTTCGATGACGGAAGATTAAGGGGTGTTGTAGTATCTGGATGATTGGTAAATCCCTAACGGAATTGTACCTCAGGATAGACCTATATATTGTACCTTCATATCAGTACCTATCAACTAAGTGTCACAATGACAGAGGTGATATATTTGGGTTATTAATTGTGTAAGTGAATCTTGGATGCAGTATGTTACCCTGCAAATCATAGATCCGGCTAGACTATTAAGGTTCCATTGAGTACTTTTGTCGAAAGGATTAGATTCAAGTAGTCGAGATGTAAATGCCAAATTAGTATGTGTTAAGTCTTAAGTTTATCTTGGATTAAATTAATAGGTTGATGTGATGATTCTAGTAACTCCTACGAGGAGGATGAGTAATGTTTTGATGATGTATTATATGGTTATACCATAGTGACATTTTGGTGATATTCTTAGAACCCTGAACAAGGATTCGTTAGATCCTAGACTAATAGGATTATTCTGCATTTTGTTTTCCTAGATTAGGAAATTTAATCATACTTGTGATAAGAATTTTATAGGACCTGATTGTTATGGTTACCCCCTTACCGATGTTGAACCACCGATTTATCTTAAATATCATGCTAAGGAAAATTGAGAATCTTTGAGATTAGGAGTACTATGAAGTTATGCAATCAAATTATGTAGATTGAATTGAATTGAAATAATGAATGTATTCTATATGTTTGCAAGCTTGAATTTGGATTATGATCTATATGTGGGCATTGTACTTTATGTGACTTTGAGTACGCAGTAGAAATTATAACTTATGTGTATAAAATTATATGCAATTAAATTATGCACTATATGAAAGTGATTAGATGTATGCATTGAATCAAGAATTATGAGAAAGCGATTGTAAGAATGCAATCGAATTCTATGTTGCAAATGAATATCATGTTAGACATCTTCACTGCATTGATGTTATGAGTAATTGATGATTACCTTGTGATGATGTTAGATTATTGATGATCATGATTTCAATTGAATTACAAGATTAGTAGGCATTAGAGATGCAATTGAATTATGAAATTGAACTAAGCAATTAATTTTGATTAAATTGAAGATGTTATATCTTATATGTTTATTCGTATTGGTTTTTCTTCCTTGAATTATTGATGCTGCATTGAGGAGTGTGCAGGTAAGAGAACCATGGAATTAATCGGAGAACCAAGGTTAAACATATATGAATTGAGTAAGCCAAAGCTTAATCCGATATGGGATTAAAAGCCTCGTTGTAATGTGAGCTCCTTGTAAATGTGGATCTTTGCATGTGTGTTATTAGTTAATTTCTTGTTGTCATCCAGGACATGACCTTGGGTATGTAATGTGTAATCGTTAGTGTCATTTGACACTTGTTATGTGCTTGTTTTAATTCATCATTGTTCTAGTCACTTCTAGAGGCCAATAAGGGGTTCTAAGGGTCATTTTTGGCATAATTTAAGTACCTTATGGATAGGGTTATGAGTTAAGAAGGTTTTGAGCATGTCCCTAATTCCCTAGTGACCTTGGTAACCTATTTTATGACCCATTTGCCCTCAACTTCGAAATTGGATAAGTCATGATCTTTACCCAACTCCACTTTTTCTTTCAATCATGCATTTATCATGAGGGGACAAGGGAAGACAACAAGGCCATAGAGTCAAGTCTGCATTTATGGATGGTGGGTGGGTAGAGATTTGGAGGCCTTTTTAGAGGCCCTTAGGAGATTTAGTGGGTGTTCACCCACTCTCTACATTTGGAGACATTAGGGTTTGGATTGAGGAAAGATAGTGGATAAGCTCTTCTCAAATTTCCATTTCCATCACACTTGTGGAGGTTGGTTACTCTTCTCATGGAAGCCTTTCTACTTGCTCTTTAGATTAACTTATATTTTACTTTCTCATGCATATGAATCTTGGTTCTTGTTGTGACAATGTGTTGTAATGGAGCGATTTTGGGTTTTGATTTCATGGTTTGATCTTGTTCTTTTTGCTTGATTGAGGGAGTTCTTGTTTATGGGTGTGAGGCATTACTCACCCTTTGGGAAGGGAAGAAGTGGCCTATGGGTGGAGGGGTTAGTTGGGCTCTCCATGAGGTGAGAGTCTCTTCTCTTGGAGAAGAGGGATAAGTCCATGGTGTATGGGCACCATGGAAGCCATTGCATTCTTGTATTTTGAAGAGGATGTTAAGCAAAGTATGTGTATGAAGAGGCATTTGGATATGCATGGATATGTAGCCTTGAAGAGGCATTTGAATACTCATGGTGAGAAAATTTGTATGTAATGGCATTCTCCCCTTGGAAAAGCCCACCTCCACCCTCTCAATGAGCTTGTAAGACTCATTTGTGTAACCTTGGAAGGGAGTAATTTGTTGTAGGTGCATTTGTGTAAATTGTTTGTGAGCATCTTGTTGGTCTTGTTGCATACCCGTTTAGCCTTGGTTCTCCAAGCTCCGGGGTGGTCTCATAAGAGACCTAGGTTGGGTGGTGAGCACCCATGGTTCTCCATTTATTTATTTTTTGCAGATTTGTGGAAGCTCAAAGAGGAGTTGTGATGGAGGTTTTCATCTTTTGGATGGTTGAGAGAAGACATCCCTTTTATTCCATTGTGAATCACTCTTTGTATTTAGATTTCATTTGATGTAAAAGAGAATGTAATGCCTTTCATTTGGAGCTATTGTGAAGATGAAATGGATGAGAGACTGTTATTATCTTGATCTTTCATTGTGTGGAATTATTCATTGCAATGCTTTGTTGAAACTAGGATGTTGTAAACTTTATTGATGTATTTGTAAATGAGTTGAAATGGATTTCTTAATGTTTATGATGAATCCTTGCATACGTAATTAAAGATTTCTATCTCTTACTATAGTTGAAATTACTCTCCTTTTTGCAATGAGTTCTCAATATTGATAGAATAGATATTGTATCAATTTCAATAAGATTTCATATCTTGGTTGAAGTAGGAATATTGCAGATTCATATATGATGATTTAAATGTCATGATCATTGAAAATAATCTCCATTTGATTCATATCACTCTTTTAGTTCTATAAATTGTAATGGAACAACTATGAACAAATGATCATGTTAGTTTCTACGTGGAAATCTCATTCAGTTTTCAATCAAACTATATTAATCCTTGCTGATACACTATCAATTTTAAGTCCATAGACTTTCTAATGCATTAAGGAAACTAATAAAATTATGATGTTATATTACCCATCATTAGCAAGTTTACAAAAAATAGTGCACTATTAAAATAGCACTCTTCAGATTTTGGAGAGCAAAAACACTCTCTGGATTTTGAATGGGATAAAAATCCCATTCAAAATCCTACCACAGTCATTTTTTTAAATAATATAAATTATCACTATACTTCCTTAGGAATAAAATATTTAATATATACTCTCCCTCATAACTTCACTAAAGTGGCGCAGCATGGGGATATCTACTTTGGCGTTGTTTAAATCTATGTCTGCAATAAATGTTAATGCTTTGACCACTCCCTTAGAAGACTGGCGCATGTATGAGGTGGATTAGTCATTGTTTATTGTTTTAAATGCATTGGTGGGGGTGCAAGTCACATAAAGGTCAGACCCAAACTTTATGATGTCCCCTTCTTAGTCCAATTAGGCGCTGCTTATGGCTTGATATCTTCCCTTGGGTTCTGATTTAGTTGGTGGGCCCCAAGTCTTTTCAGGCCTGTCCCATCTTTAGACAGCCTCTTTAATTCTTCCCTTTGAGGCGCCACCTTTTGGGAGTCTATTCAACTCCCCTTAATTAACGCACCCCCCCTTCATACTTTAAGATGTTGACCCTTCCCTTGGGGCACGTGGGTGGAGGGAATGTACTAGGAAGCTAGGAAGCAAGGGAGTAGCTTAGGATGTTTAGAGTAGGTTAGAGCAGGTTAGTAGGTAGTTAGTTTAGTAGGATGTTTAGATTAATGGGTTAGTTAGTGTTTTAGTTAAGATTAGCTTAGGATGTTAATTAAGTATTAATGTCATGTTAATAATAATAGTTAGATGTTATTTAGCAATGTTTTAAATATTTATTTTGCTATTTATATATGATATCATATTACTAAATTTATGATCGTATATAACGTTAATTAATATATTATGGTATATTAACTAATTAATAATTATATTAATTATTTAATATATTATAATTAATTTCATATATAATTTAGTTTAAATATTTGAATTTATATCATTAAATAATGTTTCCATTAGATTTATTAATTAGTTAAAGGTACATTGATTAATTGGTATAGACGACTATTGAAATTTATATTCAATATTTTTCATTAGCTTTCAATTTAATTTTCATAATCGAATTGGTCTTGAAATTTACATAATTGGAAATGGTTAACCTATCTAAAGAATAACGTTATCAATAAACAATCTATTCCTCTTAGATAATCTAAAGGATTAATAGATTAAAGTTTGACGAAATTGATCGTCAAGTCGATTAACGAACTTTGATTATATTGAATTTCATCTAGCATCTTTTGGAAAACAACTTTGTTGAGGTTTGACCTCTTGTCGTTTTTGGACCTTGTCATTTGCACTTTTGTCCCGCATCGTGAACATGGAAACTTTTACCCTAAAAAAAAAAAAATTGTTGGTTGTGTTTTGGCCCGAACTTTTGGGCATTACATCCCTCGCATAGTAACTATCAGTCTAATACTTGAGACAATTGAAAGGAAATGAAGTCCAATGACCCAAATAAACAGACCCCAAGATACTACTAAAGATTCAAAT